>JAJDFG010000093.1:0-97500 GCA_021039105.1 Scomber colias | reverse complement strand
TGAGGACTGTGCCATCTGTGTATGAGTACTAGAAACTCATCAGGTCAGGTTGGCACCTTGCATGGCAGCCTCTTCCGTGTGTGTGTGTGTGTGTGTGTGTGTGTGTGTGTGTGTATGGGTGAATGTTGGCATGTAGTGTGAAGTGCTTTGACTGAAGACTAAAAAGGTGCTATATAAATCGAGGCCATTTGTTTCAAGTATGCTTTCAATGTAAGTGATGGGGTTCAAAATCCACAGTGTGTCCACAGTCATTTGACATGCATTTAAAGGTTTATCTGAATCTCATCAGTTAGAGTCATCTGAGTTAGTCATATCAAGTGATATCTGACACATTTAAAGTCTTCTTAGCATCAAATTCCCTCTTAGTGTTTCCTGTTTCTCTGTGGTGGAAGTATAGTAACAAAAAGACTTTGACACTAAAAACACTGTAACGTTGAAACATAGAAGATGAAGATTTGACTCATTTGGACTCTGAAGCTTCATATTAGCTTCACATCTACTTTTAAATCCATGTTTACACAGAAGGAGGACTGTGGATTTAGTCCTCCATCACTTCCATTGTAAGAGTATTATGAAGAGATCTTCTAATGGTCAGTATGAACAGGAGGAATCATTACAGTCCTTTAATATACTTTTACGATACAAATTAAAAAAAATTCTGATCCTTGAGTAATTTGAAGGCAGTGGAGCCAGTGTGCCATACCCAAGGCCAATTGTGATATTAAATCCAAATACTTAATAGTAGTAGTACGACATTCAAACTTAGTAGTTTGAACATGTCTGCAAAGTTTCATCAGTGTTTCTGCATCCTAAAGGCCACAGACTTGTTTGTAAAATGAAAACTGAACCATGAAATCCAAAGTAACTGATGCCCTGTAGGGCGAAGAAAAAAAAGAAAGTCAAGAAAATGTATTAGATTGAGAATAATGAGAGCAATGATTCCACAGAATTTCATGATCAGCACAGCAACATCATCCCAACATGGCCTATCATTTGGGGGCGCTGTGGAGGCTGCTGGCCATGCCAGAGCCCTATTACGATATTACTATAGAAGTTTGTAATTTGATGTGACAGGAATCACACACACAGACAAACACAGAGGCTGCAGCATATATGTGTGTGGTAATCCAGCACATGATGGGGTTAAGGAGTGCGTCAGGATCAATGGGCTTTGTCATGAGAGTGTCAGAAAAAAGGCTAAGACCTTCGGATACCCCATCAACTGAAGAGAGAGAAGAAATACTATTTGGGAAAGGAAGAGGAAGATAAGGTGAAAAAAAACATAAAGTAAATAAAGGAAATAAAAAAGGAATGTAGTGACAAAAATGAAAAAAGGAAACAACATAAAATGATAAGTGAAACAGAGAAATAGTGATAATCGAAGAAAGCAGCAGAGGATGTATAGAAAATCTCAGCCATTATTCGGAGACCATAACAACATTAAATTAGCATTTTGTCATGTCAGCAGATTTGGAAGATATTGTTCATTACGAGAGAGAGAGAGCGAGAGAGGGAGGGAGGGAGAGAGAGAGAGAGAGAGACACACAGAGAAGCATTAGAATGGGGGTGAGATATATTCAGTGACCTTGGAATCATTCACTTCTAACGCATGCTGTAATTCAGCTTGTAATGATGGATGAAAGTACAGTTTGAAAGTACTTGTGTGTGCATGTGTGAGAGAAAACAAATACAAATATAAATGACATATATATACATATATAAATGTTCTTCCATGTAGAACGACACACACTCTGTAGATACGCCAGGTGGGGCTGGGTGGTCTTTTCTACCCTCTACATACACTCTGTCTCCATCACTGCATGCATATGGAGATTTGACAAGTGCTAGAACAGTTGGTTAAGCAGACTCCAGTTTAGGTTATATTGACTAATACTGAATTTATCAACTAGTTTTAACCCCTGGGTCATGGACACACAATGATTTAATTGGTTTTGATTTAATGTGCAAAAAAGCAAACGAACAAAAAACCCCACAGAGCTGTAATTCTGGCACATGGGAGAAGTTTGGCCAACGGAAATCCAACCCCGTTCTTCCAGCAACCACTAGAATCAAACAAGGCATCAGCCAATGATTTTCATTTTCACCACAAATTCAGCTCCTGAACGACCATACGCAGCCAGATCAGCCAATCAGCAGATTCACATTGTATCACAAACAGATGTGGTTCTGAGCTGTTCGTTTTTAGTGCGACATCTATGACCAAAAACAGACAAGCAAAGCAAATGTTAAGGTCTGGAAATACCAAACAGGAACCTTACGCTGGTTGTGTTGCCTCCATGAAAATACAGTCCTGAGTCTTAAATGACACAAAACATGCAAATACAGTATTTATCACAGGAAACCTTGTGACCTGCTACAGAATGAGTTGCTGTTACTTCATAACATACCTAAAATAATCAATAAAAACATCTTTCACCTGAATATTTAGTCCAGGAGACAAACACTCTCTAAGAGTAGGCTTCAAACTGTCCTTTTTGATAAAGCTATAGTTAGGGTCGCCCAAGCTTGTATTGGACCGGCTCCTAGTCTATCTATCTATCTATCTATCTATCTATGCATCCATCCATCCATCCATCCATCCATCCATCCATCCATCCATCCATCCATCCATCCATCCATCATAAAGTGCTTTGTGAGTGTATGTTTGAGAGGTACAGTTACAGACTTGCAAAACATCCGAAGTGAGTGACACGTCATCCACAGCTTCACTGGTGTTTCACAACTCTACTCTGGTCCTCTGAATGTCTGCAATAAAACATGTTTTGTTCAGTTTAAAACAGATATCTTAAGTAAAAACTGCATGCAGAATTATATGACTATAAGGCTAATCATCTTCAGATCAAAAGTACAGGAATTGTAGCTTTAGTTTTTATTTGTAACTAAAGTTCTCCAACTTTGATGGACCAAGGATTATTTGACCAATTCAAACTAAATTTACTCATGATATATAATATTTGGTGTCAAACTTGGCATCATTGACTGCCTTAAGTCAGTGATCCAAGGAGACACTTATATATTTTGTGGTGATTCTGTGCCAGAGCTGAACTACAGACTGGACTTTTGCCTTTGGTCTGTTTTTTGGCGAGTGACACATCCGCTCAGCTTGACTGAGCTCAGGTGAATGACAGTGGAAGTCAAGAACATCCCACTGCTGGGTCATAAAAATCTCCCCGGCTATATCTGCTGTATATTTAGGATCATCGTCTTCCTGCAATTTCCTAAAATTGGCAGACTACCTAAAAAAGGGAGCTACAGGGAGCTTTACTGTTCACCCTGTATGGATGTGAAGATAATAAAACTACTTAAAACCAAGTCAGCACTTTTGTATCATTGTTCCATTTCAAATCAAATATGTCAGAGCCAAAATAACCTGAATGTGTCACTGTCTAAATGATGGACTCTACTCTCTACTTACCAGCTGCTAGTTTTCCCCAGGCTGTTTCCAGGTTATCATGGTGCAGTCATAGGGTGAACTTATGCATCAGTCTACTTGTCAAATAAGGACACTGAATAAAACTCACTTCTATCAGAAACGTTGATATGACACAAAGACTGAGATGTACAAATCAGCTGACAATGAGCAAGTAATGCTAAGTTTATATTTCTGATAGAATTACAGTAGATATGATCGGCTTCCAGTGATGAACACACTACCTGTTCTGACAGAAAGACATATTATTATACATAACTTTTGTCATAAAGAGATGGTTTATGTCACTAGCTACTGTGGATAAAACACTTTTAATCCAGAAAATGAGTTGAACATTTTCATCTAAATTTGCCTTCAACTGCTAAGTGGCTAACATTAACTCAGTATTTTCTGAGATAATGTAGCTAGCAAACTAGCATTAGGTAGCTGGTTAACTTTAACGTTACATTTTGTTTCCTCTTAAGTAATAATGTATACAAAAGCTTAGCTACACAGTAACTAATAAGTATTTTGTATTTAAGTAAACTGCATAATGTCAATCACCATAATACTCACAGATGAAGCGAGCTCTGGGTGGTTGGTTGGTCGGGAGCTGGATTTCCAGTGAAAAGTTCTTAGCTGGGTCTAAGGCTGTGTTCAGACTGCAGGCAAATCTGAGTCAAATCTGATTCCTTCTCAGATTTTTAGGCTTGACTGTCCACACTGTTTTTAGCAAGTGTCCAAATGGGATTTGGCTCTGTTCAGACTGGGCCACATTAATGACCAGTCTGACAGGTTGCTGTGGCAATGTTGGAGGATATGGTTTGGTCCTCTGTCCATGGACTGATGTTTTCGACGTCCTCCGTTGCCTCCAGTGATATCAGCTAGCAACAACAACACGAATAAGCTCGAGTCTGGTGTCGCATAGAGTGACGTAGCATAGAGACGTAGAGAGACGTCACGGACAGTCAAATCCGATATGAGTGTTTGAAGCTGTTTAGACTCAGACACATCTGTCCAAATGAGATTTGAAATTACCTCCCAAAGGTGGTTTCTATCTGGTTTGCAAAAATCGGATCTCATGTGATTTATGACTGTTCAGACTTCATAAAAGCCATCCGGGTCCAATGTAGATGGGCTAAAAATCAGATTTTGGCTTGCAGTGTGAACGCAGCCTTAGTTTTTTGTATACATAAGGGAATACAGTCTGCCTGCTAACTGCTAATAGTGCTTTTTAGTGATTTCAATCTTCTCTTTTTATTCTCCTGGTTTCACCATATCAGTTAGTTAGTTTTAGTTAGTTGTTTTTTTGTGTTTATTGGAATATATCGGTCAGCTGATATTATCTGCCGATATTGATCTATCACATATCGATATCAGCAAATATGTTGTCCCATATGTGCTGATATTTAAAAGAAATAAATATAAAAAGTTATACAGGCAGCATGTTTGGTATATTTGATCCTTTTTCTTAATTAAAGTTCAATATATGTATCTTTTTTGTGCTATGTGTTTTTTTTAATGTATTTATAATTATTAAATTCCCTGCTGCTTTTTACTGTTTTAGTGCACTGATGTCATTTTGTACAATAAAGTTTATTGTTAGACTGTAAAATATAATTCCTCGATAATTTATCTTTGTCACAAGTGTTTGAGGGAACATTACAAAAAAAAAGTTTGTTAATGTATATTCTGTACATTATCGGTGAATATATTGATATCGACATTTTTTTGCTCCTTAATATCGGTATCGGACCCTAAATTACATCGGTTGGGCCCTACTTGTGTCATGCATATACAAGAGCCATGACTATAGATGAGTCACTACTTTTATTTATAGTATTTCCCAAAAGCACACTGTTTTCATTTGAATGTAGGCCTGTTCGATTAAGTTATCTTGTATGCATGTGGGAATGGAGTTGGTTCTTTAAGTCACTGAAAGTAACAGAACATTTGTGTAGTAGACACATTTGAAACTGGAGGCCAGTGTTTTTTGTTTGTTTTTCATGGCAGACACTGTGACTTCATTGAATACAAAGATGTTACTATAAATGATATTAACAATGTCCCAGCAAGCCATGACAGTGTGACCATTATCCTAAAAATAACATGAAGCTGCTACATTCATTTTATTATTTACACCTGTGCTTTTCTACTATGACATATCAACATGCCTTCTGTCTCTTTAAAGCACCCCCCCCCCCCCTTTTGAAAAGCCCACTCTGTTCTGACTGGCCAACTTTCTGGAAGCCTGCTGAAGGGCAGCTGTGTCAGAATTACTGCAGATGTAAATCCAACATTTCCTGCTTCTCTGCTTCATATTACAGGAGACTTCCTCACCAAATTAGCAGAACTTTGTTAGAAGTGCTAAAACCAGTCAACACAACATGATATGGAGAAATTTGGAGCTCTTTCTTCAGTGGATCAGGTAAAATAACACAGGGAAGAATAGTACAAACAGCCACAGTGAGCTGCAGACGACCAGCACATCTCCAACAGCTACATCCTTTGT
This sequence comes from Scomber colias, assembly GCA_021039105.1. NCBI lineage: Eukaryota > Metazoa > Chordata > Actinopteri > Scombriformes > Scombridae > Scomber > Scomber colias. The sequence goes on along the minus strand of JAJDFG010000093.1, from coordinate 91,558 downwards.
CTCATGGAGAAACACTCACCACCTCCACTGAAACTACTGAACATGTCATCTTGTTAGCAGAGTGGGGCTTGCATGCTGTGTGTGGAAGAGATCGCCAAATAAAGACATTGTGCACTAGCTGATGTCAACTCAGGCTAAAGAATTGAAAAAAAAGGTTTTAAACGGAGCGTTCAGGGCAGCCTGAAAGTGTTTTGCTCACAGAGATTACTTCTAAATACCTTTATGTCATTTTTTCACACTTAAACCACATTTAATGTGAATATCCAACACAAACGTCAGTAGTAGTAGGTTACTGTTAAACTGCTAAAATGTTATAAACCACAGTGTGTGTGTGCATGTGTTTGTGTGTGTTTGAGATAGAGATAATATCCCTGTGCTCTATATGGCTAACCCAGGTAAGGCCATGGATGGAATGTTAAACAGTTTTCAAATCAATGTCAGTGAACGCAACTCAACTGCGCCATTTGTTTAGCTGTGAGAGATGTCAATACACCCATGAGGGTCATCTGTCTCTGTGATTTCCCCCAGTGTGTGTGTGTGTGTGTGTGTGTGTGTGTGTGTGTTAGTGTCAGCTCACTGAGAATTCTCTCTCCATAGATATCACCCTTTTTCTCTTGCTCTCACACACACATACACACACTCGCTCACACACACACACACACACATACACACAAACACACAGTAGGCATATACAAAAACCACACACCACCCTCAAATCACATTAAAACTGCTCTGCTCTGTCTCAAAGAACATTTCCAATTATTGCTTTAAGTGCTCTTCCATCACTGAATGTCAAGTATCGAGTGTCATCCAACACAAACACACACATGCAATCTATCTGTGTGTGTATGTGTGTGTGTGTGTGTGTGTGTGTGTGTGTGTGTGTGTGTGTGTGTGTGTGTGTGTGTGTGTGTGTGTGTGTGTGTGTGATCCTATCCGTGCATGAATCGATTGTAGAAGACTAAAATTCAATTGAAAGCATGCTGCAGAGCTCTGAATTCCTTTAAATAATATCAAGGAATGATGTGATACAGCATTGATTTTTTCCCCCCTCCTCACACAGAGAGGTCAAAGGTCAGGCTGAGCTTCAAAACAGCTCCATGAAGCAACCCTAACCCTGAGCAAACACAACCATTCTGAACAGATAAAGCACTCCAAAAGAAAGTGAGCCACATTTTACATATATCCTCACAAAGTCACACTTCATCTCCTCAGTCGTAACTCAGTCAAATCAGAGCTCAGACTAAACTCAGCGAACTCACTCTCTAAGTGAGAGTGAGTTCTCTAAGTACTCTCTGTACTTTGTTTTTATTATCGGGGTGGGTGGGGTGGGGGGGGCGGTTAATTGTCTGTTTTAATGTTTCTCAAATTACATGTTTTTCTGTTTTATGTAAAGCACATTGAGTTGCTATTGTGTATGAAATGCGCTATATAAATAAAACTGCCTTGCCTTGCCTTGCCTAAGACCTCACCTCATAATCATCAGATTCATTCTTTTTTTCTCATTATTAACAATAAAAGTTCTGGTTTGGAGCTGAAGCAGTGGGAGTTTTCATGATGCAGATCTGCATTTATAAACATATACAGTACCTGTCAAAATTCTGGACACACTTTCCCATTCACATCAGTGAAAGTGTGTCCAAACTTTGGACTGGTACTGTATAATATATAATAACATATATATACTGTGAAGTGCTTCTCACCTGCTTTACCAGATGTGTTGTGCAGCTGGACAGATGTTGCACAGATTTTTACTTCATGCGTGACCTGATAGCATATATCTGAATGTATGCACAAAAAAAAAAAGATTCATCCCATTACTCTTCATAACAATCTGCACCGACACATCTCTGCTTCAGTTATTCACCATCAGTGGTTACACATGTTTATTTATTAAGTTTAAGTTTCTCTTTGGTTTAAGTACAGATACAGTCAGGGGTGCTGCAAGGGGGCTTGTGACTGACAGGGCCTCTAAAAAAATATTGGAACATTAGTTATTTTTTAAATTAACTTATAATCATTAATACATTTTCATAATATATTTTATTTACAATGTATTCATTAAAGTGACGCTTAACTTTCTTACATTTCCCACAACACTTTGAAAAAACTTGAACAGCAACAACCCTTCCCCCCTCCTAAAAAATGTGTAAAAATGTAACAAAGGTAAGGGTTGCTTTAAACTAACACTTTATTTTTCTTGTTTCTGGCAAAGCATCTATATTACCCAATTACCCCCCTTTATTTACATGAAATGGTTCAGTCCTGTCTCCTATTTTCACAGCTCAGTGTCAGTAGATATTGTACAGTTAGTATTGGACTAAGAGAGTTACAAGCCTTCACAGGTAGAGGTGTGGTTACAGAAATTGCATGTTTGGCTTTGCCTATGTGTGGTGGTGGGGCCCAATGAGAAATCCCTGACGGGGCCCCTGGACACAGTACCAGTCAAAAGTTAAGACCAAACTTTCCATTGCCTTGAATTAAAAAGTGAGTCCAAACTTTTGACTGGTACTAAATGGTTCAAATATGATGTCATTTGAATATTTGGGATTGTGAGCAGTTCAACTCATACATATTCAAGTCGAATAAATAGCAGAAGGGAACAATTTATCACAGACAAATTAGACAATTTTTGTTCAGAGACACTGATAGTAGCCCTCTGTAACACCCTCTCCTCACACTACTGCAGTGTAATAATAATATTTGCAACATTGACAGTGCATCAGCAATGACAAAAAACAAAGAAAAACAAACAGAAAAAGGAAGCCTAAAATTGAATATGCAGGTTAACTGAGCTTTCTGTTCTCTAGCTAGAACTCAGTGTACAGAGTACCAAGCAGGCTAAAAACAGTGCACTATATTTGGAAACAGGTCTACTTCAACAGATACATGTGTATTTTCAGCACAGTATCTAAACCACATTTGAACAACACTTCCTCTCACCACATACACTGCACCAGGCACAAAAAATACCAAACACAAACCTACTAAAAGATGTGGAAAATAGCAGTATCACCAGGGTTGTACTGCAGCAGAGACAGGGCAGTTTAGTTTGCTCAATTTGGAATATTTACAAAAACCTATTTTATTCACAGTAAACTGTCAATGTAAACTGTAGCAGTTCATCAAAAAGTAAAGATGCTTCACACGATGTGACTACAACTGGAAAATAATCAGATCAAACAGGATGGAGTTGAACACACTGGTGCCTGTTTTTCTTTCCATTAGCAGAGCTCTAAGTCCCTTTTTGTTTTACATTCTCTTTGCCTCTTTCCAGTGTTAGAGTATGTAAGACATTACTGAGTACAGGTGTTAATGCAATCACATGAGAAAAAGTTTTGTTTTGTATATTTAGGGTTTTTTATTCTTATTAGGGGACACACTAAAAACTGACTACTGTAACTTTTGCAACTCTTTAGTAAGAATTACAACTTGCAGGTTGAACGTCTTATTGAGTTTATCCTCATGGTTGCCCTCTTTTGGTGTTAGCGTGAGATGACATTACTTAAAGGAGTCAGTTTCCTCTCAGTCACACAGTGGCAGTAGATGATAGCGAGTCTCAGAAGTCATGTTGCAGTAAGTTCGTCTGTCTTGCTAGTTTCAGTCTGCAGTTCACCATTTTCCTCACAATAAATCATGATTGTGTTAGTGTGCAGATGTTAGCATGTCACAGTAAGACTGCTAGCAGTAGAAGGAGCAGTGCTAGCTTTTATGTCTGGTGCATTCTGTCCCAGCTTTTAATCAACGCAGCTGTCGAAACCTGCAGTGCAACAACTCAGCTCCACAGATACTTATGTAACTATGGTTGTATGAATTCCTGATGACCTCCAGAGATATATGTAATAGATGTATGTTCTTCCTGACTGTAGCCCTCAGGAAGAACAAAAAAGAACTGCAGCCAAATTCTAAAATCTAGTGGATAGCAGCATAATGACCCCTGTTTTCAATCATTGTCAGTGTTGCATTCAGGTATCCTGCTAGCTTCAGGTGTTTACATGCTTTTGGCAGATGATTTTTCTAACCTTAAAGACAGTGTTAAGTGTATTCAAACATTTTCTTCTAAACACATTATATAGGTCATGAATGTATTTCTAAAAAAGGTGTAAAAAGCATTTCAACAATTTAGATTTGAATTGTGGAGCTAGGCTTCACAAACTGTGTTTCAACATTTCTGTGTTCAGGATTTAGTGATTAGCATAAACCCGCCCCTGCTGCTGTAGAGGTATAAATACATTCAGCACACACTACTACTACTACAGTCTACAGTTAGTCAGTTAGCTGAGTTAGCCGACGAGCTAGCCGCCGAGTTAGCAGACAAGCTAGCCACCGAGTTACCCACCGAGCTAGCAGCTGAGCTACATGTAGCCACTGAGCTAGAGGCAAAAAGCTCTCAGACGTAGCGTCCATGTTTCGGGTAGAGGTGGTGATTTTGATTGACAGGTGACACTTGGTAGGGGGCGGGGTTTCAGCGAACTCGGCGGGCACTCCCACAGCGTTTGGTAGCAGAGAAAGAGGCTGAGTTTTACACAACTTTGAAGCCTAATTTCATATATTTGCCGATTTTTTTAATCATTCAAATTTGGCAGGATGGTTAACAACACACTTTTCTGTGGTATGTCAAACTCAGAACACATATTTATACTTACACAGACTTTAAAGCTACTTAATGGGAAAACTGGATGGGCTTCACCTCTCACAAGGAGTCATACTGAGTGGTGAATGACACAATGCTACTGTCTACACTAAACACACCATTACCCCACCCCACACACGCAACAGAGAGATGCTCCCAAAACGAATGAACAAACAAACCAGTAGGCTGGCACTTTGCTGTGGTGTGTGTCTGTACATGTGTGTGTGTTTGTGTGTGTATTTCTTCAGCCTGTAAGGTACACTGTGACCCAGATAGCATAAAGGATTTCACGCATTCGGGATCCCTCTAAATTAAAGACACTCACTTCTCTTTCTTCTCCCTCTCTCTCTTCTCCGTCATGGGAAGAGCAGAGCGAGGGATGTGTGAGTGGAGGATTGAAATGGTGTCATGGACGGAGAGAACACATCTCTTCCTCTCCTCCCCCTCCCCCATCCCCTCTTCTTACTAAATCATCAAAAGGAGTTAAAATGCCAACAGACATAATGAGGTTGTGGAGTCTACCACCGCCCCCCCCCCCCTTTCTTCATCGCAACCCCACTCTACTCCTCCACTCTCTCTTTACCATTCTCTTCTTCATGAATTTCCTCTGTCAATTGCAGGTTGTACACAAGGTTATAAATCTGGTAATATTCTGTATTTTTCTCATTGTTAAGTGATCCCATGAAACTCTACTATATATCTTCTACAGTATGTGTCATCTGGACCACAGAGCTCCATTGTCAGAAACAATTATAATGGCGTTATCCTGCACTTTCATAAAGTTGGAGGATTCACAAGAGACAGATCTGAAAAAAGGTCAAAATCAAAGCAGCCACAGTCCAGATATCCTGACTTTTACTCTCTAGTGTGCATCTTGAGCCAAAAATGCTGCACTACCCATAAGCTAACCAGTAACAGCTCTTTGTTCAATCCTCTTTTTAAGGTTAATATCTTTTTTTCCCCTCATACTTGACAAAGCTCCTCCAGAGCCGCAGAAGACATTACGCAACTATTTTCACAGGCTGAATAGGACTAACCACTCTGAGCAAAATGTATAAAAATCTGTTGTAGCCCTTTAAAAACACATCAATATGCCACACTGTTGCACTGGATGACACATTCCTTTTATTACTGTGAACACACACACACTGTTATTTTGACCCATTCCCACACATACACTGTCCTACTGAAAGAAATACTCACTAGAAAACCAAATGTAGACATATCCATCCACCACCTGAAATAGTCCCTAACAAATGCACTGTGTCCTCCTGTTTGAGTAATGTTTTAAGGGACAAGGTTTTGTGTTGCTTCTCGTTATTTTCTTTTAATAAAAAAATGAAATCAGAGAGAAAGTTGAGCACAGTGGTAATAATCAGAACTTCCTACCCAGAAAGCGCTGTTTGATCAGACATAATATGGCATCAAGATGAATAGAAAGACAGAGACTGAATCTTCAGTGCATACATATTGTTGAATCACAGCAACTCCAGCACAGGCTGATATGACTGAAGACATAAACATATGATTTAAATAGACCTGTTAGATTATTTCCAGATGTTTAGGTCAATGAATGTAAAGGTTTTCCAGACATGCACAAGTCAACTCATATCAATTTAGTTTATATAGCCTGAAATCATACATTTGTCTTTAAATGCTTCACAATCCTTTACATCCAACACCCTCCATCATGAAAGCCTCATCTGAGATAAAGACAAACATCTTTTCAAACATACTTTTACACATTATACATTTTCTCAAGAAGAGTAGACAGACGTTGCAATAATAAAATTGCTCATATCTCATATATATCATACAGATATAGAATTTCACTTATAAAATGTGAAAATGAAATGAAATGTATTTTAATGAGATCAGGTTTTCTTCCATGAACGTAAGACAACACCGGTGTTATTCTCCAACTCCTCCTCTCTATCTGCACTCTCTCTGTTTGTGTTGCGAAATCCATTTTTCTTTTTCTGCAGCAAGAAAAAATACATTAAGGTCAGCAGGAGCAGGTGTGTGTGTGTGTGTGTGTGTGCATGTGTAAGAGAGAGAGAGAGAGAGAGAGAGAGAGAGAGAGAGAGAGAGAGAGAGAGAGAGAGAGATTAACAGGCTGTATCATGTTGTTTACTCCATAAATAAGTCATGTTATATGGAGCTTACATGGATTTACACGTCAGTCTTTAAAAGTGATTAGCAGCTAAAAGAAAGTAAAAGTTGATGTGGGCATCATTTCATCTTTACGTCCTCCCTGACAGACACCAGCAGCTGTGACTGTATCTAACTAAAACAATGTTCATGAAGTGGAAATGAAAGCAATGCTTAACACACTTGCCCAATACTACAAATTAGCAAAATGATGCATTTTAATTCCAAACGTTGCAATGAGAAATCTGGAAAGTAAACTTGACTAAAAAGGAAAAAGTAATTACATGTTTTTTCTTGATTGATGATTCCAATACACAGTATTTAATTCACTCTGTGTCTGTTTTAATTCAGTCTGATCTGTTTGCCACAACTGCCACTACAGGAAGGAAACTCAGTAAAGTAACATGGTGCATGCACACATAGTCTTTACACACACACACACACAAACACAAACACACACACAGGTACATACAGGTACATGACATTTTCTTTATTTTGCACATCTCCCAGGTCCCAAGCCTTCCTCTCTCTCTCTGTGTGTGTGTGTGTGTGTGTGTGTGTGTGTGTGTGTGTGTGTGTGTGTGTGTGTGTGTGTGTGTGTGTGTGCTTTTTAAAACTCTGACCCACATATCAGAAGACCCAAGAGGAGGGTGGGGGATGGGAAGATGTGAAGATGTACCAGCATCATATTTTATAAATGCAGGTAGCTGGATTTTAGGCATTCAAGCAAAAATAATGCAGTTCATTCACTGCACATGCCCATTTGATCTCTCACTCTCTCTCCCCCCTTGCTCACTCACACACACGCACGCACACAATACATCATTTATGACAGTGATGTGAAATAAAAATTAAAACAGTCTTGTGTTGTCCAGCAGACCTGGAAACTACACTGGTCTGATCCCAGGTGCCAACACCAGCCCAAGCACCAGCCCAAAGCTAGTCTGACTGCTGCTGATCCACACTGCTTCTCCTAAAAAACTAAAAAACACACACACAAAAAAACAAGCCTAACCAAATCTGACAGCCATATAGACCTCAGCAGTGTGCTGACAGTCAGCTGCATCAGCCCAATTCTGCTGGCTGTAAGGGTTACTCAAGGAAATACAGTGCCAATGCTCATGTACTACCCACCAAATCCTTACAGTATGCAGCAAAAAGACAACATTTATAAGTTTTGGAAAATATGGAAGGTCTTCTGTAATTTCCTTGAGAAAAATGATATGGAAGTAGACGGCTGGAATGAAGAATTGATCTGAGGATTTATTTATTTATTTTTAATGTATTATTATCTATTTATTTGTATTATTATTATTATTATTATTATTATTATTATTATTACTTTTTGTTCATTTTAATTTTATTAATTTATTTTTTTCACAGTTAATTGTATTTATTTGTATCTACTGTATTTCTGTTTGATTATCATTATTATTGCTATTACCTATATGTGCCTTCTTGTTCTGTATTGTTTCTGTAAAACTAACAATATGTAATAAACAGATGTTTAAAAAAAAAAGACAACATTTGACTGCAGTAATGGTAAAAAGGGTAAAGCAAAAAAACAAACAAAAGCCTTCTAAATTCTATTTTGATTTACAGGCCATAATGTGTAATTACCATGTACTGTAGAAATAAGAACAAATCACAGAGAGGGCAGTAAAGCCCAGGGCTCATTTCACTACATTTTTAAATACAACATTATCACTAAGATTCAGGTATTACAGACACAAAATGTGTCAGTATTTAAAGTTGGCCCTTGCTCCTTGACTCGACCAGAGCAAAGAGCTGAGAGTAAAGTGAGAGACAGCAGCAGTGGTGGAGCAAGCTACAGAGTGGATGCATGCAGAGAGAGAGCAGTGCTGGTGAGAAATAAGCTGTTAATCAGATGAATAAAACATTATTCTATGATTGAGGACAAATAAACACATCCGCACCTCCACACAAGTCTGCAGGAGGTGCTGCATTGCCAGATTTGGTGTGAATGCAGAGCTTCACGCTGTCCATAGTGCCCTCTCTGCTCTGCGTGTGTGTAACTCAGCCCCGCCCTTTGGTCAAGAAGCAGACACACGGACCTGCAGCTCTTTATGCATCCAATGACACACAGAGACAGAGAGCAGAGTAGAGCAGGGAAGAGAGACACATAACCTGGTTGCTACACTATGAGTCCTGACCTCACACCTGTGCACAGTTATTGTCTGGAGGCTACACACACACTGCCCAAAGGTTAACTCCCAGCAGCACCCCAAACACTGCAAAATAACAAGCTGACAGATACACTAGCAGACACTTGTAGTATAAATGATGGTTGAGAGGGATTACTTTTATCTATAGCAGAGGTTTAGACAAAAATATAGAGTAAGAGGCAAACCCCGGTCTGGATCCAGACCCAGACACCCTCCAATCCAGACCCGGACCTGTAAAATATTGAGGACTGTTCAATTTTGTCTGAGTGTTTCTATTTTAATGGGCGCAGCTTCTCCAACTATTACAGTAAAAGTGGAGCAGCCCTCAGAAACTCACAGTCCACTGTGCATAGCCAATCTGCTCATGTGACACTAATCAGCCAATCAAATCCATGCATTTTAACATGTGGAGAGATATAGCTGTCAGTAAGACACAGAGACAAGAGGAGACACAGAGAAGTGGCAGATAGGAGGTACAGTGTGCTAACATGGTGTTAACATGGTGTGCTTGAAGAAAAGGAGAATGGACAATGAGAAAATGGCTTTTAATGCAGAATGGACAGAAAGCTAATTAAGCTAGCTAAATTAAATTTTAAATTAAAAAGATTTTTTTAAGAAGCACATTTCTGTAATGCACTTTATTTTAAAATATCATCTTTACTTGATATAGGAAAAGAAAATGTGTTTATCTTATTCCTTTTTATTCTTATTTTATTTATTTGAATCCCACAAGTTGAGTATAAATAGTAATAAATGAATTGTACTGTATTTATGTGACAGTCTACAATCTAGCCACTAAACACAGATGCTGATGGAACTACAATGCTACTTCAAGCTACTGAAAAATAACACAAACATTATGATGATCTGGACCTTCACTTGAAGACATTGAATTTTAATTGAATACTCCTGCTCTATACATTTTTTAGGAGAATTCTTGTATACCTTTAACCACTTAACACACGCCCCTGTTTTTTATGCTGTTAGCCTAAACGACATGCCCAAGTTGTGAGCAGCACAGATCCCACATAGTTTGAGACTCAGAGATGTGTCTGGTATCATTGGAAAGGAAACACTCTCAGGATTCTTGTAAAAGTGTCTGTGTGATTCTGTGACTTACTGACAAAGAGTGGCAGAGGTTACAATGATGGGGTTGTTTACTCGCCCATAGGTTTGTCTTTACAATGACATGTGTACAGACATTCAGGGACCTCTCAGCAGGATATAGACACAATGAGGCCACAGCCACAGGTCTTGGCTTCATACAGTCCAAATTTGGAGTCAAAAGACCAAAAGATGAATTTTTCAGAATTATTTTTCAACAGGTATGTCCATGAGTTTTCCTCAGGTCCTTTTTGGAGACTCCAAATGGACACTTGGTTACCATGGTTACCAAAGCTGTATAACCACAATCAAACACCTATAACTTCACATCCCCTTTGCCTACAATCAAAATCTTGGTCTCTAATGAAAGCTGACGCCATGTTATTATTATTATTATTATTATTATTATTATTATTATTATTATTAATATTATTATTACATATAACCATATTTTTTTGTTTGGCCATATCTATCTATCTATCTGTTTATTTTGCTATAAGTCATATGTCAAGTCGAAGAAGAACCAACCGTGTACCAAAATGCCGAGTGCGTAATGATATATGGTTCAACTCTTTTAGGCACAGGGCGCACGCCGGTTACGCTTGGAGTTTGTTTATGGACAGCCAAACTTAATAGCTTAGTGTCATACACCGTTGGAAACCTCTGACTATTGGCTAAAAGGTTATCAACTTCATTTCACTGAATATTTCCATAGGTTAGAACAGCAGTCAATCAAAGCCATGTCGTCATTGTTGTTGGTCACATGTCCTCATTGGCTTTGGAGACATGTACTGCCTAATCCTAAACACCGATTGGCTTGTGTGTGGTGTCGTCAGAAGCAGGAGAGGCTCACGGTCGTAAACATCTAGTCACGTGTACTCTGAGATGGACGTGCAGGTCAGGAAATGACGTAAACGGACCGTATATGGTTTGTTATTTGTGTTATTACGTTACGTGTTGGACTAAATACATGTTGACATATTGAGGAAAGTATTTCGGTTTTATGGAAACGGATTTCATATTTCAGCAGAATGGATACTTGGCAAGCTGTACAGAAAGTCCTGAGTCATAAGATGATCGTTGTGGATAAAGGGAAGACGTTGAAGGTATGTAGGCATTATAGCTTTTCTCACTTAGCTCAGGGGCTAGCCGAGCTAATCGCTAATACTATTACGGCTGTGAGCAACCATATAAGTCGTGAGTGGTCTTGAATGAATCAGGACAATCTAAGCTTTCCAACGATGTACGGCATGAATATATATGTGTTTAAAACATCCAGAAGAACTTGTGGCTACCTCCTAACATCCGTCCCGTTCCGTAGACGGAACAGCGTACGTTAAGTGGTTAAGAAAGTTAAGACTATCACTCCTCCTCCTTCGCAGCAGCAGTTTAGTTGAATTGTTTTCTTTATCATTATTGTAAATGTGAAAATGCCCAGTGGGTCTTGGCATTGTCCATTGACAGAATGTTACAAATTGTTCTGCTTACCTTCCAAAGCCAATGATATGATAGCTAAGCTTACTCCACTATTTATAACCACAGAAACACTTTAGTCCTAATGGTTTTAAAGACAGTGTTTCTGCCTACATCACTTCTGTGAGAAGGTCAAAGGGCCCTGCACACTAGATTTGCAGAGATAGCAGATATATATGTGATTGCAGGCATACAGTTTGAGCAGAAACAGAGCAAATCTAAGCACAAGCAGAGAGTATTTAATTGTGAGTGCAGGGTTTTTAGGGACAATATTACAACATTTGAACATGAAATCAATAAATCATGCTCTCAAATTTATATACCACGCTTTTGAATAAAGATAGGAAAAAAGCTCAATAAATAATAGTCATTTACACAGCATTTATAATTCTTCAGTTAAGCTACTGTTATCATGGAAAGCACAATAACCAATCTCAATCATTCTCATGTAAAAATGTATCTAAATACAGGAAACATTCATATGCAGTTGTTTGGTTAATGAAGCGCTGACTGCATTGTGTCCTGTCTGAAATGCTCCTGGATTGTTGCTGATAGGAATAATATGCATTTTTCTGCATTTAATTTGTTATGTAAACACATTCTATAAATGTAATGTGTGTATTATGTTGATTATCATAATCACAGATGGAAGTGCAAACAGCCTCCATGTTCCAGGGACTGAGGCTGTGACTCTGCAGCCTTTCCAGTCTCCACAGCTGCCAACCTGCCTTTAGAAGCAGCATGTGGAAATGTATTTTTGAAGAGAGAAGACTGAAGTTGGTTGCCTTTGGCCTACTTCTCTATTCTCTCTCTTTTCTAATCCGCTTTCTTCATCCTTTCCTTTCATCACCATCACTCTCTCTCATCCCCTGCTCTCTCACTCTTTCTATCTTCCACTCCATTCATCCGTGCAGCGCTGGCGTGTCGTTACATGAACAGAACCATGAACTGTGTGTGTGTGTGTGTGTGTGTGTGTGTGTGTGTGCGTGTGTGTGTGTGTGTGTAAGAGAAAGAGAGAGTGAGAGAGAGATGAAATGGGCATGTGCAATGACACAGCACATACACACTCCCCCCCCATGCTATCAGTGACACATGTACACACTTGGAGGAAGAAATCTCAAATGATATAAAAAATGGCAACATGTCCTTTCAGATTGCATGTACCAAAATCTAATCATTATTCCAATCCATGAACAAAAACAACTACTCGTCCAATATCAGTCTGATCCCACCAAATGACAGCATTTTCCAGTAACTACTGATGTCTGCACTGATTTTAGAGCAGACACACACACACACACACACACACACACACACACACACACACACACACACACACACACACACACACACACACACAGATTCCAAATAATTAAATGAAATATGAATTAGATCTGATACATTTGAGATCAGCTGTCTGACTGTTGAGTTTAAATCATATAATAGTTTAACATTATATGTCACATTAAACATGTTTTCCTATCTGTAATAATCAGAATATATTGAAAGAATGAAGGGCCATTAAGTTGAGAGGACATATAATTAGTATCCAGTGTATTGTGTTTCTCAGAACTGACAAATCAGTCTTACAAGCTACTAGTTGACTGAGATTAGAAACAGAGATAGGACAGTTCTCATCTGCATATGGGAAAGCTATCTTTCTATTTTTATCTCATCTATTCACAATTCATTTTAGAAAGGTAAGGTGGAAATATATATGTATATTTCAGTAAAAAGATAAGGTAGAATTTCTACATCCCTACACTGTGTTGTATCCTAACTCCACCAAGTACTAGAACTAACAGAAACACACAGAAGTGGTTGGAATTCAGCTTGAGAGGAGAAATCCTAAACATAAAGCAAAAAACATGTATAGAACAGAACCTCTTTCTAGTCCTGCTGCAAATTGCAACAGACACTATCTTCCTGCCTGTTCACACTGCCTCTGTACAAGTCTGACAATAGTACTTTTAATCTGCTCTTTGAACAAGAGCTGCTTCTCAACAAGGGTTCCCCCTGCAACAACACACAGCTACATGAAAACTATACGCAGCCCATTTGCAGTGAAGAGACGAGTTGAAACGCCACTTGTTCCTGAACCAGATGGCATGCTGTGTTGAACAGCTAAAGGAGAACAACAACAGCATCAACAACAAAAGCAAAAACCCTTCAGTTAGAGAATACTTGATACGTACAACACTGAAGACTAAAATATATACAACCTGCATGTTAACTATTGAGATCAAAAACTACTGCTCAATTATTGTGTTTCCATTCAAGCATGAGCATGACAAGCACAAACTGCTGTATTGTAAACATGGCCAAACTGACTCATAAGGGGCCCAAGGACAGAAAGCTGTGGACCCCTAGTGACCCCAACTGCTACAATATGAGTAGCTTATTAAGCATATTTTCAGGAGCAACTGCACTGCCTTTGGCCATTCCTATAAATACCACCTAGATTTCTCCTCCCCTTCCGCTCTCGTATTCTGCGCCCCTCCCCCCCATCCCTTTTTTTCCTCTCCTCGCTCCTCGCTGCCTGGGTGATGCGACGGACCTTTTACGAGCCTCCCCAAAACGCAGTCGGCAACAGAAGAACTATGCTCATCAATCGTTTTCTTAATAAATCGTTCAATCGCATCATGTTGAGGGTGTGGTCCTTGTTAGTGAAGAAACATTTTGAATAAACACAATACATTCTGTCACTTCAGGATCTTCTAAATGTACTGAAGCTTCTGAATGCCAGTGATCCCTGTGAAGAGCATACTGCAGTAGTCTAGTCATAAGGAAATAAAGTCATGGACACATTTTTGGGCAGAGTTTAGAGATGTTTCTGAGATATTAGAAAGACATGTTGCATAGATGTCATATATGGTCATCAAAAGTCAGAGGGGGGTCAAACCTAATTAAAAGATTAGTGCCTGAGGAGTAAATGGGGATGTCTTGGTGGTCAAAGGTGAGATGGGGTATGGGGGATGACTGAATCTGGTGCCAATAAGGAGAGTTTCAGTTTTGCTTCTGTTTAACTGGAGGAAAGCATGTATCTCTTTAAAACAGGTGCTGAGACATAATGTGGCTACAAAAAGGCTTGTGCTGATGATATATAACTATATATCATCAGCACAGCAATGAAAAGACATCCCATGTCTGTTTATGGCATGACCAGGAGGGTAGGGTACACAGGAGGAGAGCGTAAACAAGACCAGGCCAAGAACTGAAGGGAGCAATCTAGAAAAGCTCTTTCAGTATTGTGTGCTGAAAAAAAAACCTGATTAATGTTTTTATATATTATTTTTTTGTGTGTTTAAGGTGGTACTGAAGCTCAGAAGCAACCACCTTCTCCGATACCTTGGGAAGAGAGGTTTGAGATAGGTCTGTAGCTGGCAAGAACGTTTAGTTCTAGGGTGGTTTTCTTGAGGAGGGGGCCGTAGACGTTGACCATGAGAACAGACGGAACACCACTGGTTTGAAGGGAGAGATTGACAGTTTATGTGATCAGAGGCTGAGAATGGGGATGTATGATTTGAGCAGAGCTGAGGGAATGGGATCCAGGGCACAAGAAGAGGGCTTCATCTCCCTGACAATTTCCTCAATGTGGCTGTGCCTGACGCCAGTACAATGGAGTGGAGACAGCAAGCTTACAGACAAAGGAGGAAGAGCCGGACATCAGAGAGCGGATGTTGACCTTGGCTCTGAAAAAGTCAATGAAACTGTTACATCGCTCTTCTGTAGCCTCAGTTGTAGCGCAGGAGATGATTTCTGGTGGAAAAAGATGCTTAAGGTTGCCAGGATTATTATTAATTAGATTGGAGTAGAATTGTGACTGACCAAGCATCTTTAAGGGACTTTGAGTAAGTCATTTGATGTTCACAGAAGGCTAGTTTATGGACAGTAAGCCCAGAGTGTCTGAAGCGTAATTTCAGGACACAACCAGCTGTTCTTATTTTCCATCATGAGTGAACCAGGTAGCAAAGCGTGAAAAATTGATCTCTCGTATCTCGATGGGATAAGAAGATCAAAGACACTGCTCAGAGATGTATTGTAGAGTTCCACAAGTCCATCTACTGATGCAGAAGCTATGCAGGTGATGTGCTGGAGGTCAATAGTCATGATGGCTGGGTCAATGCATTTCCAGTTCCAAAAAAGCATTTGACACTTACAATGGATTTTACTGGAGTGTATCTATCTAGACCACCTTGTGGTCAGACACAGCTAAATCATAGACCTCTAGGTTATTGATGGGTGCAGAGTCAGCGATGAGGTCAAGTATGTGCCAAGTACTTACTATGTATGTGCCAAGTACTGGTTCAGGTTTAGCACACCTGAACCAGCCGGCTGGAGGAAGAGACTGGAGAGCTTTGGAGAAAAGGAATCCCAGTAGAGCAGATAGGAAGTACTTTACATTGAATAATACAAAACTCCACAAATCCCAGTAGAGAAGGTAGGAAGCACTTTACGTTAAATAATCCATTATCCTTCAATCCCCGTAGAAGATAGGCAGTACTTTACTTTATCCAAAGTCCACCAGTTAGTTTACCAGATACAATGTATTCCAACTGACGGAACACGCAGAATAATGTAAAAATGTAAAAAATTCAAGCAAAATGCAAGAAGGCCATGCAGTGAAGTTCACAGTCAACTGTCTATCAAGCAAATAAATCTGAACCTCATAAAGCTGATTAGAAATTGTAGAAAAAAAGACACTACCTATAACCTCTGAAATGAGATTTGTCTTATTTTATGTATATATATATATATATATATATATATATATATATATATATAGTCAAGCCCGAAATTATTCATACCCCTTTTGGACATGCCACTTTTTGTTCAAATGTAAATTAAAGCTGACTGAAATATTTTTTTTACCACAATGATGCCTTTTGTACATCGTCTTTTTATCTTCTTGGAGACGCCTGTGTCACTTCCCTTCAAAAAACAACTTGCTGGTTGAATAAAAGTAAGTTTAAGTCAAAATTTGCCAGGGGTATGAATAATTTCGGGCTTGACTGTACATACATTTGGTATACATACATACATACATCTGATATTTTACAGTTTAAGAATAAACATCAGTGCACTGAAACAGTAAACTTCACTGGGAATTGAATGTGTATATATTAAACTTGAACAGGAAAAAGGGAATATCGGTCGATAATACAGTTGACAGATATATCGGTCAGGCTACGTCATGTCTGTGATATAAAAATAGAGAGGGTTTGATTTAACATGAGAAAAAAAACAAAAAAAAGGAAACATTTGTCATGATGGAGTCATTCCCAAATCAGAGATGGATGAATGCAGTGGAAACCATGGATACATTGATAGATAGAGATTCAGGTGAATATAAATGTGGAAACATGAAACAAAAAATTTTAAAATAGAAAGAGAATTCAGTCTCTAAAAGTAGAATGTGAGGCAGAGTCTTCAGCTATCAGGCTCCTCTCCTGTTGAACCATCTTCCAGATTCAGCAGACACTCTCTCTATGTTTAAGAGTAGGCTTCAAACTTTTGATAAAGCTAGTTAGTAGCTAGTTAGGACTGCCCAGGTTTGCCTTGGACCTGCTCTTAGTTTATGCTGCTATAGGCCTAGACGGCCAGAGGTCTTCTCATGATGCATTGAGCTCCTCTCTCCTCCTTGTCCTCTCCATCTGTTGCACATTCATGTCCTTTCCATTGATACATGTTACTTGGCATCTTGGCATCAACAGCTCCAGACTGACAACTGTCCAGCTTGATGTCCACCACTGCTTCTATTATTATTAGTCATATTATCATTATCATTATTATCATTGATATTATTGCAGTTTTTGTTATTATTGTTCTAGTGCTTCTCTCTCTCTCTCTCTCTCTCTCTCTCTCTCTCCCTTCTCCTCCCCCTTCTCTCTCTCAACACAACTGGCCGAGGCAGATGGCCGCCCACCTAGAGCCCTGTTCCGCTTGAGGTTTCTTCCTGTTAAAGGGGAGTATTTCCTTGCTGCTGTCACCAATGCTTGCTCATGGGGGAATGTTGGGTCTGTTTAAATTAGAAAGTACAGTTTAGACCTGCTCTGTGTGAATAGTGTACTGAGATCATTTTTGTTGTGATTTGACACTAATAAATAAAATTGACTTGATCTGACAGTGGTGAATATGACATGACTCTAGCATTGGAGCTACTTAGCCATTACTTTAATACAAAAATTATTCTTATCATTTTTTGCATATCTTGGAAAAAAAATCATATGTAACAATAACACTAACAATACAGTACCATTCATTTTTCAAAGGTCTTCTCACTAAGTGTTTGGTCTTTTCTCTGCTGTGTACACTGAAATTGATTTTCCTCAACAACATTCATACACATACAAATGAAAGATTGACTGCATTTACTGTGTGTGCTTAATGAATCCACCCTTCCACATGTCCTTGTGATAGACTATAGAGCTCTGTGGAAAGAACAAAATCATATGTGTGTGTTCAAATAAGTCGAGATATTATAGAAGGGTGAATGAAAATGAACATCAAAAAATAACATTCACACACATGCACACAAACTAACACACACACACACACACACACAGACACACACACACACACACACACACACACACAGAATCCCCAAAGGCCTT
The DNA here is from genome assembly GCA_021039105.1 of Scomber colias. Classification (NCBI taxonomy): domain Eukaryota; kingdom Metazoa; phylum Chordata; class Actinopteri; order Scombriformes; family Scombridae; genus Scomber; species Scomber colias. Next base: position 73,397 of record JAJDFG010000093.1, on the reverse strand, counting down.
CAGATGTATTCAAAATGTCTTACATGGCTCGACTATATATAGCTTCAAAGACCCAGATTCCCTATGTAGGCAAGGCACAGACACACACATACACACACATACACACACACACACACACACACACACACACACACACACACACACACACACACACACACACACACAACGATCTGGCATAACATGCCAACACATTAGCACAATCTGGAATACTCGAACAATTGCAATCTGAAAACAAAAGCTCTCATTCACACACACACACGCTCTCCCAGCATGTAGCGAGGGATGAAAGAGCTGGATAAAGGAATGAGACTAATGGAGGAAAGTTGCTTAATGACAAATTGTCAGATTGCAGAAGTCATTTTCTCTGCTCGTCATTTAGCTCTTTCATCCCTGAGCACTGTTAAAATATTCCTCTACTTCAGGCTTCTGCTCGGTCACACTTTCAATTTTTCTTACTCGCTCCCTTGCATTTTCGTTCTATCTCTCGCTCTCGCTCTCTCTCTCTCTTTTCCTGCCTTCCAAAAGCCGGCTGAAAGCCCACAATACCGATGTGCTGGAAAACTGGGTCACAAAAACACACTGTGCACACTGAAAATATATACATTCTGACTGCAAACACTACACATGAAGATAAAAAGTTCACTTCAAAGCAAGGTGGAAGCACATGTGATTTTTGCTGTAGCTTTTAACATTTATTTTGCTAGACTGTTTATGTGTGAGGAAGCTTGTGTTACTTATCATTACCATCATTTATTCATGGACTTTGAATTTGCACGTGTGTGAGAGGGAATTACAATACAACAAAAGTTGAACACACACATCTTTTAATGTCTGAATTGTGGAGCTAGGCTTCACAAACTGTGTTTCAAGATTTCTGTGTTCAGGATTTAGTGGGGGGGTCTGAAAATCACCTCTGCGTTAGCATAAACCTGCCCCTGCTGCTGTAGAGGTATAAATACATTCAGCACACTACTACTACTACTACAGTCTACAGTTAGCCAGGTAACTCAGTTAGCCACCAAGCTACCAGCTGAGCTAGCCGCCGAGCTAGCAGCTCAGGCATAGCGTCCATGTTTCTGGTAGAGATGGTGACTTTGATTGACAGGTGACACTTGGTAGGGGGCGGGGTTTCAGTGAACTCAGTGCCACAGCGTTTGGGAGCAGAGAAAGAGGCTGATTTTTACACAACTTTGAAGCCTAATTTCACATATTTGGCGATTTTTTTAATCATTCAAATTTGGCAGGGTGGTTAACAACACACCTTTCTGTGGTATGTCAAACTCAGAACACATATTTATTCTTACTTTACATGGACTTTAAGGTCTTGTCCTCATAAGTAACATTTTCATGTGAAAATATCCAAATGGATCACACATGAAATATGTTTCACGTGTGATTTTCTGATATTTCACATGTCAATGTAATATGCAGCACCAATATAATCAATTACAAATATGATTAATTTATTACATGTGGGATAATGACAAGGTAAAAAAAAAAAAACGTGAAAACAGCACATGCAGAAGCAGTGTGGGCTTCAGTATGTTGCTCAGCTACAACATGACACAGACAGGAGGAGACAGGGATTGACCCAACAATCTTCTGATTAGTTGATGAGCCGCTGTACCTACTGAGTCACATCTGCCACCGAACATTAGAGCTCCTGATGAGCAGGATGGCAGGATGCAGGGCAGCCTCTGCCATCAGTGTGTGGATGTGTGTGTGAATGGGTCGCTCAAAGCGCTTTGAGTGGTCAGAAGACTAGAAAGTGCTACATGTATGTAAATGCATTCAATATACAATTCACGATCTGAGTTCAGCATGCTGTCTGGTTTCTTACATCGCTCAACTTCATGCTTTTAAGTAGTTTGGGTTTTGACTGATCACTCAGCTACTGTCCATTAGTTATCTATGTTACTCTGCTGGACAACTTGTATGTGATGTGTTCAAAAGTTCACATATCAAAGTGGGAGATGTGACAGCATCTTTAACTTACTGTGGAATGATCTGTGTGTGACTTGTGATCTGGATTCTATAACATTAACACACAAAAGAACATAAAAACCATTTACTACCAAGCCTGCCAACAATAAAAAGGAAATTCTACTTTCTCTTCTGTGGAATATTAGACAAACATAAACACATTTATATTAACATCCTTTCTTATCAAGTGTTTCTGTTTTGTTATCCATTTCCTGTTTGACATTTTTTCCATGAATGGATGTAATGTATCATGGTATTATAATCCACTTCAAAGCACAGATTGTTGTGATATGTCACTGCCAAAGAAAGACAAAAATCAGAGAAGATATGATGTAGGCTGTGATGGAGTAGCTAACTCAAATAATGCAAACTACTGCAAAGAGTAATGGTTGAGGTTAGTGAGTCATTCAGGGTCACACAGGAGAAACAGCTGCTGAATTCAACCAACACCTCTATTAGACAGGGACGACTCCACCTGTCCTGAGTCTTAAGCACTGACTGACACACACACATCACCTGCAGTACACACTCACAAACTGGTGTGACCACTGCTGTGGCTCACACACAGGAGACAACATTACCCAGACTAACTAACAACAGCAACAACTGAGTCTGCAAATGTTCTTAATTATTTATTTATTCATTTATGACATGTATGTAATTACTGTACTGCTCGAATATTACACTATGTGAATACATGAAAACAAATCTCTTCTGTGACTCATCTCTAACCCATCCCACCTAAGAAAAAAAGAAAAAGCATTTTATCTCTCTCTCTCTTTCACACACACACACACACACATACACACACACACACACACACACACACACGTTTAACTGCATACATGCATGAGTACATGTAGTAAGTAATCTTTTTGTTACATGTATGAGCATACATCTATAGTATTACGCAATAACAAAAAAACAGTATACATTTACATTTAAAGTATATGCATGTATGTATGTATGCCAATCTGAGGAGAATGAGACGCAAAGGAAGCAAAAAACAAATAAAATTTTTTTTAAATGCCAAAATAATGGCATAATGTATCATATTTTGACAGGAAAATTAAAAATATCATAATTGTCTTTGTTAGCATTGTATTTATATTTTACTGATAAATCTAAAAAGCTATAGAATATGTTCAAATGAAATATTCTGTTCTACTTTATATTATCACCTTTTTTAAATGTGTACTGTACATTAATGGAATTATGTTATGCTGACATATGCTAATGTTCTTTCTAGTTATTTTCATCTATCTAACGTATATATTGATCACTTATTTCATGCCATCACTGTCTAATTCAATCAGATCACCAAAAACAGTCTTGTTCCACGTCTGCAGCATCACCAGCCTCCTACCCAAACTGTCCTATCCTGCAGCACAAATGCTCACTCAGGCTTTCATCACATGCAGACTCCATTACTGTATGGTAAGTATAGAATCCTCCTAACCTACAGGGCTTCCCCTACATTCAACATTCCCGCCTCTCACTGCTTTAGGTTCAGTGATGCCAGGCTGTTACCTAGGCCTGTCCAGCTGCTGTTCCTCTCTCTCAAACTCTTTACCACATCATATTTAAGAGGTCTGCAGTCTTCCCTGTCTAACCCCTGACCTCATCATCCCTTTGACATATTTTAACTTGATTTTTAAACTTGGTGTTTCTGCTCACTTTTAATCTGATAAATCATCTTTGACTATATTTTATTATTATCTTTATTTTTATTAAAATCAGCCGTCTCGCTATTTAACTGTGTGAGTGCAGGATGTAAATTTTAAATGTTTTTTTTGTTGTTTATTTGTCATTGATTTCACTCATTTTCATTTTTATTTACTTCACATGAAAGATCATAATATCATTTCGGGGGTTTTTGTCTCACTGCAGCATATCCAGTTAGCCTTTGGGCTCAATTTAAGCAATCAATTTTATGTCTCAGGTTAAATGATTCTTTCATGCACTGTGTTGTATGTTGCTGTGTTGGATGTTGCTCTCTGCTCAGGCACTGCACATGCAAATAAGCTAATTTTGTGCAGGTGTGCCTACTAAATGTCTGATAGCAAATGGACCACACAGTGATGGATGTGTAACAGTGTAGTGCCATCTACTGGGACTCATCACAGCTGATGATTGATCTGTGGCTACAGTAACGATTGAAGAACATGAGGACCGTTTCCTGGAGCAGCAGAAGCCTGCAGGGTTCAAACACTGCTGCCCCAAAATATTCATCAAGACCACATATATACATTATAATAATCAATTTGACAGAATTATTTTAAAATGTAATATCCTACAACGTTTCCTCTGTTCTGAGCACAACACATGACAATATCATTTCAAACTCCTGTCAGTCTCTCTAATGCAACCAGATGCTTTGAAATGGGAAATAAATAAAAAAAAGAAGCTGTTTTCTTATTGATATATGGAAAAGAAGAACAGCATGGACTGTATGGAAGTCTGTGGATGCCAATATTAAAATGAAATAATTCAATCAAAACAAAATTACATCAAATTTCATTTAATTGAATATTAAAATGAAAACAGGAGAAATCATGTTTAGTGGATATATATAACACAACCATCCTTTAAATGAAGGTGAATCATTTTTTTCTTTTTTTCTTTAAAAAGACAATGTACAAACTAAACTTGAAAAGAATTGACTTGAATTTGAATTTGAATTGTTTTCTTCAGTTGTGTTGTTTTTTTATGATGGCAGGTTTCTTCCAAGTGTCTTTTGTGAAACCTCTAATCATTATAAAATGAGGCATTATGAACATAAACATGAACTCGTGATAATCTAAATTCTAATTTTACACTTTACATTTACATTAACACTATAGACTGCTCTTTATTATGATGTATTTCTTGTTTTGTTGTCTTGTCTGTATTTGTTTGTTTGGTTGTATTTTTGTTGTATTTTGTCTTTCTGTTTTTTCCTTAATGTTTTCTGATGGTATTGTTTACTTGTTTATGCCTAACTAGGTTGTATTTTGTCGTTTAGAACCCCCTCGAAACGAGAAAATACATCTCAGGGGGTTATTCCTGATAAAGACATTTCAAATGCAAATATTCAATTTGTTTTTAAGTTAGTTACAAATCATATTTGAAAATGAAAACATTGTATATAGTGCTTATAATGTATGCTTTATGTTTTAGAGTACACTGGACTACACAATTATTGATTGGTTCTTCATTCAAAATATTTCTTATAAATACAATCTTTGTGTTTTTATAGCACTAAGAGCAGCAGAATAGCATGATGGAAATGTGTCTGCTTACAGTGTAGTATGTGAAGAAACAGGTAAAAAAAAATCATTAGAGCTGAACTGTGAACACACTGTCATTTCAGTTATTTAACAGACATACTATTCTTGTTAGAGTATCACTATCACTCACACAGTTGTAAAATTAAAGTTCTGAGCTCAGCAGCAATATGATTATTATGAATATGTAGTCAATTTAGTCTCTCCACAAAAAACTCTATCAGCACACAATGTTAATGTGGATGTGAACTTTCTGCTGGTGTTTGTGTCTTGTTGATCCTGATCCATGTCAACATCACTGAACCTCTCCAGCTTCATCTTCAAAGAAGTGGAGGTGAAAGCTCCAGCAGCAACTGTACACACACACACACACACACACACACACACACACACAGCATGACATGGAGGGCTGATGTTTCTCAAACTGGCACTACGCATTTACACGAGCTAAATCTTCTCCCACTTAGTGTTTGTGTTGTGATGCTCCAGTACAAACACGCAGTTACTCTGTTCCACTCCACTTCCCACGTCCAGCAGCAGCAGCAGCAGATATAACCGCATGTATACAGATGTAAATGTATGTAGAGAAAAAAAAAACACGCGCGCGGGCGAACACGCACGCACATTGACATACACACGCACACAACACACACACAGACTCACTCACCTGCTGTAAATACATGAAGGTGAGGGCGGCGCAGGACAGCTGAGGACAGGCGTCCACGTTGGGTAACGCCACGCATGTTCCTCCAGGATGCTGCATGTTCCCTCCTAGCTGACAACACAAACCCCCTAAAACCCCGACTATACACAACCCTGGTCTGAGCCGTAAGGTAGAGAGAGAGAGGAGCAGGATAAGCAGAGAGAGAGAGAGAAAGAAAGAAAAGAAAAGAGAAAGAATGATTAGCAGAGAGTGAGCAGAAAGATGGAGCTTCAAGGGAAGCAGCAGCCGGTCCCGTACGATGGAGACCCGAGTGTTTTCTGCTCGCAAGAAGGCGGGACGAGCGCTGACAGAGAGAGAGAGAGAGAGAGAGAGAGAGAGAGAGAGAGAGAGAGGGAGAGAGAGAGAGAGAGAGAACACTCTGCTGCAGTGTGTGTGACTCAGAGAGAGTGTGTGTGTGTGTGTGTGTGTGTGTGTGTGTGAGTGAGAGAGAGAGAGGTTCAGTGTGAGCCTGACTCAGTGTGTGTGTGTGTGTGGGGGGGGAGGCAAGCCAGCAGTCAGTGTGACTGCAATCGCTGAAGCGTGAGGGAGGCAGAAAATTGTCTGTGCGTGTTTCTAATGTGGTGTGTGTGTGTGTGTGTGTGTGTGTGTGTGTGTGTGTTCGACAGAGAGAGAGAGAGAGAGAAGGGGAGTATGTGCATGTGTTGTTCCCTCAAAAAATGTTGATTTCTCTCTCTCTCTCTCTCTCTCTCTCTCTCTATCACTCTCTCTCTCTCCCTCTCTCTCTTGATGAATTGAAGTTCTCTGACATGTGTTACTGGAGGCGATCGAGGATGCTGACTGCAGCCACGATACAAGCCTTCCTTCTTCTCTCTCTCTCTCTCTCTCTCTCTCTCTCTCTCTCTCTCTCTCTCTCTCTCTCTCTCTGTCTTTAAAGTGTCTTCATTTGTTGGCCAGACTTCCTGAGTTTTCAGTGACGCAAAATATAAAACTGAAAATTATGAAACATACAAACAGACCAAAAAAAGTAAGACTTTTATTTTAAAATTCTAAAACCTTAACTGAATGTGAATGATTGTATATACTGTTTTTATTTTGGGCCCCATGAAAAGACCTCACATTGGGCCCCACCACCACCACACTGTACTAACTGTATATATAATATGTACTGACACTGAGCTGTGATAAAATAACATTGTGTAGACATGCAGGCAACATTCTGCATACAATAAAGTGTTAGTTTCACTGTTAAATAAAATATTCTATTAAAGTCTATTAATAATAATATGTTAATAAAAAATGAATTAATCTTCTAATATTTTTATTACGAATTATCCTCAACTTTCACCCCCTTACGGTGCCCCTAGTTATGAATAGTGTGACTTATTCTGCCAATCATCCATACATTCAAATCCCACATAGTTTCAAACATGATCATATTTCTGTTCTTATGTTTCTACATGACAATATTCAGATACAATGTTGCATAAGTTTTGTTGTTGAGGTCAATCAAAAAAATCAAATACAAAACTAGTATTAATAATGAATAGTTTGTCCATATTTAGTTTTAGTGGTGGAGGATTAGTGATTTTCATTTTACGTTTGACAGATAAACTTACATGTTATTTTTCTTGTTTCTGGCAAAAATTAACCATCCAAAGCACCCAAACACCCCCCTTTATTTACATGAAATGGTTCAGTCCTGTCTCCTATCATCACAGCTCAGCGGAGGCTCTGGGTGGGACCTTTAGTTAACTGAATATAAATACATTTTGCTTGTTGCCATTTCAGCTGAAAAGACTAAAATGTTTCTCTTTAATTTTGACTTTCACAGCCTTTAAAAACAAATGACGGATGTTATAATCTAAATCACGGCTCCAGCCATTTGAAAATATGCATTGTAAAATCACAACTATGATATATTATGTTTTGCTGGAGGCATTTGTCATGTGAGCTGGTGTAATTACCTCTAACTCTAACAGCTTGTTAAAACAATGATCTGAGGTACAGTTGGAATTGCGGCTCTTGCAGTGAGTTGAAAATCACACTCTCTCATTCATTCACGATGAAGAAATGAATCCTTCAGTTCTTACATACATCTATTAATAACTTTCTTCAAAGTTAAACACAGATTGGTTCCTCATAAAGAGATTAAGTTGTCTGATAATGCAAAAGATTTAAAATACAAAGAGCCCACTACAGGCTGCAATCTTTACTACGTGTAATAATAAAATGTAGTCAGTATTCTAACACTAACCTGCCTAAATCAAGCAGGCCCTTATCCTCCTTTACTGGCCATGTTTAAAGATATATTCAGTGCAACAAAGATATGATTGTGATCCATTACGGTTCAGTAACCAGCTCTGATCCATAATAGTACTGTGGACCAGGGTTCAGTAATGAGTAAATCCGCTTTACTGTGCAGCTTACAACAGGCATTAGTCAGCCAACATTACACACTCACCAAGAAAATGTTTTAAAGCCCTGCCCTCTGATAAAACACAACCAACCACAACATTAAAGGGCTGCTATTGTAGAAAACATGGAAATGATCTTTGGGATGGATAAGGGTGATGGTTGGCCCTCCTGTGATGTAAAATGACTCAATTGTATCTCCCCTTGTCTTTTGAAGTTATTTAGACTTTTGTAATAAGCACTGTGTTGCAGTGGAACGTGTTGTTACATCACACCACAAAGTCAAATCAAATATGCAGGAAGTTTTAGCATGAGCCCACTGAGTACACAACTTCTGTATTCAGAGTATGCATTTCAGCCGGATGACATGCAAAGCCTAAAAGAAAAAAAGAAGAAAACAACATACTGAAAAATTAATAAAATGGAATCTTACTGGATGCCTCTTTTTTGTAACCTGATGCCTTCACTCTCCACAATGCAACTCACCTTCATTCACTTGACTGATTAAGATGTATTATGGTAGCAGCAGATAATGTAACCTATACCTGCTATCCTGAAGCAGATATGCTAAATGGACTTAGTCAGACAACTTAATCTCTCTTTTCTAGTCTTTTTTATCACTCAGAGCACTTTGACACTACATTCACCCATTCACATACATTAAAGACCATGTAAAGTGAATTCAGACATTTTCTTCTAAACACATTAAATAGGTCATAAATATATTTCTAAAAAAGGTGTAAAAAGCATTTCAACCATTTAGATTTGAATTGTGGAGCTAGGCTTCACAAACTGTGTTTCAACATTTCTGTGTTCAGGATTTAGTGGGCCGGTCTGAAAATCACTAGCTAGTTAGCTGCGAGTTAGCTGCGAGTTAGCTGCCGAGCTAGCAGCTGAGTTAACTGACGAGCTAGCCACCGAGTTACCCAACGAGCTAGCTGCCGAGTTAGCCGCCGAGCTAGCAGGAGAAAGCTCTCAGACCTAGTGTCCATGTTTCTGGTAGAGGTGGTGACTTTGATTGACAGGTGACACTTGGTAGGGGGCGGGGTTTCAGTGAACTCGGTGGGCACTCCCACAGCGTTTGGGAGCAGAGAAAGAGACTGATTTTTACACAACTTTGAAGCCTAATTTCATATATTTGGCAATTTTTTTAATCATTCAAATTTGGCAGGGTGGTTAACAACACACTTTTCTGTGGTATGGCTATAATTATACAGTGAATATAATGCATTATAAATATGTATATAATGCATAATAGACATGGGCTTCATAGAAAGTGTAACTGAGTTTTCAAAGCCGCATAGTGAAAGTCAAATGTGTGTGTTTGTGTGTGTGTGTATGTGTGTGAGGGAGTGAAACATAAAGGCAAATGCAAGTATATTATGGGATGAAGCAGAACACTGCAACTGCATGGCTGCAGGCTAAGGGCTGCCTTTTATCCATTTGTTCAACTGAAGACACGCTCCTTTTTTTCTACTCTTTGCTTTTTCTCTTCCACCTCCATCCTTTGGGCACATCTTTATTTTGCTACACACACACACACACACACACACACACACACACACACACACACACACACACACACACGCACGTACGTACATGCCATTAGCCAAGCCTATAGAGCCATTGGCAGAGCTCTTATCCACACAAACACATTCTCCTCTAGTCAATAATTCCTTATTATAATGAGAAGTCCCAATAAAGAGCATTTCCTGAAGTTAGAAAAACTAAACCTATAAGAAAGATGCAGTTTGTCTGTTACATATTTTCCCTAGAAACATAAATTACAATTCATTTGCAATTAAAACCATTACTCTAATAGCTCATATGGTAAACTCTGGCTGTGTCCCAATCTGGTCCCAATTGCGAGGCTGCATCCTCGAAGTACGCGGCCTTTGCGGCCTTCGAAGGATGCAGCCTTCTGAGGAACCTCCGAAGGCTGCATCAACCGTTGTGAAATGAGACGGTCTAGCCTTCGAGGCATTTCCTGGTTGCGTCACCAGCTGTTCCCGCCCATAAGACGAGAAAGACGTCTCGACCGAAAAGACGGTGAAAAAGCTGACAAAATTATAAGAGAGAAGAAAGGAGAAGAATAAAGGAAAGGAGAAGAAAGAAGGAAAACACACAAGAAAGAAAGTAAGAAAGAAGAAGAAAGAAGGAAAACACACAAGAAAGAAAGAAAGAGAAGAAAGAAGGAAAACACACAAGAGAAAGAATAATAAAATAATAATAATCTGTAAATAGTTATTCCTGATGTAATTTTTGTAAATAGTGAAATGTTTCATCACTTGATAATAAAAGAAAATATTTAATCCCTTGTTCTTCCTGAACAGTAGCACTTTATGCCGTTTGTTAACCCTGTTATAAATTGTACTTAAGTTGTAAATACTAAATGGAATAGACAACGTGTAACAATTGACAATATTTTTTATTTTATAACATTAACATAAAATCACCACTTCTTTTTGGCCTGGTAGGGCTGGACCTTCCCCTCCATGCCCATCTTTTCCAGTATTGTTCTAAACACAGAGGGAAGCAAGAGAAAAGGTAAACACAGGGATGCTATGTTAACAGACAAAAGGGTTTAATATAGCAAAAAATTATCATAATAATGAAGTATAACATATAATAGTGACAATCCCAAACGTAGCTCTTTATTAAAATCTAAATTTGTTCATCTTAGTCTATATATATATGTGTGTATATATATGTAAATATATATATATATATATATGTAAATATATATATATATATATATATATATATATATATATATATATATATATATATATAAAGTAATATCAAGTAATAAAATATAAGTAATTAGTAAAAGTATAAAAGTATAAGTAGTAATAAGTACAAATAATTAAATAAAACAAACCAATACTTACACTTGAATGACAAGTCTTCACCTGTTGGTGTCGCCATTGTTGTGTTTTCGCAGCACTGAACAGCGCCGCGCAAAGGATCTTGGGATCTGGGAGGCCGCGAAGGATAGTAGCGGTGCATCCTCGAAAAAGAGGGAAAAGAAGGCCGCATTTCAAGGCTGCATTTGAAGGAGTCTTCGAATTGGGACAGCCTTCGCGCGGCGTTGTGACGTAATCGGCCTCTAAATGCGTACTTCGAGGATGCAGCCTCGCAATTGGGACCAGATTGGGACACAGCCTGAGTGTATATTTCCACAATACTAATTCTATCAGTACAACAGTCATGTACATTATCCACTCTGCTGCTCTGCAGTTTGTCTTTTTAATACATGGATGTTTTTCTGTCTTTCTTTCTTTTTGTTTGGTTTTCATTGATTATAATAATTTCTGAGTGCTTCTACTTTGCTGTTTTTCATTGTTGTTAAGCTACTGTAAATTAAATGCAATAAACCTGTCAAGAACAGGAGGAATTATGCTCACTGAACTGCTGGAAGGCTTTTAATGTGAAACATTTGTGAAGGAAGCGAGTTTAATTGCCGAGAAAAACCTTCTAATTGGAAGGAACGGGAAATATGTATCCATTTATCCATTTCAGACTTCTTTATGATTTGATGGCAATTTGACACGTCTGTTTCATGTCTGATAAAACAAATAGTTTAATAAGCCAGAAAACACGGTGAATGAGCCAATATTAAGTTACTGAGGAGCTTCTCATGGCAGATCAGACTTTGAGAATATTTATCCCTTGTGTTGCAGGAAACAAATATAAAAAATAAATGGAAAAATCATTAATATTCAGCAACACATTTAGATCAGCTGATGTAGCTGGTCACATGTCACACAGGTCACATCAGCTGGTAACTTCTCTAAACACAATCTCAAATACTGTAGGTATTTTCAACACTAACTTTCAAACAGTAATCACAAACATACCTTTACATCAATAATTACATTTAACCAGTGATGGACAACTCTGTAAACTTTCTCATTAGCAACAAAAACACCATGTTAAGCTCAGCCTTGAAGCTTTGGATTGGCCAATCTGAAAACAGAATTCTATGGAGCTCTCCCTCCCTCTGTGTGCGCTTCATTGTTGTGGTTGTTTACCATCACGAAACGTTTGTGTTTGCTTTGATAGTGACTCCAGGAGAGCAGATCTTCTTCTCCCTTGGGTTTGAACTCTACCTTTTTCCACCAATAACATTTCTTGGGGGGCCTGCAATGGTATTAAACTTTTTTCTCACACATTTACATATTCTTCTCTCCCTTAGGAATTCTGTAGTTTTCCACCTCATGTGATAAAAGAAGACTTCTAAAATTAAACTCAAATGAAATCAACCCTATAAACTAAAACCAATTATTTCCATAAAATGGAAACAAAACCTATAGATGAAAAAATAAAATACTAATATCCAAACCTATAACATGATAAAAAATTCAGTATAAATAACTGTAACTGCTCTGCTTTAAATGATGCATTGCTTTGCCCTGAAAACACTGCACTAAAGTTGTTAAATGTTAAATGATGACACAACAAAACCTTAATGTCCAAATGACAGAGAAAATCTTAGCATGCTACAAAAAAAAAAAAAAAGAAGAAGAAGAAGAAGGAGGAGAACAACAACGTGACATAAATGAGTGGATGTGGCCACTGGGCACAGCTGGTATTTTGTTTGTTTAGTAGCAAATGAGCAAATGGATACAAAACCTGAAGTCATGGGGATGTAGACTTAAATGCCCCTTCATACATACACACACACACACACACACACACACACACACACACACACACACACACACACACACAGAGTTATGTTTAAACTCACTATACAAGGTTTAAGAGTCTGTGCGTCAGATGGTTACCTTTTCAGCCTGTAATGCCTGCTGGTTCAGTGTGCCATTCGTCAACTGCATTTTAAAAATGGTTCACTAAGCTTGCTGAGGCCCTCAGGAAATATCCCGATGTCCTAATTTGATGACAATATTACCTTAACATGCACAAACAATATGAAAGCAAATGTAGCACTGGCTCTGGCAGCTAGTTGTGTTTGTGCTTTGGTAAGCTGTTCAGTGTAATGGTGACAGTGAGGTTAATAAATATATTCTTATGTGGTTTAGTGCAGCCAATTCTTACAAGAAAAACAACAGCCTTACTTGAAATGTTGTTGTTTAGCATAAACAACCTATCTTTACATCCATCCTGATTTTTACATGTGGTTATTGTCCTGAGAACATTTTGCATTACAGTCCTGCAACTGCTTCAGCCATCAACTTCTGTGATGTAATCAAAGAGAGCCCTGCAGAATTTAAAAAAGGGATATTCTCGGCTATTTTTTGGGGAATATCGCAAAAGTAGATTGTAGAACAATGTAGTATTTATTATAAAGTCATTTCTTGTTGCACAGATACATTATATGTTACATATTTTCCATACAATTTACTTTAATCATATGAATATTGATCTCAAAGTCCAATCCATCCATCCATTTCCTGCCCTTCTCCGGGGCCGTGTCGTGGTGTCATTAGGCTGTATAATGGATCCCACACAGTTCCTCCTGGGGGGTCCCAAGGCATTCCCAGGCCAGGAGAGATGTAATCCCTCCAGAGTGATGTGGGTGTACTCAGGGGTCTCCTCAGGGGTCTCCTCCCAGTCACACATGCCTGGAACACCTCTAAAGGGAGGAGGCCAGGAGGCATCCTGACCAGGAGCCCAAACCACCTCAGTTGGCTCCTTTCCATGTGAAGGAGCAGCAGCTGTACTTCTAGCTGAACTCCTGACCCTATCTCTAAGGCTGAGCCCAGACACTCTCTGGAGGAAACTCATTTTGGCTGCTTGTATCCACAATCTCATTCTTTCGGGTCACTACCCAAAGCTTGGTGTCGGTGGTTTATTATTATGATGATATTATAATAACAAATGCTCACTTTTCACTTTAAATTAGAGGTGGAAATCACAAATCACTTTGTTAAATCAGTGCACTACTGTCAGTCAGGTCACTTCTCCGTTCAAATGCATTTTGAAGCAGCAGATATGACAGAAAAAGTAAACCTCCTGGCTTCAGTAGGACAAAAATACATGTTGACAAAGACATTCAGATCTAAAAAAGAAGTATGTTTCACAGACAGCACAGTCAGCTGTTGTGGTTCCTTGTCACACCTCAGCTCCATTCAGGCTTCCTTTCCTCTTTTTCCAAGTTGGGATTTTCTGGTTTCTGAGGCTGACAAAAATAGCAGCTACTAGTAAACCCAAGCTGCAGGCTTCAGATGGTCCTTTACAAACACATGGGTGACATCACACACTATGATCCCTCCTCAGTCTGTCTTTTTCAGTCAGTCCATGAGATGTCCCTCATGTTTTCTCCTCCTGCCTCAGCTGTTCCTAATTATTATCTCATTATATTTCATGTATTAAACCAAAGTCTCTAGTTCTGTCAATGTAGAGTTGGCTCAGTCTGCCTCGTGTCTTCTCCAGCATTTCTCTGATCCTGAGTACCAGTGTTCCTATCACTAGATTATGCCCAGCAGTGTTCACATTCATTCAACATCTTTAGTGTGGTTTCAGGTTTTGTTGCCGAATGTAACACACACACACACACACACACACACACACATGCTCTCTCTGCCTCAGGTCAGTGACTCATTCTGTTATGTAATTACAACATATTATGTAAAATTGCCAGTGAACATTACAGATGAGTGGCATTTTTTTATAACCATATGGTTTTCATAACCCCCTCCATCCCCCACACATACCAGGCAAGTGTTTGTCACACTCTTTATCTAATATATCCACATATTAGTAAGTGTTACAAATTAAAAGATAATACTGAGGCCTAGAGGTTTAAGCACCACCCAAGAACCACAACATCCTTGGTTCATATCAGGTCAGGGACCTTTGTTGTCATTCCCCATATCTCTCCTCACATTCTCTTTCATCTCTTTGCTCATGCTATTTAATAAAGGCACAAAATAATATAATAAAAAGGAGAAAATAAAATTACAAAAGGATTTTGTGGATGTAACTGGATCAGTTACACAGTAAGTATAAAAGCCTGGGAGAGGTGTTGATGAGGAAAAGTTATTTATTTTGAATACTGGAAATTTGGGGTGTCGAACTTGGGGTGTTGAATTTTTAGTTCAAGAGCCACATGCAGCCCAATATCATCTCAAGGTGGCCTCGACCAGTAAAACCAATGCATAATAACCTATAAATAATATCATTTCTATAATACATACTATACATTTATCATAAACCATCTAGGGATACCATGGTAGGAAACATAATAAATGTGTTCAAACACAACAAGGAAAAATGTGTCCTTCAAATCTGAATCACATTTCAAGTCAATTATTTGAAGTTGTCCATGAGCAGACCAGAAGCCTCAACTATGAAAATAACTGTGAGAACAGCATTAAAGTGCATTTCATTGAAATATTGGAATTAAGACAACTTTTCTGCAATTTTCATACTTTGTAAAGTTATCCAGTGAGCCGGATTGGACCCTCTGATGGGCTGGTTCTGGCCCATGGGCCATATGTTTGAGACCCCTGCTGTAAATGAACATTTAGAACAAACACACACTTGCTTTATGCAGGATTCTCATCAGCCATTAATACAATGTAACCTGACATACTACAAAGTTCATATCTTATTTCCATTTTAGTCATCAACCCATCAACCCAAACTGTCCAAGATCTGATTTTTATCTTGTACCCAGATGACAGTCATATTAAATGTAAAAATCAACATGTTGACCACAGTGTTATTATGTCTCTTCTCAGTTAGTAAGATCAGTCAAATGGACCAATAAAGTAAGAATTTGTGGATGAGTGCAACAGATCTGTTTTAGATTTAAATATATCTCTGAAACTAAATAAATGATCTCACCAAAACATACCGAGGTGTTTTTAATAGTGTTCCCTGGTGTAAGTGGATACATTTCTGACAATAAATCAACATACAAGTAAGTCCTATCATTTCTAAAACCCTCCTAACCAATTTACACATCTAAACCAACCCTTTGTCAATGTGCCCATCAAATAATATCATACAATGTCATAAGCATTAATATCCTTCAAATTTCACTGTACTTTTGTCTCACAGCTCACATATTAGCCTAGATCAGAAAAAAATAGAATAATCATGGTGGTTTATTTATAAGAATATTTCATTGACATTAAGTACTTCTCTACTGACACTCCACCGGTGTGAGCCTAGTCTGTCTCATTATTCTGTCGTGTGAAAGCTACCTTTTCCAACTATATCATTTCTGATGCTTCAGTGATCTGTTCTTTCTAAACTGGTGTATTTAAAGCAAACCAGTATTCATGATTATTTTTTGTGAGCATACATATTGAGAGAAAGATACTCTGATGACAGATCAAAATTTAGTGAAAATACAGTTATCAGTGTGAAAAAGGCTCAGCAGCACCTCCATTGAACATAGGAAACCCCTTTGGAGTAAATTACAGAATATTAACAACAGTAAAGGTAAACGGCTGGTGACCATGTATGATGTCTGATATAAATGTATGGACAAAAGGCTGAAGGTGTGTTAAGTCTCCTGCTGATACAGTGCATTAGTCTTCCTCCTCTCCTATCTGCACCTGAAGTTCAAGTGTAATCATGCCATCAGTTCTGAAGCACTACGTTTCTGACAGCTCATTTCCCTGTTGGAGCTGACAGTGATGGATGGAAATTGTTTCCTGTGTTTCTCTGTGTAACTAACGTGAGAGTACATGTGTGTGTGTTTAAGTGTGTGTACACACCTTGTGTGTGTGAGTTTGTGTGTTAAGACTAAAGCCTGCTAAGGGTTATCACTACATGATGTCTTGGGGGCAAACAGTCAGCTAATAAGTCCCTGGGTGAAGGAAACAAAGGGAGATGGAAAGAGCTAGATAAAGTTTGGTTCAGAGTTTTAACAAGCCCTTATTGTGCAATTAAAAAGTTTGATACAGTCCATACTGACAATTTGCAACACTACACACACAACAAACATACTTTAATATAAAAAAAAATAACTTCACCTACTGAGCACAGGTCAAGAGGTTCTAGTCCATTATTTTATTAAAGAACAAGGTATTATTTTTTGTTCACCAGAAGTTGTTTTTTCTTCTTTAAAACCATTTTCTTCTTACAGCCCAGACTCCTCTCAGTCCTCCAGCAGACTGTTTCAGAAGCTATTGAAATAAAATTGGTATTATTAATGACTTCCTACTCTGAATGGTTGGAGTATGGCCCCCACCTTCACCCCCAACCAGTCATAATACAACCTTAGCCTTATGACCTTATTATATTGTTACCTGGGGTAATGTCTGTAGCTGAAGATGTAAAACAGTATATAAGTTGAGTCTGATCTGGAATAAAGAGAATAACCTGTTGTTGTACAGAGGAGACTCTAACATGATGTTGGCATGGATAGTCCATTCAGTGCATCAGGCCACATCTTCAAAAGTTTGGTAACCAATTACAGACAGACAGTAAGTGATGTCCAAAAACCTCAAAAGTTTTGTTGGGGGTCATCTTAATATGGTATAAGCAAAGTTGAGTGAAGATTACATTATGTCTAATAGAAGCAAAATATGTATTTAACAACATTCAAGAAAACTTTTCCAGGCACAAATGAACTTGGCCTGTTCAGCAACATCCACAGAACACACTGTATATTGTTTTGATAGGCCCTGCAGTTCATGAGTTATTAGCCAAAATGTAAAACACATAAAAACTGACCACAAGGTGGTGCTATTGTTACCATGTTTTAATAGGTACCATGACAAGCATTTCTGCATGTTGTCAGGACCTGGTCCGCGTCCTGTCTTCCCTCTGTTTTTTATTTTGTTTTCCCCTCGTTCCTGTTCTGTGTATGGTCTGGTCTCCCTTTCATACCCCAGAGCAGAGCAGGGCTCCTGAGGCCTGTACTACGAAGCTGGATTTTCTCTTATCGAGGTAACTTCAGGGTTAACCCTGGGTTTTCCGTCCTACGACGCTGGTTCACTTCTTACCGGGGTAAAACACCATGGTAACTTATGTTGAACGGCTAACCTGCTCCGGAGCAGGTTATGTTCTGGACAAGAGATCAAGGAGTATAAAAGCACCACCTCCTGACCAATCAGTTCTCTTAGAAAATGACCTGCCCATTCTTAAAAGATCCTGTCAACATTGGTGCGCGGATCGCGAGAGGAGCGCTTAGGAGAGCAAGAGTTTTTAGTGATAGATGCAATTTTTTAATCGGCCAAAATATATATTAAAAAAACAAGCCTTGAGGCACATGAGGGATATTAGTCTGTATGTTATACAGTTGGTTTGACATCATTCACTCAAATGGTTGAAGCATAATAGGTTTGTATTTTGAATGTTGAATATTAAACTAACTTAATGTCTCTTATGAAAGGAAGGGCACTGAGGAAGCGCTCTGCCCGAAACGTCTGTGCTGTAATAAAGTGACATTGTGTGATCAGAGTGCTGTCCGTTTATATTGTCCAATTTATTAATATTGTATAATCTCACGAATTTACACATTAACAGAGTCAGCAATTGTCTGCCAGCATTCCTTCCTGGCTTTTGCTGCAGCAACAGTGTTACTTTTGGCCTGGATGATGTGTTTGAATTCTTCATATTGTTGAAGAATAATTGTCTCCCAAGCCCTCATCTCATCCTGTCTCTTTTTTCTGGAATGTTGCTTTACTCCCTGGGCCTCTGCTTTTCTCCCGTGCCTGGTGTAGTTACTTTGACTTCTTGTTTTCAGTAGTCACTGTATATATTGAACACTTGAACCTCTGTAAATAAACACTGTTTGCCCAATAATCTGCATTGTGGGTCCAGTTTAGTTCTGTTTAGTTTTCGTTTTTCTGACAGAACGAACTGGCCAGAGAAATGGACCCTGCAGATCCTGCACGCCAGGTTCTTGCCACTCAGGAGGCAGTAATTGGTGCTCTGTTTTAGAGTAATCAAGCGATGTCTGCAAGTTTAGTTGTGGTGTCTGGACAAGTGTCCACCTTAGCCTGCGCATTTCAGGCTTCTCCATTCCAGTTGTGATCCCACTTAAAGACTCATGTGCGTGACCTTGAACCGTTTGATGGTAATCTGGACAATTGTCAGGGTCTTTTGCTTCAATGTGGGTTGGTGTTCTGTCAACGTCCTACATCTTCTGTAACAGAGGCTGCGCAGATTCGTTACGTTCTGGGCTTACTGAGGGGCAGACCACTGGCATGGGAAGAGGCAGCAAGTTCACACGAGGA
Source organism: Scomber colias (assembly GCA_021039105.1). Lineage (NCBI taxonomy): Eukaryota > Metazoa > Chordata > Actinopteri > Scombriformes > Scombridae > Scomber > Scomber colias. The sequence continues at coordinate 53,907 of JAJDFG010000093.1, read as the reverse complement.
TTTTTGTACACTCTTTTTGAGGAAAGACTTAAGACTGTTTGACCATCCTAATAATGGGGGAAATGCTACTGATCGTTTGCACCGTCTGAAGCAAGGAGCTTGGTCTGTGTCCGATTTTGCAGTGGAGTTCTGGACAGGCTGCTGACACAAAGGGGGACAATGCAGCACTCAGGGCGGTATTTGTTCATGGTCTCTCTGAGCAGCTCAAAGATGAGCTAGCTGCCAGAGATGACCCACCTGACTTTACCTCTCTTGTCTCCCTAGCTGTTTGCCGAGACAACCGCCTCCGTGAGCGCAGCCGCTACTCCTCAGCCAATGTTGACCCGCCCTAGCTCCGTGGGCTCCGGGAGCTGGCTATCCCACCCATTGGCTGCCCAGGCAGGGTTTTCGGGCCTTGCAGCTGGTTCAACCAATGCAGCTCGGCCATACTAAGTTGTCAGCCTCCGCCGGATGAGGGCAGGTGAGTGCCTGTACTGTGGCCACCCGTCTCAGCCAAAAGATCAGGCTCATCAGTAGGTTTAGGGATTCTGGCCAGCCCCACTTCCCCAACCAAGTCTTCAGAACGTTCTCGTTTACTGGTTCCAGACTCCGTGACTTTCAGACAGACTGTGCTTCCCCTTCAGATTTATTGACTTGAGCGGAGGATAATCTGTTGGACTTGCACTTTGCCACTCAGTTAGGTTGTAATTTGGACAAACTAAACAAACCTATCCCTGCAGTGGCCCTGGATGGTAACGTTCACTCAAATCACACTACAGACATCCATTATTACACTCACAGCTTCTGGAGACCATCAGGAACAGATATCCTTCTGTGTCATCTCGGCTCCCTGCACACCTTTAGTGCTTCTTCGTCCCTGGCTCAAATTACACAATCCCATTATAGACTGGTCAGCAGGCGTCATTAAGGGTTGGAGCACTCTCTGTCTCTCCATTCTGCAGTAACCCCCAGGGAAACTGTCTCAGTCTCCAGTAGCCCAGAATCACAACCTCCTGATTTGTCCTCTATTCCACCAGAATACCACTATCTCCTGGAGGTTTTTAGTAAATCACTTACTATTGCTTTTCCCCCACACAGACCCTATGACTGTGCCATCGACCTGCTGCCTGGGGCTCCATTACCTTCTAGTAGACTTTACAATCTCTCCAAGCCGGAGCGTCAGGCAATGGAGATCATTATTATCATCATCAGCAGGGATCATTTGTCTGTCATTCGTCAGGATTTTTCTTTGTTGACAAGATAAAATGCTTTGTCCATGCAGTATGAATACTTCAGGGCTTTTCATTTTTGAGATATCATTGATTGAATTAATTAACAATTATTTTCCAATCACTCCATATTGCCATACTCCTTAATGGAACTCCACACTTCCTGCGCTGATGTTTCGCATTAAAAGAGCATAATCCATCCTTTTCCTGGTAGGCTTGTAATTATTATTGAATACCAACCTGTATTCATTAATAATAGTGAGAAGCCGATATGAAAGTAACACAACATGATAGTAACAAGACGTTTTTCTTTGAGCCAATACAAGTTTGATATATCTGAGTCAGTACACACACAAACAACATTTACCAGAACCTCAAAGAAATCGCCTGTGTAAATACTATATCAGGGAGTTTTATCTGTAAAGCTGTTTAACACCACAGTAAGTAAATTCAATCAAGCAGTAAATATTTTTGAATGACATAATTATATGACAAATTATTTAGTACTTTAACATATCCTGAATGTTGTCATGTCCGTATAAAGGGAAGTCAGGTTTAACTGTCAGGAGCCATTGTCAGGATGATAGTAACATCTGTTTCTTTCAGCAGTCTCCGTGGAGTCCATATCAGTGTCATCTTATTTTCGGTCAAGTGTGATGATCATTTTTAAAGAGTCACAACCATCAAAGAAAATGATTCTAGTAAATGGTACTCAATATCTTTATTGGTATTAGTGCTGGGCGGTATATCGGTTCACACCGAATACCGGTGTATATTTTCGTTATAATATGAATTTTTAATGGACCGCCATACCGGTGTATTTCATCACACAATGTCAGGGACGCTGCGCTGCGACACACTTTTTCAGACGGGACCCTTTTCTGTATTGCACTTCTTGCTGCTCAACAAACAGCAGAAGATATGTGCCTGACGAGCGAGTTAAAATGATGATAGTTCACACATCACATCCCAAACTTGTTGTGTGCTCTCTGCAGCGGGTGTCTGTATTCAGCTAAAGATCATTTATGAGGAGTGATACTCCACTCCATGACATTACTGCACAATCACAACTGATTGTTTCTGTAGCTCTGACTAATTAGTTAGAGATACGTCTTCTCTCTAATGGAATTTATCATGTCAATTTCAGGAGTCACATTTTCCCAGCTAAAGTTTGATCAAGTCGTACATGTAAAATAAAGCATAAAGTAAGTACAGTATAAGTTGGAGCAGACTGGGTAACAGATACTTATTATTGAAGACTCACATTGGATTCAAAGCCTAAAACACTTGATTGGAACATACCTTGTATCAATAGATTAAGGTGAAATAACATGAAATGATATATATGAAATATATAATATGATATAAACATTTTTGTATTGTGCACACCTGTTGTATATAGCGCATATTAAAAATTCACCACTATTATAGATAAGTTATTTTGAGATGACCAATTAAATGTATGAATGTAATCAGGCAGGGATGCCCAAGATCTGAGGCCTTCACATAATACATTATTTTAGATTAGATTAGATTAGATTCAACTGCATTATCAGTGTACTGCTGAAACAAAGAACTGTTACAAACTTTACAGACAATGGTATGAATATATAAATGAAGGAGGATCTAAACACAAAATTGTATATGAATGGTTACATGTATACATAGATATACTTATCAAGTCATTTAAATAAATAATAAATATTATGGTAGGAATGAGCAAGTAGCATTATCTGTATCTGTTTCTGTTCAACCAGCAAAATGATCTGTATCCATACTCTGAATGGGGGAGGGCTCAAACCAGTAGTGGGTAGAAATTGACCACAAGTATGTATGGTACAAGAAAAAGTTAGTTATTGTAGTATTTGTATTTTATTTTTAGGGCCCGAGCACTTACAGTGGGTTAGGGTTAGGGTTGAATGAAACATTGCACACATGCCAACCCCGGCGAAAAATTGAGTATAGCAATGACATATACGTCACCAAAAAAACATCAGTGCACATAGTCCACAAATCAGTTTTCAATTTTAAATTAAGCAAGCAAAACAACACTGGTGTGCATCTGTGTGATGACCACAATGTCAGAGTAACAATGAACTCGTTTTACCTGGGGCCCCGAAACATTTCAGTTCAATCCAGTTCACAACCACAACTCAAAAGTCTGCTCCTGGTTTTAACCCAGATCCAAACAAATCAAACTAAGACATAACATTTTAAATAGCTGCATCTGTATTCACATTAAGTAAATTGGCCTTAGCTCCACCAGACCAGCAACTGCTGGAGAAACTCTGACTGGGAAATACACACATCCACTGGATTATTCCTCCTCCTGATACAGACCCCATAGACAAGACTTATTTAACCATGAGTTGGCTGCAATGATGCAGACTTTACAACACAATCTGATGCCCAGGGTAAAGCTTTCATATCGCTGCTCTACTGACCAAAAACACTGGCGGCTCTGAAACATACCAATAGATTTCCCAGAGGTTGGTTTCACACTGCACAGGCTTTTGGGGGGTTGTGATGGGATTACTGGAAGATTGTGGGTGTTAACTTTGGGAAACATGAATGAACTCTTGACAGGTGGGAGGTGATGTAATTCTGGTTGCTACATAAGTATGAAGTAAAATACGTGAGTAAGTGGTGTAGTAGCAGTCAGAGTGGTGAGCTGCTAATCCTTGTGGACAGAGTGGATGTGACAATGGCAAGACGACAGTGAGCTCTGTGTGTGCCTGTCTGGCCTATCACAGAATGATATGGACACATTGTAGCTTGGGATGGATATGTACTGTACAATAAAATGTTTTGTTGGTCTTTTCCTCTTGCCATCTTGATACAAAATTAGAATCAATTGGACCTACTCAGCATTTTTCATGCCACAGGGCATGATTGGATGTTAACTAATTAATTGTACCATACAACATCTGCATTGATTATGTTTCTCTACTCATTTATTAATGTAGCTGGGTGTTGTATAAGGGATTATATAAGGGAATAAATAGGGATTTAGATTATTGATGGGTCTAAAAAAACCCTGTTCTTAAGTCTTTTGCTGTGATTGTAGGGCTTCCCAGATTGAAGGAGAGCAAAAAGACAGGTTGGGGTGAGACAAGTCATTGGAAATTCTCCAGGCCATCCATAAGCAACACTTGCACTGGAGGTGTTTAATAGCAGGTAAGTGGGCAACCATCATGATATAATCAGCAAACTTGAGGATAGCATAAGAGCCATGCAGTATGCAGACATGCAGTCTTAAGAGGGATGTTCAGGATTAGGGTGGAGGGGTGGAGTTTTCTGACTCAACAGATTTGGGGTTTGTTGGCCAGAAAGTCCAGTGTCCAATTTTGATCCAAATATATGACAAAATTGTGAAATATTGGAATGATAGAAAAAAGAGTCCCTGAGATATAACACAAACTATCTGGGGTATGCAGTTACCCCATAGGATTAATGTCAAGTCTCCCAGCCAGCATGTCCATAAGGGTTCAATTTGGGCTGTTTGTCCTCGGCTTCCATGGTGACCCCACCTGTGTTTGCCCATATGGGCTTCAAGTGGGTTCTGACTGGGTTTCAGGTGGGGCCCAACTGGGTGAGTTACACATGTGGGGCCTACGTTTCTGAAACAATATGGAGCCCATACAATTTATGTTATGCCCTTAGCCCACTTACATCCTTACATATGTGGGTCCTGCAAAATGTTCCCAGTTCAAGCCCATGCCCACTCAGTACCCATGTAACCCAGATTTAACCCATGTGGGGCCAACATGGACATGCTGGCTGGGCTTTAATTATGAACCGTGATGTTTTATCCAAAATGAGACAATAAGATAAATAAGTTTATATTTAAATGACACATTTGGAGGCTAAAATGAATTCAGCGATTAATCTGCCAGTTTGTGTGGTCATTGTAGGAATGTTAGGTCTCTTTCAAATTAAACCTGATGAGTACAGTTTAGACCTGCTCTATGTGTAAAGTGCCTTGAGATTACTTTGTTGTGATTTGGTGCTACTGTATATAAATAAAGATTGATTGATTGATTGATTGATGATCCCCCTCCCCCTCTCTTAAGCTAATATGTTTATCTCTTCTTTATGGTGGGTATGTTGTTTGTATACAGCACGTCTGACACAGAAATGATGACAGAATGACATTCACAATGTGCACATTCATGTAACTGCTTCATTTTCTGTTTAATGTGATCTTTGGAGTAACGTCTGCCTACTTCCATAAACTGCCTTCCACCTGTATCCCGTATCAAGATTAAGATAAAAAATAATGATTAATCGATAATTGATCGTTAATTTTCCCGATGATCGATCAAGAAAATGTATTCAAATGCCCATCCTTAGTTTAAATACATGGGAATATATATAAAAGTAATTTAAATTATGCTAATTAAACACTCTCTACACCAACATCATGCACAAGTTAAACAGTTCTCTCTGTGAATGTTTCTGTCCAGATAACCATGTGACCACCCTTTCTGTCTAATCATCTGTTCACATGACTGCCATGTATTGACCATAAACTCTTTACTTTTCTTTCTTTTCTTATTTTTTATTGGTCATTTTTTCTTTTCTGTTAACGGTTACTATTTACTTATATTTTATTGTTCTTATTCAATGACTCATTTTTAAAACTTATTTACATTTCATGAGTCACCTTGTTTTAATTTCTGCATATGAGTTGTATTCTGGTGAACAGTCCATCCACTCCAATCCATTTTTATCATCCTGTGCATTTGTCAATCACTTGTAACACAATTTGACTTGTGCTATATAAATAACGTTTGACTGATTGATTGAGAAAGACATTTTTAGCATCTAACTTCATGTCATAACGTACAGTATATTTCCTCTATGTCTGTCACAGTACAGCACTGCTCAGACAATGTGTTCTGTGACTGCAGGAATTCAAACTCTGCAGTGTGGACCTCTTTTTAATCTTTGGTTACCAAAAACATGGCCACAAACAGAATGGAACTGGTAGTTTTATGTAGTAATTTAGATCAAAGGTGGCATTGATTAGTTAACCTCTTACCAAGCTCCTCTATTTTGTGCACAATCCCAAAATGAATATACCCACAATATAAAGGTTTATAACTATGGTCACATGTAAAATGAAAAACTTTACATTTTATAACAAAAACTGTGTATAGTATGAAACCCTGAGCCAAAGTTAGAGATGATCAAATGTTGTTTGTGTTGTTTAGCAGGTTAAGAGAGTGTGTTAAACCGACTTAAGTATAAACCACTCTTCCTCCTCTGATTACTCAGTGAAACCCTGCAAGTGGCTTTGAGCTGTCATTCACCACTCAACAACACACACACAAAGACACACACACACACACACACACACACACACACACACACACAGTCACATGTTCAGTGAGATGGTTGTTACATAATATGCTCTTCTTGTTAGTCTAATAAATTCTCACAGTATAAAACGTGTGACTGTAAATTTGCAGTAATTAACTGGAAGCAGCTTCCAACAAAGCACTTTATTTATTATTTATATATAAATAAATCTGCAATTCATTACTGTATTCTTTTACATTAACAACACAATACTGGTCACAGTGTTGTCAGTAAATGACTGTATATTTAGAGTATGTAGATTATAATTAAATTTACAACATGTATTGAATGATAAAAATGTTTATGTAATACTACTACTGCTTCTAGCACATCATCACAGTCTTTCAAAAGACTGACCATTCTTAATGTCAGTGACAGTGTATATGATGTTTGATAACTCACCCAGACTATGAACCTGCTGCAGAACAGAAGTCTAGTCTGCATGAGTTTATTACAGTGAAGTGAACATAAAGCAAATATGCTGGGTAAAACTTCCACCTGTTTGAAGTTTAAAGAAAAGACCATGGGGTGTGAGTCAGTGAGTCAGTGAGTGAGTGAGTGAGTGGCTGGTTGATATAGTGAATGGTGTGTGTGTGTGTGTTTGTTGATGAGTGCAGATTCATGCAGATTCACTGATGATGTCTTCTTTTTAACCATCTTCCTGCTCTTCTTGCTTTACATCTTCGTATGACTTGCTTTTGTAGCATAAAAGCCTTGTATGGCTCTATTTTGCTTGTATAAAAAAACACAAAGCACTAGGTTAGACTTACTCACTACAATAGTTACATTATATTCCAGCAAAGTCAAGTGTGTAATATTAGCTAGCTAAATTGCAAATATGAAGCTTTTCAACAGCTTTGTTAGAAAGCTGTTCTAAATGGCTGAAAATGTATGTGAAGGAAGGCACACTATTTTACTTCCTTGACTATTTCCTACTATTTTGATGCTTTAAGGCAGAATAAAACTGGTGACTTACTCATTGTAGGTCTTATCAAGCAGCTCTGGACACCTGTGACAAATGACTGAGGCTGTGCTTTGGTGGCAACACACAACACAAAAACAAAACACAAGCTGCACAAACAAACTTTTGCAAGAAAATAAAAAAAATAAAGTATTTTTACGTCACTTTTAGATCGCACCTTCCCAAGATGCTCAGCTGTTTACAGTAAGGTTTACAATAAAGTCCTGCAAATATCATTCTCTGTAACAATACTGTTTTTCTTCTCCCAAACTGCATTGTGGGTTACAGTATGAATACAGCAGAATGCTGCTCAGATTTCACTGTATATTTCCATCATTTACACTGCAGCTAATCACAATTCAGTCCTATTTGCTTTACTTCTTTTTCTTTATTATTTTAAATATGATTTGATTTTTAAAAAAAATCATATTCTTTTATGTAAAGCACTTTGTGTTGTATGTGATTATTATGATAATGAGGATGATGATTATTATTGTTGTTAGTAAGGTAAGGTAAATCAACTAACTGTAGCCTTGTAATGAAACGATAAATAAAATAAAACAAAATACTATACACAATAAAACATCTCTAAAATACTATCATTATTATTATTATTGTTATTACTATTATTATTATTATTATTATTATTATGGTTATGGTTATGTGTTGCTTGTACCCGTCCAGGGTGTACCCCACCTCTTGCCTAATGTCAGCTGAGATAGACTGCAGCCCCACTGATCCTCTAGAGAATAAGCAGTATAGGAAATGCTTTTTTTAAAAACACTGACTGTATATATATTTAGTATGTATATATTACCTATTATACTGTATACATGTTTTTTTGGTTTACCAATACATCATTGAACAAGACCACACTACAATATATGCCTAAAATGTACAGTACTTTTCAAATTTTACAGAGTAAATGATCTAAGATAATGAGGCTTTTACATAAGCTAGTAGTAGTAGCATCGGACACTGAGCTTCCTGAAAACTGTCTCCCCACTGTGCAGAACCAGCAAACAATTCAACCCAGCTATTCCAATTTACTCCCATAATTGGCTGTCTGTGCAGAGAGAAAGTGGCCATATCTCAGGGTTTTCTTCCACCAGCCTGACGGCTTGTAATTAGAGGAGGGAAAGAGTCTGTTCCTTCAATTAAACAGCAGTTCAGCAGGAAGAAGGACTGCCCTCTTTTTGTACAGCAGACTAAAGGATCTGCACTCGCCCCGCAAAATAAATACACCACCATGTAATGAGCTAAGCGGCGTGTGTGTGTGTGTGTGTGTGTGTGTGTGTGTGTGTGTGTGTGTGTACATTGGGTAAATATCGGTGGTTATTTAAGCTGGATGATCTAATTTGTGAGAGCTGGGTGGAGACTGCAGGAAACAGAAGAAACTGGTTAATTCCTACAGAAGCTCTTCAAGATTTCTCAAGTGATCTTTGAGCTTATAATAAAGAAGGCCACCAGTTTAAAGCCTTGATCCATTACAAGCCTGTAGTCACATTCAAGAATTAGAAAACTGTATAGTGTAAATTCTCAGGTAGTGACCTTTATTTACCTCATTCCAAATAGAAGCAGTCAGAATGAATAATGAGCCATATGTTTACAATATGAACCACACCATACAGCCTTATAGAATTGTGTCTTTTTGTTTGTTCATGCAGACTGCTTCCCATCATTTTTTAAATTTCTACCCAATATTTCAAAACCAGCTTATATTTGAGAATGTACAGTTTTCTTTATAATATCTGTCCGTATATGTCTGTTTTATAATGTTTATTATTTCTGCTATAGTGTACAATCATGGTCATAAAATGTGTGTGTTATTTTGTTGAGACATAAGAAAATCTACTGCAAGCAACAAGATCATTGTAGAATAGAACTTAAAGGCAGCTACTGTCATAATCTCTGGAAAAGCAGTCTGGTGGAGTTTAAGTCTCTGTAAGTCTCTGTAAGGTGACGTTACACACCAAGACTATCTCTCCCTCTCTCCCACACATTCACCTTAGTTAACTAGTGTTTCTGCCACAAACTGCAGAGGAGCAGTCATTGTGACGGTTATCAATCTCTGATGTGTGTGTGAAGGCAAATACATGAATTTGATATTTAAGTTATTAATATTGTTTGCTGAGTGGACCTTATTTATCTATCTTACTTCATTATGTTACATTGTTGTTAGCACATTTCCAACAGAAGCCTATCTTAATTGCTGTGTGATCACATACGTTACCATACTGTTCTTATTGATGTTATGTAGGAGGATGTAACCACTCTGTTTATTATGTATTTATTAGAGCAAATATATTATTGTGTTAATAATATTTTGTACTGCTTTATTTATCAGTGCTGTTCATCAGTGTATAATTGAAATGTATTATTTCCTGTTATAATCAATTAATACACAGTGTAACTGTAGTAAATAGACATTATCCACTTTGTTATATTTGGTTATATGTTAGATTTAATAGAATGCATTCCTTTGTTTATTTCAGAGTACACACACACACATGTACTACTGCACCAGCTGTTTGTCTCATTGCACGGCTCCTAAAGATTCTCTGACTGGAATCATTTCCATAGCGTACCGACCCAAACCAGTCTACCAAAGCTTCACTTCCTCTCACATTCATGGCTCTTCCTGTGTGTTGTAACTGAGCTAGCTGCTCTACTATGAGAGACTCTACAGAGGTTGACCTGTAACTGATGAAATATTGAGGATTGTTATTTGTCTGAGTATTTCTATTTTCACGGGTGCAGCTTCTCCAGCTATTACGGTAAAAGTGGAGCAGCCCTCAGAAACTCACAGACCACTGTGCATAGCCAATCTGCTCATGTGACACTAATCATCCAATCAAATCCATGCATTCAGACATGTGGAGAGACTGGACTGTCAGTGAGATACACATTGAGAAAAGAGTTCATATGTGTTGAGATGTTTTGTTATAAAGTTATTAGATGTGAAATGAAGTTTATGGTTTAAGTTTAAAAGTAGTAAAGGATTCTTTTTTAATTTAAGCTGCACAACCAAACGCTTTCTGTAATGCACTTTCTTTTAAAATGCCATCTTTATTTGATATAAGAAAAGAAAATGTATTTATCTTATTCTTTTTTATTCTTATGGGACCTTTGCTACGTGTCAAAGTCTCACATCCCTCTCTCCACTGTATCTAATAAATAAATGCAACAATGGCAAAATCAAATACACAAATAAAATCACATGAATATAAGTACTAGTAGCAGTAGTAGTAGTAGTAGTAGTATAAAGCAACAGCACACATAAAACTCAAATATACAACACCAAAACTAAAAAACATAAATACATACAAAAAATGATACTGTCAACATTTTCCTCTTAGAGGGATGGCAGAAAGGAGTGTTAGTATCTGTTGGTTTAAGCTAGTGGAAGTCTGAGGAGGGGACCATATGGCACACACTGAAGCTTTTGATGAGAACAATTAGACAGAATGGATTCTGCTTGTTTTATATAACTATTTATTGTAAAGATCCTGCAGAGTTCCTTGTTCAGTGCCAGTTATTTAGCTGCAGACATTAACCACCTTATTGAGTACAAGTTTGTGTTTCACCTTGAGAGAATGGTACCAGGAGATAGAGGAAAAAGTGAGAATAGACTCAATAAAAGATTGATAAAACAGTGTCATCGGGGTCCTGTCAACTTGGAACTTAGAGAGTTTCCTGAGACAAGAGATGCTGCTGGCTTTGTGCTGACCATGTGAGTATTACTTGTACTGTAGGACTCCCCTATTTCTATATTCTGGCCATCAATCACTGTACTGACAGGAGAGAGGGGAGAACATCTAAAATCAATACACATATCCTTAGTGTTTGGCACATTCAGTACTAAAAAACATCATGACACCAGTTTGAAAAATAGTCAACAACAGGACCATGGGATATTTTCTGGCTGTTTAGTCAGCTCACTGTCACTGCATCATCAGCAAACCTCAAGATCTGATGGTTTTCATACATGCTGCAGCAGTCACAATTAGTGTGTAATGTACATGGTAGAGGATAGAAGACACATCCCTGAGTACAGACTCTACCTCTCTGCATCCTGCATGTGACAAAGACTAGAATCCACTGTCCAAGCCAATGTCCTAGCAATGTTTCTGTATGGTAATGAAGGCTGATGAAAAGCCCACAAACAATAATATTGCATGGTTGGAAGAGCTCTCAAGATGCTTGTATGTGTTGTATGAGTCAATGCTCCCCCTTCTTGGTTCTATATGCAAATCACAGCGGGTCAGGAAGAGGTTCAGTATACTGTTTAGTAGTTCTATCTTGATCCATTTTTCAAACTTCATCACTAGAAGTCAGCACTGGGGGTCTGAAGTCATAGAGATTTAGGATGTTTAGGAAGTTCAAAATGTAATCAAGGCATGCTTGTTAAATGGTTGATAGTTGAGCATTCAATTAGCAATAATATCAGTTTGGACATTGAAAGGAGTGGTGACTAGATTTCAATTGAGATTTTTGAAAATAGTTTTTTTATTGTTAAAATCATGCAGGTCAAACCTGGCATAAAACATATGAAACTCTTGTACCCTTCTTTTCTCAACATTGTCAGTGAGGTCAGCCATAGTCCTGATATTTTCCCAGGCTGAGCCCAAATTATTATTACTCAACTTGTCTTCAACTTTGGACCATGGTTTACCCTTCCCAATTTCCTGTTTGATCTCCTTTTGTGCAGACATACTCAGGAAGATTTCCCCATTTAAAAGCCAGTTTCTTCTTATTTAATAACACGTTAAAGGGAAGCTCATAGAGATTGTAGAGGAATATTATTAGCTGTACATGATCTATGATGACCTATTGAAATTAACCTCAAACACAGAAGAGATCCTCAGGAAATGCCAGCAGCTGCAGTTCCTCCTGGGAAAGCTCCATTTCTCTGGGGACAGAAAGGACATCCTGGCAACATTTTACTGTTCCTTCATTGAGAGCATCTATCATGGCATTCTCCTTCACCTGCTGATTCCACTCCATCAGCCTCCAGAACAGAAACTGCCTGCAGAGCACAGTCAAAGTCTGCTCCAAAATGATTGGCCTCCCTGTCAGAGACCTCTCCACCTTTTGCAAGAAGCAGATGTTAAGGTCAGTTTGCAGGATCCTACATGCATCCTGTACTCTGCATTTGAGTGGAGGATTCAGGGGAGGAGGGCAAACTGTGTCTATCTTTGTGCATTATCATTATCATGTCATTATAATCATAACATATTATACTAATATAATGTATCTTATTTTAAATGTTACGTACTTTAAAATTTTCCTGTATTGTTTTGCTCGTTGACATTGCCTCTACAAATTGCCCCTGAGGTACACATAAAGTGTTTTTAATTTAAATGTACTTGGATTAAACTGCATTGAATTATGTTGAGGTGTTCAGTCCATCCACCTCTGCTATAGAGGTGGATACACTGAACACTGAGGTTCCTCCAGGTTGGAAAGAAATGCATATGATGCAGCTTTTAAGTTAAAGGCAATCGATCTGGCTGTCGAAGAAGGAAATAGAGCTGCTGCACATAAGCTTGGCATCAATGAATCAATGGTGAGATATTGGAGATGGCAGTGTGAAGAACTGACTCAATGCAAAAAGATGACAAAAGCTTTCAGATAAGGTTCACTCATGTTATCAAGTCACCTGTGGCTTATAGACAAGTGCGGCCTATATATGTACAAATGTTTTTTTCTTTTTAAATTTAGTTGTTGTGGTTTATATTCAGGTGAGCTCAATAGTCTGGAATTTACGGTACACAATTTAAGCAACTGATCTATACAGATGATGGCAAACCCTGGGGCGCCGAAAAGGGGGGGTAAAGGAGACGGATTCTAGGGGCCCATGATTGAGGGGGGCCCAGAGAGGCCCCTAATGATGATGAAATTATAATACAGAAAAAATAATGACACTAAGTTATTAACTAACATATAATCACACGTTTTATTTTCAATGTCCTGGTAACAATAACTTTATTTGTTTTGGAAACATCAACGCCTGCAGGGTCCCCCCTTCCCCCCCTCTATTTATGTAAAATGGTTCAGTCCGACTGGATCAGCTGCAGGTAGCGCACCGGCGGTTTGTCACACAGCCACAGCGGGCAAGGAGGAGGAGATGGCAGTATGCCTCAAAAATCAGGCAGCCAAAAAAGAAAAGAAATTAAGAGAGGAGAAGGAGTTGAAGGGTCGACAATATGTCACCCAGTATTTAAAAAAAAAGTTGGGTTTGTTAGTTGCGGAAAGTTATGGAATATTAACTTTGTCCCTGTCTGTGGTCTATAAGCTAGCTCACTTTTCTCACCATGTTAGCTCAAGAAAACTCTGGATTTTTACATTTTACTGCTATATTAGTTAAATAATCAATCCAGTCAAACATTTATCAAGCTGTTCTTATTCAATAATAGTTGATCTCCCCTCTGTCAAAATGATGCTTCATTCTGAACAGAGTCAAGTGCACCAGCAGCTGTCTGTCAGCCCCCAACTTCCCCTGCCCCTGAACCAGCCCCAGTGCCCCCCACATGAGGAAGGAGGTGAGCAGCTGTGTGTGTTGAAATAATAACAACAATAATAATAATAATACATTTTACTACAGTTTCAAAACAATACAAAGGTGAATCTGTTATGGGAAAGATTAATTAAAATGAATGAAATAAAAGTCATTTTGAACAATTTTAATGGTTTAAAAAGCATAAACCCTTTTTAAAAAGTAAATAGAAGACGTGCAGTAAGAACAGAGGAGAACATCTGTGGTGTGTGCAGCAGACTGGGGTGACTGCTCTCAGTCCAATCAGAGAAGTTTACATGTTGGTGACTATGCTATTACAAATAGTTATATAATAGGAAATACTATATAATTAATGTATGTCATGTGCACTCTACAGAGCCAGGTCCAGGATCCTCTTCTGGTAATGATAGTCAGAAATACCATTAAAATGCATAATTGTATGTAAAATAGCATCAAAAAATTTCGCCGCTGTGTTAGGGGGCCCTGAAAAGATTCTTTTCATGGGGCCCAAAATCCCTAGCGGCGCCCCTGGGCAAACCTAACGTAATAAGACTGTAATTAATGTAATGTAATTTACGTCTATGTAATACATGTACACTATTAACATACTCTGCATTGACTTAAGAATACATTGATTCACACAATAACTTGAACCTCTCTGCACTTTGCATTTCGCTATAACTTTAGCCAGGGAAATGTCAGACACCTTGGGTGGTTTTTCACTGTCTCCATGTTAGAATATCAAGATTCAAGTTGACAAGTTGTTTATGGTCCTTAGTGGGTACAATATATTTTTTTGTGTATAGTGTACATGTTTTGTTGGCAGTGGAAGACCAGATGGAGGTCTCAGTAGTGAGTTTGATTAAAAGGAAATTATCGTAATTTTGAGGCAAATCAATGAAGCTTCGTTAAAAGGTAATTGAAGGTGTACTCTTGAGTCCTTGGTGTGTGTGTGTGTGTCTGTGTCTGTGTGTGTGTGTGTGTGTGTGTGTGTAATAAGCTGATGTACTGGCTCCTCCTCAAGGGATGTGACATTTTGTTCTACAAACAACACAGAGTGAGTCAGCCAATCAAAAAACCAGAGTCCTCTCGCATCCTGACATGTAGATTACATTCACCACACATAGAAGAAATGACAGATCTTGTTAAAATCACAGTTTGGATAAATTAAAAGGAAATTACAAAGTATTAGTGCAGAGAAATGTATTTCCTGCATATTATATCTTAACAACTGTTGAAACATAGTCTTACCCCCACAAAAAAACAAAAAAAGGTGCTGCTTTGATTTCCCTTTTTCCAGACTTTAACTCTAGTTGTTAGACCTAATAGGCTATTATATAACACTGAACAAAGGGACAGGGTTATATTTCAAAAATGTAAAAATTGAAATTTTTTTTCTAAGACAATCAAAGTCCCAGTGCACTGGGAGCTGTGTTGTGGGGGCAATTGCCCCTGGTAGGATCTCCCCAGGCAAATTGGTCCCAGGTGAGGGTCCCAACAATTCGAAGACCTCAATGAAGCAGCGCTTAAGGCATGTGGGAACCTCGCCAGGAAGAGGGGAAACCTGGAAGGAGTCTGAAACAGTCTGAATAAATAACATGGAGTTGGTGCCCTGTAGGCCCACAACTTGCAGGGTTGCTTCCTTGCTAGCAACTATCTGTTGCTGGGAAGAAGACACCGACTGTTCTCTGTGCATATGCACTGACTGCAGCTCAGGAATTTCAGGTCTTTTTGGACTCTCTGGGTGGGGCCATGGAGAGGGTGTGAGTCCATAGTTCTGCTGGTGAATGTCCACGCCCACATGGGCAATGCCAGATATTACTGAAGAGGGGTAATGGGGAGAAATGATGCTTGATCTGAACCCAAGCTGTAGATGTTGATGGACTTCAGTGCTCGGCATAGATGGCCATAACAAACACTGTGTTCGAGCATGAGGCTGTTCATAAGTGTCCCTGGTACCAGAACACCTTAAGCCAAAGATCAATGACAATGCTGAATTATTTTGTAGTTGTGTCATCACATCTGTGGCATGTCTTCAACACTTGGGTGAAGAGAGGTGCAGAGCTGTCAACTGATCACCACCTGGTGGTAAGTTGGGTCAGATGGCAGGGGAGGCTGCTGGACAGACCTGGGAAACTTAAACAAGTAGTGAGGTGGGGCTGGGAATGTCTGGCAGAAGCCCCTGTCTGCAAGGTCTTCAACTCCCACCTCTGGAGGAATTTCTCCTGCATCCGAAGGAGGTTGGAGACATGGAATCAAAGCGGGACATGTTCAGGACTTCAGTTGTGGAAGTGGCTGCTCAGAGTTGTTGGAAGGTTGGAAGGTCATTGGTGCCTGTCAGAGTAGCAACCTGAGAACCTGTCAGGAGGTCGTCAAGATGAAGAAGGAGGCCTCTAGGGCCTGACTGGCTCAGGGATCTCCTGAAGCAGCAGATGTGTACTAAAAGGCCAAAAAGGTGGTAGCTCAAGGGATTACTGAACCAAAACCCAGGTGTGGGAAGAGTTCAGGGAGGCCATGGAGAAGGACTTGCAGCCTGGGGACATTGTCAGGTGGTGAAAGGAAGACTTTGACCCCACTGATGGAGGAGGCAGAGTTGGACAACTTGGGGGAAACCTCCTCATCTTTGGCAAAGGTCTCTTAAGTAATCAGTAGTAGATTCAACTTGAGATGCTGAAAGCTGTGGACATTGCTGGGCTGTCATGGCTGCAACACTTCTTCAGTGTCACATGAACATCAGGGACAGTTCCTTAGGACTGGTAGACTAGGGACAGGTTCCTATTTTCAAAAATGGGGATCAGTGTGCTTATATCAACAAAGTGAGAGCTGTGGGGGGTCACGTGACGCGAATGGCGGAGTAGCAGCACCTTGTCTGTGCTCCCGCAGCTCGGCATCCGTATAGTCATTTTTTTCATAGAAGGTGTAGTCACGGTGAGCGGACGTCCTAGTCTAGAGGTAGGACAATGCCTGGCACTCAGAGAAAACTCAACCTTATTGCGAAATCCGCTAAATCTGGAGAAGTTCAGACTCCACAGAGCAGCCAAGCTAACATGGTGGACAGCGCGCCGCCATTTCTGGGTCAAGTCGACGCCAACAGCTTGGTGGAAAGAATAACTACTGAGGTGCTCAAAGGTGTGGAGGCTTCATTTGACAAAAAGATTGACCCGGTTTTGAAGAAACTCGAGGCTTGCTCGTCCAAAATCGCCACACTGGATTCACGGATTACAGAAGCGGAGAGCCGCATTTCAAACTCTGAGGACGCTGCAGCAACTCACATCACTAAGCTATCTGAAGTGGAGAGCAAGCTAGAGGCGGCCTTGGAAAAGATCGATGATCTGGAGAATAGGAGCCGGCGGTGCAACATACGAGTCATCGGGCTTCCTGAGGACAGCGAAGGCACTAACCCTGTTGCTTTCTTCAAAACCTGGCTGCCGGAGATATTGAAGATGAGCTTCAAAGGTGGATCCCTTAAACTTGATCGCTGCCATCGCGCCCTCACACGCCGTCCCCTCCCCGGACAGCGGTCCCGGGCTGTTATAATAAGGCTCCACAACTTCCAGGATAAAGTCCGGATCATGCAGGCGGCAAGGAAGGCGCAGTCCCTAGTCTACAACGGCGCCCCAATCATGATATTTGAGGACTTCTCCATAGCTGTTGTACGGAAGCGACAGGAATTTTACCCGGTGAAACAACAGCTTAAGGAGAGAGGGATCCCCTTTGCCATGCTATACCCAGCCGTGCTGAGGGTTAAACATGACGGGCAGGAGAAATTCTTCAAGCATCCTAAAGAGGTGGCTGCTTTTCTGGATAGAGTGCCACAGCGTGGAGGATCTCCCTCCGCGACCCCTGCTGACTGAGAGCCCCCCATCTTTTTACACACTACGGACTATGACCATCCACTGATCTTCTCTGAAAATGTCAGGTTTGACTGCTAGAGGATCTGGTGAGCATACAACTTAACACCATGATACTGGGACTGGCACGGCTATATCCTTCGTCATATGTATTGCATGTGCTATATAGCTAATGCTGTTTCTGTATGTCGGTAGGTTTATGCTTGCTGAATTTTGTTTCATTTTTATTATTATTATTATTTTTTTCCCCTCACAAGATAGATGGTTGCTAAAACGCTCACTGTTGACTATCATTTTTTTTTTCTTTCTTGATTAGAGCTGCGGGCCAGCAGTTGAGATGTGTTACAAGTTCAAGGTTTGAAAGGAGATTAATAGCCGGTCCAGCATCTTCCTTTATTTGAGTAAGGAAGTTAGCTCACACCCCCTGATGGGTGTAACAGACCAAAGTCTGACCCCAATGTGTATCCATTATCTTTTCTTGTTGTTCCTTGTACATAGTTATGTTTTAAATGTTAGCAAAGCAATGTTTTTCTTTTCTTTTTTTCCTCTGTGTCTCAGTCTAGCTTCAGGGAGCTCTAGTTGTTTTCAGTATTCTCATCCACATGTAGCCAAGATGGTTTTCTTAATACGAAATGACCAGTGACAGACCCACACTAAAAATCTGCAGTTGGAATGTAGGGGGTATACACAATCCTATTAAGCGGAAAAAGATTTTGAGTTTTTTAAAAAAGGAACGTGTTCATATAGCCCTCCTACAAGAAACACACCTATCTGCTAATGAGCACTCAAAGCTTAAGCGTGACTGGGTCGGCCAGGTGTTTAGCTCATCTTTTACCAGTAAGAGCAGGGGGGTTGCCATTTTGATAAATAAACGTCTACCTCTATCTGATGTCCAAACTATTTCTGATAAATCTGGCAGATATGTAATGTTAAAGGGCCATCTCCATGGCCAATTGGTATCCTTCCTAAATGTTTACTTTCCTCCAGTACAGTCTAATGACTTCATCTCTCAGGTTATGTCCCTATTTGCTGACTGGATTGGTGAGAACTCAGTCATAGCTGGAGATTTTAACTGTTACTTCTCCTCAGTAATGGATAAGTCATCTTCAGTACCAAATTCAATGTCCAGGAGAGCTAGAGCTGTATCAGATACCTGCAGTGAACTTGATTTAGTGGATACCTGGCGTGTTTTACATCCTAATGAT
Organism: Scomber colias; assembly: GCA_021039105.1. Classification (NCBI taxonomy): domain Eukaryota; kingdom Metazoa; phylum Chordata; class Actinopteri; order Scombriformes; family Scombridae; genus Scomber; species Scomber colias. Next base: position 34,798 of record JAJDFG010000093.1, on the reverse strand, counting down.
AAGGCATTTACATTTTACTCTGGGGTTCACAAAACATGCAGTAGAATTGACTTCTTTCTCACCCCTAAAGTCGCATTAAGTAATGTTAAGAGTTGCACTATTGGAGATATCATTATATCAGATCACGCACCTATCTATATAACCCTAAATAACTTAATTCCGATGTGTCAGAATAGACCTTGGAGATACAGTACATTTTTGAATCATGACCCCAATTTTGAGGAATTTCTAAAAAAACAATTGGACTATTTTTTCGAAGTGAATAAGACCCCTGATGTATCCCCTGGTCTGCTATGGGATACTATGAAAGCCTATGCTCGCGGTCTGATTATATCATACACCGCTAGGCTTAAAAAGAACAGCAGAGCAGAGCAAAGAAAACTTGAGCTGGAACTGCACCAACTTCAGACCAAACACAACTTATCTCCATCAGATGAACTTAGAAACGATATACAAGTGGTCAAGACAGCCTTAGAGAGCTTACTAACAAAGAAGGCTGAAAAATCTATGTTTTTCATGAGGCAAAGGATGTATGAGTTTGCAAACAAACCAAATCGTTATATGGCCAATCTTCTTCGAAATAGGGCTTCAGCCCAGAATATCTCGTATATCAGGGACCCATCTGGCGTACATAACTACGATAATAGAGTGATCAACGACACCTTTAAAGCATTTTATAAGCAGCTGTACGCTTCACAGTTCAATCCACTCTCTAAGCAAGATATGATTGACTTTTTCACAAAGGTGGATCTACCGAAAATTACAGATGGGCAGAGACGCAATTTGTGCAAACCAATAACTCTGAGTGAAATTAGGAATTGTATCCAGTTACTCCCCAATAACAAAGCCCCAGGCCCCGACGGCTTTAATGCAGAATTTTACAAAAAGTTTAACACCATTATAGGCAACCCTCTATTTGAAATGCTGCAGTCCTCATTCGTGGCTGGGGCTCTTCCCCCATCTTTAATGGAGGCTAATATTTCTCTGGTACTAAAAAAGGGGAAACCGTCTGAAGAGTGCTCTTCATATAGACCTATATCTGTTTTAAACTTAGATTTGAAGCTTCTTGCAAGGATCCTGGCCACACGTTTGGAAAATGTTCTACCCACTGTCATTGCTAACGACCAGACTGGCTTTATACGCGGAAGGTATTCTTCTCATAATGTGAGACGCTTGCTTAACATTATTCAGCATTCCTCCTTGTACAGTCCAGAGGCTTTGATCATTTCTCTCGATGCGGAGAAAGCTTTTGACAGGCTGGAGTGGCCCTATCTTTTCTTCACACTCCAAAAATTTGGCTTCGGGGAGGTATTTACTAAATGGATTCAGATCTTGTACACATCACCCCTCTCAGCGGTGATCACAAATGGACTCAGGTCTAGTAATTTTAACATCGAACGGGGGACTAGACAGGGCTGCCCCCTGAGCCCACTATTATTTGCACTAGCTATGGAGCCCTTAGCGGCTACCATTAGACAAGACATTAGTATTGGAGGAATATTTTTAAATAACCATCAGCATAAAATTTCGCTGTACGCTGATGACGTTTTGATTTTTTTAAATTCCCCTGCACATTCTATTCCTAAACTGACAGAGCTAATTAATAACTATGGCTCCTTTTCCGGTTATAAAATAAATTTTTCTAAAAGTGAAGCCATGCCTCTTTGCTCCTCACAAACATTAGATCCGAACATCTCACAACCTTTTCGATGGTCTCCTGCAGGATTCATATATCTAGGTGTAAAAGTTTCGCCGTGTTTAAAAGATTTATATAAATTAAATATTTCCCCTCTCTTACAAACTATAAAACGGGATCTTGATAGGTGGTGTGGCCTGCCCCTGTCTTTTCTAGGTCGTATCCATCTGATCAAAATGAATATCCTTCCGCGTCTCTTGTATTTCTTTCAGATGTTACCAGTTATGGTGTCAAAGAAAGTTTTTACACAATTAAATAGTGTGATCATATCATTCATCTGGCGTAAAAAGAGACCCAGGTTAAGATACAGCTTCCTCTGTCTACCTGTTAAAAATGGTGGTTTAGCGGCGCCTTCTTTTTCATCCTACCTTTGGGCTGCACAGTTTAAGTTTCTTCTGGAATGGTTCATAGATGATCCCAATTCTACCTGGCTCAGTTGCGAATCAGCCTCTCTAGGCAGCATCCCCTTGCAGAATTTGTTATATATCTCTCCCGACAGAGTTGCAACTCTAGTGAAAGACAATATGATTCTAAAGAATATGTTGAACATTTGGCGTAAAGTCAGGAAATTGGAAGGGTACAGTAATTGCCTCTCCCTATTAACTCCTATTCATGAAAACCCTGACTTTCAACCTGGACTTCAGGCAGGTTTCGCTGCCTGGAGGCACAAGGGTATTAAAGTTATTGGGGACGTGATTCAGAGAGGTTCGATCCTTACATTCCAACAAATGAAAAGCAAATATGGAATCACTGATAATGATTTTATTAAATTCTTACAAGTTCGACATTTTATTCTGTGTAATTTGAAAGATTTCACTGGAGGTCTGGCTACTTCTCCTATAGAGTCCCTATTGGTAAATGACACGCAACTTAAATTCTTCACCAAAAAGCTTTATAAGACCCTCTGTAATTTTAATGCAGATAATTCTGACAAGGTGAAAGACAGATGGGAATCTGACTTGGGTACAATAAAGGCTGAAGACTGGAATGCCCTGTGTGGCCAGCCCTCCAATGTCCTGATGTCTAACTCTGCATGGGAGAGGCAATTTAAGATCTTACACAGGCTCTATATCACTCCCGAAGCCAGACATAGAATGAATCCAACTCTGTCAGAGCTATGTACTAAATGTCAATCTTCTGTCGGATCATTTATTCATTGTTTGTGGAGCTGTCCTCACGTCCAACAGTTCTGGATTACACTTATTCAACAGTTTAATGCAATCTTTAGGCGCCACCTGCATTTGGGCGCAAGGACTTGCCTGTTGGGACTAAGTGATGAGTTACCTGCTGACTTTCGCAACAGAGACCTTTTGCACATCCTGCTGCACTGTGCCCGGAAATGTATCATGGCCTTATGGATCACCGATAAGGCTCCTACTCTCATTCAGTGGCAGCAAACTGTGATGAATGTCATTCCATTTGAAGCTTTCTCTACAGCATTGAAGGATAAGCCCTTCTTATTTTATCGGGTCTGGGACCCGTTTCTCGACTACCTGGGTGCCACCGCATCTGGTAGGTTGAGATCAGGGCTTATGGATCTGGCCTGGACAAAAGATGTAGAGCCGTAGTTTGATATACTGACATGTAATATGTGCTATGCTGACCTCCTTGGACTCCCTGAACACCCAATCTATTCATTGTCTATTTGTCTCATTTTATTTATTTATTTACTTTTTATTGTATTATTATTATTTTTATCATTTATTATTTGTTTTTTGTGTTTTTTTTTTTCCCCTCTTTTGTAATTTGCTTTTTCCTACCTCTGAACTAGGTCTTACTGCCTGTATTTGGTGCACTTTTGCTAGTGCCATGTTTTGTATTGTCCTTGTCACAACTGCTTTGCAAAAAGTTTAATAAAAAATATGTTTAAAAAAAAAAAAAAAAAAAAAAAAAAAGTGAGAGCTGTGTCCACATTCAACAGTACGTCAAACTTATTCTCCGTGGGTGTTGGGCTCCACCAGGACCAATTCTGTTTGTGTTTGTGATTTTCATGGACAGACTCTCAAGGTGCAGTTGGGGAGAGGAGCGTGTCTGGTTTGGTCACCTCAAAACTGCTTCTCTGCTTTCTGCAGATGATGTGGTTCTGTTGGCTTCAACACACCACAATCTCTAACCCTCATCTATGGTCATAGGCAGTAGACTAAAAAATGAGATTTCGGATGCAAAATGACTTTCCTCCAGAGTGCCAGGCTCAGCCTTAGAGCTAGGGTTAGGAGTTCAAATATCCATAGGGAGCTAAGAGTAGAGCTGCTCCTTTGTTTCGAAAGGAGCCAGCTGAGGTGAGGTGGTTTGGGTACCTGGTTAGGATGCCTCCAGGACAACTTCCTCTAGGAGTATTCTAGGAACGTCCAATCAGTGGGAAACCCTGGGGCAAACCCAGAACACACTGAAGAAATGACATATCTCTCCTGGCCTGGGAATTCCTTGGGGTGCCCCAGGAGGAGCAACATGGTGTCGCTGAGGAAAAGGATGTCTGGATTTCCTTACTCAGCTGAATGCCACCATGATCCAGCCCTAGGACATTTATTTTATTTTTTCAGATTTTAGTCAGCCTTTATCGGTTTGTGCTCACCATCACTTGAATAGCAGCTCTTACTGGATAATTGATAGTATTTTGTTTATTTCTTATTTTGCTGAAATGCTGACAGTCTTTTTACTAGTCTTGTTTTGTGCCACGTGCTGGTACACACACAGACTTTCCACTGCAGTGCAGTTTCAGAGTGACTGTGTATGTGCTTTGCTGTGTATGTCAAGTGTGTACATGTGCATGCATCTGTGGCTGTGTGGACTTTTACCTACCACACATGGTGGATCAAGGCAATTGAACACTGACAGCAACAATCATTCAGTCTGCTTGTGGAATTCAAATGTCAGCAGCAAAGGCTGAGACCTAAAGCTATGAAATAATGTAAAAGCACAGTGTGTGTATTCAGCTGGGGAAATGTCCTCCACTGATGCAGAGTGAAGACAGACGCAGCTGCTGGTCCACTGTGTTCAGCTGACTTGGGATTCAATGTGACCATGAAGAACTACATTATAAATTTATAAGCTTCCTAATGCCATTTTAAATGTGTTTTATTGAAGGAACTCATTTATTTCCCATTTCTGTATAAAAACTGAAATTATATGAATGAGATTTTAATTTACAATTAATTCTAACTAATAAGCTACAGTTAAATGAACTACGGTATTTCATTAAAAAACAGTCTGAAACATGTGAACCAAATATAGCCAATAATTTATATTTACTAAATAAATACAAATCATGGCCAGAGAGGAATCTCATCCATCAGACTAAATGATTCATTGTAGTGTGTGGTGTGGTGACCCCTGCTGTGTCATCTTGTGTTGCTGTGTGGTACACCTGTCTCTGTTGACTCTGCAAGTGGATCGTTAGTGTGACCTGGAACACCTGAGGGCCTCAGTGTGTTCCCAGGTTATTTAAGCCTGGCTGCAGTGCAGCTTTCTCTTTGACTCACTGCCACTCTGCTGCTGCTGCTGCAGTTGTGCTCTCTCCCACAGGCACCCATTTGTTTTGGTTATGCTGTTTCATTTCTTTGCTTTGCTTTCATCCGCTTTTCATCACTCATACACACTCATTCTCCACTTATGCATCACATACACCACTAGTAGCACTGATTTCCACACTGCATGGAAATCTGTGCAAAATGTGGAAATATATCAGATGTTCATCATCAAGTGCTGCTTTAAAAAGTCTGTGTAGCAAGGCCAACTGCCCTCTGAACATTTGGTTAACCCTTTAATATGACTTAATCTTGTGTCTTTTGTTGAAAATTTAACATGTTGTGTTTTCTTATTTGCTGTAGCCCAAGAGCCTGGAGATAACAACATGCTGTTTTATCGTTGTCATATTGATTGTAGATGGTGCATGAACAAAAATAAGCTCATACCACTAATACCACTGCTTCTAACATCTGTGATAATATTACAAATCATAATAAGGAGTCTTATAGTATTATGCATTTATTATTATTTTATTCATTTAATTATTGATATTTTATTTTATTATGTATTTAGGACTGGGGATCAAAAGGATCGAAAGTATGAATAAATACTATTAACTCTCAAAACAGCAGGTATCAAAATAAAGTAAGTATCAGCTATAAAGCAATAAGAAGAGATGGAACAATATGTCTAATTATTCACTCCAATTATAATCATTTTATTAAGACATTAGATAAAACAGGTTAAAACATCAGAGCAAATGGAAGTTATATGTAACAATTTAGACATGTTGATTATGCAAATGATCAAATCTCACCAATGCAGACCTCCTCATGAAAGGTTACATTAATCAAATTCATTAACTGAAAACGAACAACTTAAAGTGTGTGCAGTTTGAGAAAGAGAATAAGACTTGACTTTGACTTTAGTGCTTCTTCTGTTTTATATGCATATTTAAATGGAAAAGTCATCTTTAAAAATAAAATAAATACATTCCATGTCAATAGCTTTCAGTGCATATATTTTTCTGTGATAAAACCTTGAAAAAAACCTCAGCAGATCACAAAACAGGAAGGCGTCTTACTAACATATAATAAAGCACACTAACAGTAAATATAAAAGTAAATATATTAAATATACTAAAGCATAGAAAAAAGTCAAACCTAGAAGCAATTTTCAAAATAGTGTAGCAGGCAGAGACTGGCTGGAACTGTGAGTGCTATTTATGCAGACCAAGCTCAGAGTCACCTGACATGTATAAACCAGATGATGTAATGGGCTAATAATATGTAAAAGTGTCTAAAAGTGATCCATCTGCCACACTTGGAACAAGGACTATATAAATCAACAAACTGATTTATATAGCGCCAAATCATAACAAATGTTATCTTAAGGCATTAATACACCGACATTTCGAAACTTAAGGTGTTTAAAATACATTGGAACAGCTAATATGTTCATCTTGTTGATTTTGTATTCAGTCCTAGATTCTCAACCTGAAGTACTCACATGAACAAGCATCACTCATGTTCCAACGTTTCCAAACATTCTCAAAATGCCTCATTGAATTATATCTAAGCTACAGGATGTCATTGGTAGATTGCATGTTCAGTTTAAAATATGTGAGACAGTATATAACTCTGGTAAAGTACACTGTAAAAAATGTTTTCTGTTATTTTTACAATTTACATTTGTTTTCCACTTGACCTTTGTTTCAATCTTTTTTCCTCTGTTTTGTTGAATGATACATTTTTATTTTTCATTAACAAATGGTAAGTAATTTAAAGGAAACCGCCCATTGTATTATATTAATATCAGTTTTTTAAAAATTGCAATACTTAAATGCAATACAAAAAATGATACCAAATGTATAACTGTAGCTTAAACCAATGTAACCCTGTTGTCTGCTGGCACGCTAACATGCTAAACACTGCTTCTGATATTCAGTCCATTGTTACATCAGACCCAATGCCAGTCACCTGCAAAATGTAATATTGATCTTTTTCAATGTGTCTGTCATTTATGTACATGTCAAGTTTCATTAAATGGATCCACTTGGAACCAAAAAGTTTCCAGCTGTCTTTCTTTACATCAGCCTCCTCTCTGCTCATGGACACAAGGAATCAATGTTTTTGTAGGTCCTTATGATCACGGAATTGCAGAATTGGCCGATTTAAAACGGAATTTATTTTTTATGCAGAATATTGCGGAATTTGACATAATTTGACTGAAATGCTGTTTTCGTGTGGAAGAGGAACATACAGTATGTCTGGAGAAAACTGCACGGAGGGAAGCAAATCTGGGTGGCACAACAAAGCCCCCTCCACACACTGAGTCCATCCCCCTTCAAAACAATGTAAGCATGGTGAAGCAGCTGAACACGGCTCTGTCAAAGGTAAAAAAACGGAATTCACAAAAATTAAAACGGAAAAAACGGAATTTGGGAAAAAATTAAACGGAATTTGGGAAAAAATAAAAGGGATTTTATGGGGCCTTTTTTTGGCTGGTGATTGGAGAACAGGTACACATGCACTGCAGTTATCTGCTTAGTATTAGAGCATCATTATGCTTCAAATGAAATGTTTTTCAGATAATCTCAACCACCTGAGTCCACCTCCCACCACAACTTGAGCAAACCATGCAAAATCAACATTCAAGATTCAAAATTCAAACCCATTTCCATTCTTTCCACAACTTCATCTGTCACTTCTCATTTGAACAACTGAGTGCAACACCATGAATGCCTTTGAGGAGAGAATGTCAGGTACAATTGATGTCTTTGAGGGTGGTCTTTTTTTGAAACAGGTAGAAACACTTTGCCTTTAGGTTTTAATGGATTCACCCATTTCCAGTGATACATGCTTCAATGCTGGATGGTTATTAATAATTCTGTCTACTCTCCACCATTACAGGGAGAGCCTCTGTATGGGTCAGACAAAGTGAGTCTATATGAAACTCTCTGTTAAGTCCCTATCAGAAAATCTTAACGATATGATACATTAAAATTAAAATGTTAAAAGTTGGATAAAATCATGAGGGTTACCTACTGTGATAATTTGTAAAAATGAAACACACAGAGAGCTGATGTGACCTGGGTCGTACAGTCAGAGTATGATACAGGAAGAGAGCGGGTCAGAGAGAGTTGTAGTTGGTGATGCTCTGGTTACAGATACCCTGTGATAAGACAGCAGCATCAGCATTCATCATCCTCTGCCTCCACCATCACTCCATCTCAATCCATCCTCCACTCTCTCACATCTCTGTACCTGAATTCCCACTGTCTGTTTTTTTTTTCCTCCTGTGAACACAGACATGAACACACACGCGCGGACAACCCTCTCTCTGTGCTGGACGAGCTGCTATTGATTGAATCTGAGGAGATGTCTGAGGAGGAGTACTGTTCAGGGCATGGGGAATAGACTACCCTCAGCTCTCAGCTAATAGATAGCACAGATTGCCTTGATGTGTGTGTGTGTGTGTGTGTGTGTGTGTGTGTGTGTGTGTGTGTGTGTGTGTGTGTGTGAGAGAGAGAGATCCAGGCTGTTAGGCAGAGAAGCCTGTCTTTTCACAGGCTCCATTGACTGAAGCACAGCGTGGAAACGCTTCAAGCTTGATGATAGGGCTGATAACAGGCCTGATGTGGCTGAATGAGCCCCACCGGAGCCCACCGAGCAGGGAAATACTATTTGGTAAATAGTGATGGTTACTTGTGTGAGACAAATAGCCCATTTGGTCAATAATCAAGACAGCTGCTGGGCAAAAAGGTAGGAGGCTTTGGGCAAACTGGTCCACCAGACAAATAAGTAGATCTGTGAATGAGAACATGTGCTTGATTCTTGTAAATTACAAAAAGTGTTTAATCTTCTTTCACAAATATGGCCGAGTTTCTATTACTAAACTCATCTATATGTGCCTGGTTTAAGTCCTCAGTGTGCTTCAAACTAACTAAATCATCTGTCCTTTTGTCTGCTCCAATCTACAGAGAGTGCTTCACTTGAAGGTGTGCTTTCACTTCCTGGCTGCTTCCCACTGCTCCCCTGATCTCCTACTATTACTCTAGGTCTTTTGCAGAAATTGGGATACGATTAGCTTTAAATATTGTTTGGCCTACTGTGGCTATAGTATTTTGACACTCTATACATATTATTGCTGCATAACCTGACACAGTTAAATGAAAGTAAATGAAACCTAGTTATCATTTAGTATTTAGAAATATGAAATACAAACCGTTTCATTAATTAGCTAATAAATGACAGACAATACAATCAAATATAAAGATAGGATAAACAAATAAAAAAGCCATGGGTGAATAATTGAAATAGCTACCTTCTGCCACTCCAAGTATGAAGTAGTATGAATACAAACTTACTGTATAATCTAATTTTTTGAAAACAGCTTTCTAACTATCTAATATTTTTGTCGCATTCCTTAAAAACATCTAAATCAGTTCAAACAAATATGTGGAACATGATACATGGCGTCAGTCATAATCATGTGATAGGTACTGTATGTGTTGATACGTCAGACAACAAAAAGGTTTAGTTGCTCTTTGTGAGACTGTGCCCTTTCAAATATTCTTGAAATGATTTAATATTGTTTGTAGTTCTTTTTCTGTTGTAATTTCTAAATACATACAATACATACCTGGCAGTGATTGTGTTTATGTGATTTAACAGGAGCATGTTACATTGTTGCATAGCAGTCCTCCTGCCTTTTTCATTGTAGTCTTTTGATTGTGTAGAAATGCTGTTATTTTAATGTGATCAGTAACTATTAGTGACCTGTCTCCATACTAATTCTCTATGATGACAATAAATGCATATCTTTTAATGTTTAAAGAGGTTGCATTGAGTCAAGCAACAGCAAGAAGACACAATACTTTTGTCTCCCCCTCCTGACAGTGGGAGTAAAGGGGGGCTACCATTGACCGTGCCAGAGGTGTGTGAATGTGTGAATGGTTAGTCTCTTCCTGGTGAGCAGGTTAGCACCCTGTGTGGTAGCTCCTGTCATCAATGTGTGAATGTGTGTGAATGGGTGAATGTGACATGTAATGTAAAAGTGCTTTGAGTGGTCAACGACTAGAAAGGTGCTCTAAGTGCAGTCCATTTGTCTTCCTCTAAATACACTCTAACCACACCCTCACCACACCCTAACCCTAACCACACCCTCACCACACCCTATCCACACTCTAACCACACCCTAACCACACTCTAACCACACCCTCACCACACCCTAACCACACCCTATACACACTCTAACCACACTCTAACCACACCCTCACCACACTCTAACCACACCCTAACCACACCCTCACCACACCCTAACCACACTCTAACCACACCCTAACCACACTCTAACCACACCCTCACCACACTCTAACCACACTCTAACCACACCCTAACCACACTCTAACCACACCCTCACCACACCCTCACCACACCCTAACCACACCCTCATCACACTCTAACCACACCCTCACCACACGCTAACCACACCCTAACCACAGTGCTGTCACATCATTATTTTTGTAACGTTTGTAACAGTTTTGGAAAGCACAGACAGGTGACATTGTTCTGCTGATTACTGCCAAAGGGGGCGCCAGATTACAAAATGCTTCTGTCATTGTGGAATCATATGTTCAAACAATGCATTTAGTTACTTCATTTGAAGGCCTTGTTGTAATTGAACCCCCAGTCTCACATACTCCACATGTATCCAAGCAACCCTGGATCACATCACATGGAAACAAGTCCTGCTGAGCTTCTGGGATGACTACCGTTATATCTCACACAGGCTTCACCCTCTACTGGACTCTATGGGTACTATACTCCAGCAATCGCGTACGCGTGATGGCCCACTGAAATTTGCATGTAGGTAGCCGGCATATTTTGATAAAATATTGCTATATGAGCTATTTTGATAAAATATTCCAGCTGGGTGCGCAACTTGCAGCAGCGGCAAACAATTTGGGCATGCTGGGCGTTGCGGCAGCAGCTTCACTGCCGCGTGACACCCCCCCTTCCACTGACCAGCTGCCGGCTCCGCCGGCCCCACCCCAGCAGCACCCTCCGCGGGACAGAGGCCCCGGCCGAAGCTGTCCTGTTCCTGGGGCGCACAGCAACCTAAGTGACAGCTAACGGGAGGGATGGCGCAAGCGGGTTGCTCCGCCACCCTCCCTCATGGTTCATGTTATGGTTCTGTATGTTCTGCTTGTGCAACTAAGTGTATTTGTGCTGAAAATGTTGAAACTGTTTTTATTAAAACACGTTACACCATTAAAAGAGCTATATCCTACCCTCCCCAGCTTGCTGGACAGCCCCGGTCGGTGTAGCATACGCTGCACAAACAATCGGGCTGCAGGTAATGTGTGCTCCACCGTGACATCCCCGCAGCGGGCCCGGCGTACGAGGCCCCCCGGTCATGGTCACACAAGCACACACACAACACACACCCTCAGCCGCCTCTGTTGTGAGTAACGCGGCGGAGCGGAACATGGTTGTCTCTTTTAACCCGGGAAAGATCCGCTGTTGTCCCTCCATATGAGCGCTACAACCGGCGGCGATGCATAGGAAAATATTGCTCCCCACCGGTTGTAACGACCACACAGTTAGCCTCGCGCAGGGCTAACCGGCACAGTGCTACTGTAAGGGCCAGCCCAGCGCAGCTCGTTCAACGGCTGACAGGCGATGATTACCGCCACCTAGCCGCCGGCTACGACGGTCAACATCGCTCACATCAGCACGACGAGGCTACACTTGCTAACAATGACACGGTTAGCTTGCGTACCGCGCACTCAGACCGTGACGTTACTCTGCTGCAGCACCGTTCGTTTAACCCGCACTGCTACATCGAAACAGCCGGGTTAACACGAGCCAGCCCCCCGCCAAACGGCAGCGGAACGGTCAAAGCCTTTGACCAAGCGGTCAAGGCCTCTGACCGCTTCACGAGGTGGGCATTAGCAGCTAGCTGCTCGCTAACGGCGTCGCGGGCCTCTCGCAATCGCTGAGTGGAGCTCGCTGCCCCAGGGCAGAAAAGCGCTTCTCCTTGGCACGCATATCGTGAAGCTGAGCTAAATAACCCTGCTTGTCCCCATGTTATTATTTCCACGGAAGAAAATAACAGCAGCAAGGACAGTGTTTTTCCTGTGACTATAAAATGTCGGATGGTGAGGGTGCGTTCAGGTGTCACCTCACCGCCTCGGACATCAGAGTTGCGTTCACGGACGACCACGGCGGCTCATAAACCGGGCCTGGTGCGTTCAGGAACGACTCGCCCTTTCACATAGGGCCCCCCATGGGCCGAACTCCCTTTTATGGCGGGTTTGGCGGCGGAGAGGGCCGAAATTGTGTACCACAATTTTCTGAAAGCCGCTCCACAGCTGCCTGCGCGTCCCCTCGCGTGGTTTTACGAGGCGTGGCAGAGCAGCTGTGTATTAACAAACTGGCTGCATTCAGCGGCATACGGGCGATAAATCTATCCTCTCAACAAGAGATAGATTTTCTCAAGAGGGAAATTCAGGACCTGATATCAAAACAGGCTGTGTCAATTGTCCCTCCCCACGACAGGGAACGAGGTTTTTACTCTCCATACTTTTTGGTCAGGGGATTACAGACCCATCCTGGACCTCCGTGCCCTGAACATGCGTATTGGTCGCAAAACGTTCCGCATGCTGACCACGAGGAAGCTGCTGGAGCTCGTACAGCCAGGCGACTGGTTCACAACCATCGACCTGAAGGACGCTTATTTTCATGTCGAGGTGGCGCCAAAACACAGGAAGTTCCTGCGTTTCGCCTTCCAGGGAACAGCCTACGAATACAACAGGCTCCCGTTTGGCTATTTCCTGCCCCTCCGCACGTTCAGCAAATGTGTGGACACAGCGCTACAACCGTTGCGTGGCCGAGGCATGAGGGTCTTCTTTTATTTGGACGACCTCATTGTGATGGCCAGGTCCAAACAATGGGCCATTTGTTGATACTGCAACTGACCATGTTGGGGTTTGCTATCAACTGGAAGAAGAGCACCCCCCAACCAAGCCAGCAAGCCGAGTATTTGGGGATGGTGCTCGACTCCGTCAGCCTGAGGGCCGTTCTGTCGGAGTCCAGACGGACGACCCTGCAGCAGGAGGTTCTCAAGCTGCGACGGGGCTCACGTATTACAGCCTTGACAGTAATGCAGGCACTGGGGCACATGGCGGCAGCTCACCCGGTGGTTCCACTGCGACTGCTGCACATGCGCCGCCTGCAGAGATGTACACAAGCCCACACTTAGACCTCAAGAGGCAAAAGTTTCGGCTGCTGACAGTCCCCCCAACAGTGCAGGGCAACCTGCGGTACTGGGGGTCCCCTCAACATCTGTTAGCCGGGATGCCGCTGGGACAGGTGACCTCATACACAACAGTGTTCACGGATGCACCTGCTAGGCACCTGCCTGGGGAAGGCGATAGGTGGTGTGTGGCCTCTGGGGGAGGAATGCCACATCAACCTACTCGAGCTACAGGCAGTGTTCCTGGTTCTCCAACACTTTGGTCCCCTACTGAATGGGAGACACGTGCTGGTGAGGACCGACAACCGCACCACGGTCGCTTACATCAACAGACAGGGTGGTGTGCACTCCGCAGCCCTGCTAGTGATGGCAGAGAACCTGTGGTCATGGGCTTCAGAGCACCTACAATCTCTGAGAGCCCTCCACATTCCAGGGCTCGAAGACAGAGGGGCCGACCTCATGTCAAGGGGCGGTCCCCTGGACGATGAGTGGAGGCTGCAACCAGAAGTGGTGCAGCAGATCTGGTCACGATTCGGGAGGGCAACGGTAGACCTGTTTGCCAACAGGTCGGACCGCCACTGCCCTCTCTGGTTCTCCCTGAGGCCGCAGGACCGTCCACCCCCAAGGGTGGACGCGTTTGCACATGCGCCATGGCCAAGAAGGCTGCTTTATGCCTTCTCCCCCCTCCACCTCATCCCCCAGCTACTGGAGAGAGTGAGAGTGGAGCAGCTGAGGGTCATTCTGGTGGCCCCCCGCCCGGCGGTCAGCCCTGTGGTACGCAGTGCTGACCCTGATGGCGGTGACTCCACCATGGCCCATCCCCCAGTTCCGGGGGGCGCTGTCGCAGGAGGCAGGCGCAATACAGGTGCTGCCGACCCTGGGCCAGCCGCTTCAGGCCTGGCTCCTGAGAGGGACAGGCTGATGCGGGCTGGGCTGACTGCTCAGGTGGTGCAAACCATTCAGGCGGCTAGGGCTGGGTCCACCTTCCTGTTACAGGCCAAAATGGTTGGGTTTCCAGTGGTGGTGCAAGGACCCACTGATATGTCCAGTGGGGGACACTCTTTCCTTTCTCCAGCTTTTGGTTGATAGAGGGCTGTCTCACGCGACTATCAAAGTTTACGCTGCAGCCATCTCATCATGCCACGAAGGGTTGGGCGGAGGTCCAGTCTTCGCCCACCCTCTGGTGAAACGATTCCTGCAGAGGGTCAGAAGACAGCGGCCTGTGGCACGCACTTCTGTACCACAATGGGAATTGCCGTTGGTGCTCGAGGCCCTTACTAGGGACCCCTACGAGCCCTTAGAACACTCCTCCCTAAAGGCGTTGTCGTTCAAGACAGCATTGCTTCTTGCTCTGACGTCAACCAAAAGAGTGAGTGAATTGTGCACCTTGTCGGTCCACCCGAGTTGTTTACTCCTACGTGGGGACCGCAGCGGTGCCATCCTTAAACCGAACCCTTCTTTTGTTCCCAAGAACATAAGAAGTTCATTTCGGTCAAGAACTATTCAACTGGAGGCTTTTCACCCTCCCCCTCATGGGGATTCGAGGGGAGGCGGAGCCTCTCACGCGGCAGGGAGTACATAAATCGGGCTTCGCCTACTGTACCCATAGAGTCCAGTAAAGGGCGAAGCCTGTGTGAGATATAACGAAGGTTACAATATTGTAACCCTAGTTATATTAGCACAGGCGGAGCCCTCTACAAGGGACCCTGCCGCTCTTTCACCTTACGCTGAAGTTTGGTGGAATGAGGGCAGCTGGCGATGCACCTGCTTATAGACCCGCCGAAGGGAGCGGGTCAGGTAGGCACGCCCTAGTGGCCGGCTACGTACATGCAAATTTCAGTGGGCCATCGCGCGTACGCGATTGCTGGAATATAGTACCCATAGAGTCCAGTAGAGGGCTTCGCCTGTGCTAATATAACTAGGGTTACAATATCGTAACCTTCGTTTCATCACTGACTTGTCTGCCATAATAACTAAATACAACCAATTACGGTGGCCCTGAAGGACAAACAACATTAACAAACACACTTTCTTTTTGTCGCTGGCGTTTGCCCTTCAGGGCCACCGTAACCAATACAATAAATAAATACTTAAATACTTAAAATACAATAAAACACAAGATAGACTTCTTTCTTATAGACGAGAATACACACACACACACACACACACACACACACACACACACACACACACACACAGCATGAGGTTAATGTGAAAGTTGCATCCTTGAATCACAAGGATTACTTACTTGAATCACTACAGCACCATTTACTTACATACAATCCATGCACTGATTTGTCCTCCTCAGAAATACTGTATAGTGAATCTAAACATCTAAACTGCTCTTTTTTTTCTCCTACAGTATGAGCACAGCCCTTTGCCCGCCTTGCTGCAGTGCCTGCCATTAATACCCGTCAGCCAGTGTTGCTCCCACATCATATTTCTGCTGTTCTGCTGGAATATATGGAGTGCCTGTTCAGTCAGCACTCAGAAAGTCCTGCATAATTGACTACAAAACAGGAAACGTGTGTTCTGCACTGCTAGACCTCTGAGCTAAACCAAATGTATCCATACATAGCACTGCCCACACTAAATCACAGCTATAACAATTGTGTGTATAAATGATACACCAACATGTATTGTCCTTTGATATTGTCCCTTCATCTTTTTGTGGCCGTAAGACAAAGATTCCCTAACTTGAACAAAATAGTAATTTTAACCACAACAATGATTTAAATATCAAAATCAACTGCATTATTGGAAAAAGTGAAGGATCTGATAAGTGAGAATGTGTTGTGAATGACTGTTGGATAATTCATATTCTCTGTAAGCTGCCCACTACAAATGATGTTTATATCCTGTAATGCAATTTGGCAATATATAATCACTGCATGGATTGTGTTCATATCCTTTGAATGAATGAAGCACTGTATTTATATATCACACTGAAGTCATTGGGCAGATATACAAAACACATGTTCCATGTTAGTGGAAGGTTTATATGTATAAATATTCATAGAAATGTTGTGTCACTATGGACTCATCTGTACTAGACCATGGTCTGTGTAAATGCTGTCATTGTCTAAAACCAATAAAAAAAGATGAATAATGTAGTGAAAACTAGCAGATATTTTGTCATTGAACATTTTACTGATTTCAATATCAACATTTTTGCTGCTAGATATGTTTGTTTAAAACTAGGGCGGTCATCAGATTAATGCAATCCATAACGCGTTTTTTATTTTATTTTATTTAATCTCATTTTAATGTTGCAAGCCTTTTTGTCCCTTCTACTCACCCGTAGACGGCTCCTCTAGCTGTAGCGCTATGCTTTGAAGTGGCCTCCTGCAGTAAACCTACCGCGGTGATGGAAAGTAAGAGAGCTACTGGACTTTTGAACGGCTTGTTTAACTTTAAAAAACTTGGAGACGGTTCAGTTGACAAGTCAAAAGTAAAATGCAACCTGTGTCAAACGGAGCTTAACTACCACCGGAGTATGTCGAGTTTGAGTTAGCACCTACACGCTAAACACCCAGGTGCAGCCAAGCAAGCCTCAGCTCCACCAAAGTACCATTTTGGAGTGTGGGAGTCGCAGCAGAGCCGTAATTGATTCCCAGTTAAGACACTCTGGTATGAAATGCTTTACATTATGGGCTTAAAACTGCCTTGAAATGTAAAATAACAGGATTTTAAACATGCAAATCAAAACGCGATTAATCGCGATTAACTATGGAAATTCTTCGATTAAATCTTGATTAAAAAAATCAATCGTTTGACAGCCCTATTCAAAACATTTCATAATTAGAGAAAATCTCATTTGGGTGGCATTACATTTGCTTCACCATGTATTTGATGTTGCAATTTTGTATAAAATCAATATAATTTAAACATGACATTTAGTGATTGACAACAAATATGTAAATAATGTAATAAGTACATACAAGATAAAATATTTACAACATGTTTTCAAGTATAATATGAAAAGAGTACAATATTCTAAAGAATAAATTCCTTTCTGTTAGTGTGCTTGGATGAAATAATCTTACAGAAAACTGACGAAAGTAATTGACATGGATGTTAAATAATGTAGTAAAGAAATGATAAAGCTAAACTAAATGTGTTTATCTTTATGTGGCAGACTGTATGCGCTGTGTGTACATGTGTATACATGTCTCTGTTTACGTGCATTTACATCCATACATTTTCTGTGCGTGTGTATTTGTTGTGTATTGATGACATCATCCATCAGTCAACAAGGTCATGTTCACTTATAATAGAGCTCACACTTGTGATGCTAGCTCCTTTCACTGTGTTAGACAGCGATGCATGCTCCAAAATCTATAATGTTAGAACTGATGACAAGAGCTATGAAAATAAAAACCCTCCTTGTAATAAATCCTAGTTTCCCTTTAATAATTGAAAATGAATGAAAGGTAAAAAGTCACAGAGAAAGTCAAAATGAAATCATTTTGACAAGTGTTTTGGAGTTGCTTCATGCTATTTATTCTATTCCAGTACTATTCCATTTCAATCTTAAATCATTATGCAGCTGCTAAAACTATTCTTCTGGATATTCTCTCTCTAATGTCTTCAAATCAATATCAACAAATGCAAGCCATCCCTCCAGTGTATGTCGCAGCTAAATCCTTCTGACATTTTTATGAAGCGCAGACCCACATCACACGCGGCAGCCCTCAAATTGAATATTGATTCTAATGATCTCTTCTTTGGGGCTGCAAGAGTTTGAATTTTAATAAAGCCAAGAGAAATGCAGCACATTCTCAATTTCAAAAAAAAAAAACTTTATACAGAGCCCTAGGGAAATTCAGTGGTAATGTGATAGATTTGTTGCGTTTCTCATTCATGAGACCGATTCCAATGAACTTTTTTTTAAGCATGGTGAATCTTTTTGTAAATTTGTTTCGGTCTCTCTGGGGCAGCAGTCTACTTTATGGTGTGGCTGCAATCTCAATTAAATATGAACTCTTCAAATGAAGTGTACTGCTGCATAGAGGATAGGACTTACTAAAAAAAAAGTATCAAGCTTCCTTTCATTAAAGGTGGCCTAATATTTCTCAATTAACATGTTCCAATTGCCAAAGCCCTGGAGTCAGTAAGCACAGACATTATAACGACATCTAAAGGGGAGAATTTCATTAATTATTTTTCTAAAATGTAATTATTATGGGGTGCTTTTATGAAGAGTAGACTTCAATATGATATTATGGGGAAAAGGGTTATTTAGGTGATGTGAAAGCATTCAGACTCAGGGTTCAATATAAGGACCTTCAAAATGACATGTAATAATGTAATATACCACTATTTTGCATTTGGATGAGAATATAATTCAACCACTAAATGTGATGACAGTGAAGTCATGAGGAGGAGGAGTGGATGTTTGAAAGTATAAAGTTGACACTTTGTACCCTAACTCTAACCAAACACCCACTGTGTGTTTAGATTTGCCAAAACACAACCATGAAAATATATATATAAGTATATATTATAGTATAATTGTGAAGTTATGAAGTGGATATTTTAGAAAAACAAGCTAAAGATGCTGACAGTGTACATTTTGCTGACACTTTCACTATAAAACATTTTACATGGGCAATTTACAAATACATTTAATAAAAAGGAAAAATAATAAAGCTAATCATCTGAGCAGCGTTACATATTCTACATTTGGTGTTTCCTATTCTTATTATTTAAGAATGTATTTATCTTTATCAAGTAAAACAATGCAGATGAGGGTATTTTTCACTGATAGTCACACACATGATTACATCTGATTTAGTGCATTGACATTGCAAGCACTGCATTTCCATGAAATGACAACAAGCATATGGTAAATATCGTTTGATCAATTGAAACTTTTGTTGTGATTTGGCAGTATATATATAAATATAACTGACTTGATAAATCCATCCACCATCATTCTTGGACAACACAGAAGTTAGTGATGACAGTTACAAGGGGCAGCTCATTTAAGAATGGTTATGTACATTCAGGCCTGGACTGGGACAAAACTTCGGCCCTGGACTTTTTGGTCCAGACCAGCCCACTACAATCCATGCTCAGATACTGTGCCAACGCGTGTTGATGTATATTTAAACACACAAGCCCTTAATAACAGTAGTATACTGAACAATACCCCTTATATTCTGGAGACTTGAATAGGCTTGAATTAGTTTTAACTGTATCATGTGAAACTGTTGAACGAGCAATAAACCATAAACACTGACTGAAAAAAATATGTAAAGTATCATAGGCTACATATGTGTTATGTTGTTAGATCAATGTCCATCATGAACAAATTGGACTGTGGGCACAAAGAAAGGTGCATGTTGACACTTACAACACTTTAACTCTGGTGACCTGATTTGGCGGGTGTCATTATAGGTAGAAATGATCAAAAATTGTGAAAGTAGCAGATCTACATGTTCAAACCACATCACATTGCAACATGTGAGTTGTAAGCTTGCAGATTTGCAAGTATGTGGCATCCTTTGATGAAAATAGTGGTATGCAGAGTTTGCTGTTTATTATGTCAAGTAAAGTTCATAGACAGTTAGTAACTGTTAGTTCTGAACATTTAATGAATGTTTATCACACCATGCTGGCCGGATCACACCTGCTTAAGACTGTATCACCACTTCCACATGGAGAGTCTTCCTCAACCTGCTGCTGCACCATCATGGCAGCGGGAGCCTCACTCTGACACACCTGCTGCTGAGAGCAACCACTGCTGAAGCAGCAGCATCAATGCTGCTAGCTCTGGCCACGCTGGCCCCCACTTACAATTTTTTGCTCTTAGCAGCGTCGGTCGCATGAGAGCTTGGGTGGGACTCTTGGGTCTCTGTAGCCTATCATCGGGCCATTGGGCCAGGTATTCTTTAGACAGACAAGCCAATGGGCCTCTGCTGTGTCTGCAGGCTGCAGCGGAGCTCTGTGGGCCGGTGCATGTCTCTGCCCCTGGGCCGGGAGAGTTACCATGGCAAGGTGCAGCAAAAACTAAATGAACAAATAAAATATAAAAACGGGCAGCCATCGGCCCATTATTGATCGGCCCACCGGGAAAAATCCCGGTACTCCCAATGGCCAATCCACCCCTGTGTACATTGAAGTTGATTCTCTTTGTTTATATACATAATATATATAAGTTGTTATTCGTGTAAATAGACAGCTGAGCTGTTTCCGTCTATGCCTTGTTGCCATCATTCTTCTGTTGCTTTCTCTGACTCATTCACAGGAGCATGTTGTATTCATTTTTATTCTCACCTACAAAGCTCTGATTAGCTAACACATTAATCAATTGGACAAGCTGTAGCTAATTTACTTGATAATGTCAATATTTTAATGATCCATATAATAATAACTCACCTTCTGAACCACTCATACAAAGAGGAGAAATGGCAGTTTAGTTTAATAAAGACAGGTTCTGCATGCTTCTGATTGATTACACACCATTAACATTGGCTGAGTTGTAGTGACATTTTGGTTCTTAAAAAAGCAAAGGGTGAGGGTAGGAATGTTGATCATCTGGTAAATGGAGAGGTTGACATTCAGGCTCAGCTTTCTCTTCACCAGGATGATCTGGGACACTGTTGATATCACATTCCTCTCTATCCTCACTAGTAAACACAACCTGAAGGGAGCGATCCACTGTTTACACCAGTGTACCATGGCCTCACACCTGGAATGCTGACTCATCCAAGCTGCAAACCATCCCAATACACACCAGAAGTCACAGGTCAATCAAACCAGATGTGCAATTAAAAAGTCACCATACCGGACAATGGGAGGCTGTCCATGAAAACCACAAAGAGAATCAGCACAACCTTGGCACAGTCTTAATTCTCTTACAAAGAATGTGCTTCACTTGCAGTTGGGAAACAAAGCGCCTTGTGAAAGGTTTTTTTATGGAACTCTTAAGACACTCCTCTGTTATGTTTTTTAGTTGTCCATCTCACACTTTCAATCAATAAAGCTGTCTACACGACTGTGTAACAGCTCATGCTTTACTTTATGGATTTAACATTAATGCATTTTTAGTTCAAGTCTATTTTATTCTGATTTACACATTTACACACTGACTATGTATCTGACTGTGAGCTTTACTGATCTGTCTTTGCATCAGAACAGTATTTGCTTCATTAGTCATGACATCTAGGCAGTGTTCAGATAGTTTCCACTTGTTAATAAAGTTTTAAACTTTTTAATCTTTCCAGAAACAACTGGATCAACATGTCTAATGTCAACAACCATGAAACCATGAAACAAAGCCAGCTGACGGTTGGATCCATGATGAATCCTCAACCACCAGACTGAGACAGTTTCCAGTGATTCATCCCCTCCCAGAATCACTTTTAAGGAATTTGATCAGTTACCATGACAATTCAGGAGAAGAATGTGAGCGCTGTGGATTGGCCAAATGAGTTTTATAATGACAAAAACATAAGAGAGGGAAGAACATCTCAGAGTCACACCTCAACCCTTTGCTATGGGTTAGAGACTTTAGGACTAGATCACTCAATTATTGCCCACTCACATTGTTTTTGTCAGTGAACCCAAATCATTTTAATAAATAAGAGAAGAAGAAAAATCCTCAATAATGCCCCTACTGTACTTTTAGGGTTAAACTCTGAAGGGATCTTACACACTGACCAACTCTCCAAACTTCATTGATGCTACTGCTGTACATTATGGTCTTACTCAAAGTCTGATCTGGAAATGCTGTAGTATAACTAGATGAACAGCTGTTTCTTCAAAATATTGTTCATGCCAAAATTGTAAGGCTTCAAAGAGAAATCTATAATGGGTAATGTTTTATTTTACAGGTCCTTTCATTTCCCTGGAAGCTAACGGAGTAATTTGCAGGTAATTTAATGGCTAATTTGTAGAACATTTTACAGAAAGGATGTTTTAAACTGAAAAACAGATGTTAAACTGGTTTAGAATGGCAGGTGTTCATACATAGTTGTGAATTTGCAAAAATTCTTAATAAATTACACACACTTAATTTTCAGTGTGTAGTTGTGTGTGCCATACATAGCATATTTACTTTATGAACATGTTACCTGTATACTACTAAACTGTTTAACCATTTCAAAGAAATGTCCTGAGAATGAACAGTTACTGTACACTGCAGCTACTTTTAGGAAATTAAAAATACAATTCGAGTAAAACCAGGCTCTTGGTCTTATTCTTAATTCTTTATGGTTATTGATGATCATCACTTAGACACACCAACAGGTCAAATTCATGTGAAGAAAATAAGGTAAAAAACTGCAACCCTTTTTTTTTTTTAGCTTGTCAAACATTAGTCTGAGGGGAGAGCAGCAGTGTTTCTAATCTGATCTGCACCAGTTTCTGCACTTGTTTGGAGGTGAAACTGAAAGTGAGAGGTCCCAAGATGGTGTAGTACTTCCTTCACTGCATAGAAAACCTGGCTGCGGGCACAATTACAAGGAATAGAGGAAGTAGTAATTTTTACCTGCCTTTGTTTCTGTAAGTTTAGTAAAACTGAGCATTTGCTCACAACCTGTGATTGTCTGACTGATTTTGCTTCTTTCCCTTTGGATTGTAAATATGATTATAAAGAGATATATTGTTGTGTGTTTGAATTGTTATAGAACATTTGCAGCTTTCAGATTTCACTCATGCCTTAATTAAAGTGTAAAACAATTTCCTCCAGTGTTCCTGAATGCAGCATTGACAATCCTTAATAATACCTTAAACAGAGCCGCTCATTTTCTCAATACATTTACAACAGAGCAAATATACAAAGCTAACAGCAAAAAAAGCATAATACAAACAGTGCAAACACACACACACACACACACACACACACACACAAAGACCCTTACACATAGATACAACTTACCCACAGATACATCATCATGATGACTGGACAGTTGACTGCCTTTCCCCTGCAGCACTGAAATCGATTCCTCCTTTACTTTAAACACAAGTTGTGCAACCTACAGACTAGAAATCCTTCCGTCACCAGTTCACCATCACAGTCACTATGAGACAACTGTTCTTGGATTAGGAAGATGCCTCTGACCCTTTTTTTAAAATGTTTCCCTTGACTTCTCTTTCTTCCTTGCTGCTCCTTTTGTGTAAAATCCTGCTTAGCCGCCACTTCTCAGTGAGTGTGTATTTCAGTGTGCATGTGTGAGTGCTTGGGTGTGTGAGAGAGAGCCTAATGACTAAATCTACTCTATGCAGCAAGAGGCTACGGTACACCACTGCACAATGAAAAAGAAAGAGCGAAAGAGGAAAGCAGAAGAGGAGAGGTGGAGAAAACCACACATGCACACACACACACACACACACACACACACACACCCACACACACACACACACACACACACACACACACACACACACACACACAAATATGTACACCTCGGTGAAATATTCTTATAAAGAGTTGTTTGTAAACCTCAAAGGAAGGAATACTGAATGTTCATTTTAAAGTGTTGATTTCAAATATTCTCATATTTGCTAATTAATAAAACAATATTGCTGCAGCTGCTAGATGTGAGTCAGTCTGGCTTCTCTTTGCTCAGGTTCAAACTAAAGAGACATTAAAAGCTTACAGTGGAGTCACTTTAATTATAGAGAAGCATGATAATTGAAATCAGCCCACAACTAATGTCAATTTCACTGGCATGGCTTTGTTCATGTCCGCATAGCACAGACAGTAAATCACTGTGATGAAGCTCCATCACTGGAATGCATTGGTGAAATTAAGATGATTCTTATCAGCTAAGCACCTTTTTTGACACATTACATTAGTACACAGATTCAGAAGTTTCCACGCTGTAATCGTTCCTTTTCTATCTGAAACTGGGCTGCAGACATTCAACAGTAGATGTTGAAGCAATCAGACTACTACTGTGTGAAGCTGGATCCTTTGTCACAATGAAGTTTACTATAATCTGTCTTTGTTCTCACATGTATATGATACAGCTGACAAATCTCATGTGCAGAGCCAAACCAACAATGAACTGATCTACTAGCAAGTATTGTTTGCCTATCCAAAGCCTTATTCCTCTGTGCCATGAGCCTCACTTTTTTTGTCTGAAAAACTATTAACCACTTAACATACGCCCCTGTTTTTTATGCTGTTAGCCTAAACGACATGCCCAAGTTGTGAGCAGCACAGATCCCACATAGTTTGAGACTCAGAGATGTGTCCAGTATCATTGGAAAGGAAACACTCTCAGGATTCTTGTAAAAGTGTCTGTGTGATTCTGTGACTTACTGACAAAGAGTGGCAGAGGTTACAATGATGGGGTTGTTTACTCGCCCATAGGTTTGCCTTTACAATGACATGTGTACAGACATTCAGGGACCTCTCAGCAGGATATAGACACAATGAGGCCACAGCCACAGGTCTTGGCTTCATGCAGTCCAAATTTGGAGTCAAAAGATCAAAAGATGAATTTTTCAGAGTTATTTTTCAACAGGTATGTCCATGCGTTTTCCTCAGGTCCTTTTTGGAGACTCCAAATGGACACTTGGTTACCAAAGCTGTATAACCACAATCAAACACCTATAACTTCACATCCCCTTTGCCTACAATCAAAATCTTTGTCTCTAATGAAAGCTGACGCCATATTATTATTATTATTATTATTATTATTACATATAACCATATTTTTTTGTTTGGCCATATCTATCTATCTATCTATCTGTTTATTTTGGTATAAGTCATATGTTAAGTCGAAGAAGAACCGACCGTGTACCAAAATGCAGAGTGCGTAATAATATATGGTTCAACTCTTTTAGGCACAGGGCGCACGCCGGTTACGCTTGGAGTTTGTTTATGGACAGCCAAACTTAATAGCTTAGTGTCATACACCGTTGGAAACCTCAGACTATTGGCTAAAAGGTTATCAACTTCATTTCACCGAATATTTCCATAGGTTAGAACAGCAGTCAATCAAAGCCATGTCGTCATTGTTGTCGGTCACATGTCCTCATTGGCTTTGGAAACATGTACTGCCTAATCCTAAACACCGATTGGCTTGTGTGTGGTGTCGTCAGAAGCAGGAGAGGCTCACGGTCGTAAACATCTAGTCACGTGTACTCTGAGATGGACGTGCAGGTCAGGAAATGACGTAAACGGACCGTATATGGTTTGTTATTTGTGTTATTACGTTACGTGTTGGACTAAATACATGTTGACATATTGAGGAAAGTATTCCGCTTTTATGGAAACGGATTTCATATTTCACAAGAATGGATATTTGGCGAGCTGTACAGAAAGTCCTGAGTCATAAGATGATCGTTGTGGATAAAGGGAAGACTTTGAAGGTATGTAGCATTATAGCTTTTCTCACTTAGCTGAGGGGCTAGCCGAGCTAATCGCTAATACTATTACGGCTGTGAGCAACCATAGTCGTGAGTCGTGAGTGGTCTTGAATGAATCAGGACAATCTAAGCTTTCCAACAATGTACGGCATGAATATATATGTTTAAGGGTTGGTGTTTAAAACATTCAGAATAACGTGTCGCTACCTCTTAACATCCGTCCCGTCCCGTAGGCGGAACAGCGTGCGTTAAGAGGTTAAAAACACAACAATGAGTTACAACACTGCACTGTGTGACATGTTCCTTTATCCCAGGAGAGAGTGTTTACCATAATGTGTTTAGAAATGGCTCCAAAGAGTAAAAATAGCAATGATTTTGAAGAAAGGGTGTGTTCATGCACAGTATGACTGATAAAATGTTGTTAATAACAGAATGTCCTAGTCATCTGATAAACCTCCACACTGTTGAGGTCTGAACGGACACTTGGGTACTGTGGCAGTTGACTGGGAATATCAATCAATCAATGTATTTGTATAGCACCAAATCACAACAAAAGTCATCACAAGGCACTTTACACATAGAGCAGGTCTAAACTGTACCCTTTAATTGAATTTAAGGCACTAAAACAGTTCATTTGGACCAAAAGTTCTTATTTCGGTTCGTTTTCATTGGTGTGAAAGCATCAATCTCCGACTTAGCGGAAGATGAGGGAACGTCAATCAGACCAATTTTGATTAATTTGCAGGTGTGAAGCCTGTATGCTACATAGTAACAGTTTTACTGCCTGGTGTGGACCAAATAATTCAACTAGTGGTGTGAAAGCGCCCTAAAGAGACCCGTCATTCCCACATGAGCAGCACTTATCAGGAACAACTCCCCTTTTACAGCAATAAACCTCAGGCAGAAACAGAACCACTTTCAAACACCACAAGTGTGGGAGTTGGGATGGACCCAAAGTCCAGCATGTGCTGGACTCAGACAGTGTGCTGGACTCTCTAGTCCTTTGCCATCTTCTTACTGTGGTGATGTTTAGTTGACTTTGACAACTTGAAGTATGGCTTGAATGTTATTTCCACATAGAGATGATCTTAGTCTGTTTATCAGTATAGAATGTACTGTATATGTTTGCTCATGATGCTCAACCAAACATCTGTTGCACTGTAAGTCTTGTTACTGCAATATCTCAATCAATGTTGCAATAGAGAAGGGGAGTTATCAGTTGCTCAAAGCAGGGGTACAAAGTTCAAAACACAAACACAAACAAACCCCATATCTTCCAGCATGAGGAGCAAAGCAGCACCAGCAACACTATGCCACAGCATTTCCAGCTGTATTCACAAGAAAAATACATAGGTCTAAAATTCAGGCAGGCAATAAAAACCTATAGTTATGTTGCCATGGTATCCTGGAGTAATTATGACCCTGGGAAGTGACACAGTTCAGATGACTTCAGTATAAAGTGATTTAATAAGATAATATTTCCATGATGATGAAGGCTACACAACTTGAGGAAGTATAAACCATGTTACAAGTGAGTATTCTAAACCATACCATGTTTTTTCTCTAACCCTAACCAAGTAGTTTTATGACTAAACCTAACCAGACATGAACCACAGCATTGTCACATCATGTGACAGTAACAGTCATTTGGATCAGTTGCTAGATAGCATGAGCGAGACCTGCATTGACTCTTAATTATAAAGATGTGTTGGCTTTTCAGACAGGGCCCCTAATGAAGACACTATATGATAACATAGGTATCTACAGTGTGCACATAGGGACATACAGATCAAATAAAAGGATTACATGTTCTTAATGTTGGGGTTTCTCTGTAAACATTATTCTCACTTTTTTCTAAGCCCAGCACTGCTTAATACATCTTCCCTGATAACATGTACTTCATAGCATGTATTTTCACCTAAATAATATTAGTAGTTACATATTGAAATCAACAGAACTTGATTTAGCAGACTAGGGGGCTTACACAAGACAAAAAGAGACTTCAGATTTCCTGCCAAGCTCCAAAATCCCTGGATCAAATCAACTGAACTAGACATGTAAACTTCATAACCAAACATCTATAAATGTATGAAAGAAGACTTGGAACATATCAGGAGCTTTTAGATACAGAGTACTTACCAATAAGGTTAGTTTATGCATAAGATCAGCTGTAGCCAGTAATAAAATATAATGGATACCTGCTACTACCCTCAACATTTCAGCCTCCCTAACTGACAGATTTTTTTTCTTGTTAAAAAATTAATGTTAACTGTAAGACAGCATTTTTTTGCAGTCTAATTAAGTCTAATTAAGTATTTTATAGGGCCCTTTGAGGGGCCCTAGGCAGTAGCCGACCTTTTAGCTAATGGTAAAGTCTTCTCATGTGTGCCTCAGAACAGTTTTCCAGGGTTCATGGTCTGTTCATGTTCAACATACTGTAGGTTAGATGATGTGCGGAGGTCAGCACAGGAAACATAGTGCCCAACAGGATTTTAATATTAAACAGCACTGATATGACTTATGAGAGAGCCAAGGTTTCAAAACCCAAAACCAAATGTAACTAAATGATATAAGTTTGTAATGGGTTTCAAAGGTCACATACGGTCATGAAAATGATTTGGCTTTTACCCTAGAAAGAAAATGAGAAATACTGAACTGAAATGGCAACATTGTTACATGATGTGTATGAGAGTACAATGTGACACCTGCTGTGATTTTTAAAAAAGTGTGTGGGTAAAAAGAAAAATGTCCCAAAGGCCAAATACCCAAACAGCCAAAAAAAGAGTCCAAAGTCCAGATCTAATCTACGAGTGTAATCTATTTGCTTCTCATTTCCCCATTATCCTGAAGGAAATACTTGTTTGTTTCTTTATGGCTATGGACAATTAAAAAGAAATGAAATCGGCTGGTAGCTGTGTGTAGAGGGGATTGCAATAAGAATCCTTGGCAATGAATAATAACACTAAGGCTGGAAGTTTATTTTTAGACTCAAAATGTACCCACAATTTAATGAGAGCTATGCTGCATGACATCAAAGGCAACATGAGCTGCACTCACTTTAACTGCATTTTTTGTGGTTACTTATTGGAAATAGACAAAAATAAATAAGTCACTTTTGCTTAACCTAGCAATAAAATATAGAACCAGACTCAAAATCCCATGAGGCGAGAAGACGGCAACGATCTCTGATTCATTACGTGTGGATATGAGCAAGCTCTACTCAATCTACAAGATTTATAATGAGGCTACCGCTTCAATGCTATTCTCAAGTCTCTTATCAAGTCAGTAACGAGACCAAAACACACTCATCATACAGATTCGTCAGACATACAAGTTGAATCAAGACATTCATACACGAGTGTCTGTGGTGTGTATGAAAACATGTAGACACCAAACTACAAAGAGGTCAACAGGCCTAAACGGTGTGATCAACCTGGGATAGAAGATTAGTAGATGTTTTACTGTACATACTGCTGACTGTCAGTTTTAGGGATGGGCATTTGAATACATTTTCTTGATCGATCATCGGGAAAATTAATGATCAATTATCGATCAATCATTATTTTTTATCTTGATCTTGATACGGGACGCTTGTAAAAGCAGCTGAGCCCAAAGCTCCGAGCCAAACCATTTACCACTCTTAAACACAATTGAGCCTCTTTTAGAAACACTTCCAAAAAAACAATCAAATCTACTAAAAACTTAATAAAAAAAACTGAATATTACTCCGGACAGACAGTTTTTGCCAAAATATAACTTTAAAGGACTCCAAAATGCACCCAGACGAGCCGAGAGAGAGAGACAGAGATAGTGTTACTTCACAATTCTGCTTATTTAACTAGAGCCTCATAAAACAACCAGAGTGACTCACCTAAAGGCTACAGTAGTGACTGTCCACTGCTAACAAAGTAAAGGGACTCCAGCCTACTGATTCTTGTTGATTAGCATGTTAGCATGTTAGCATGCTCAGGGATCAGTGAGCGCAGTCTGGTGACAGTTAGTCCAGCAGCTGAAACGCTCTGACGGGACCGAAGTAGCCGGGATGCAGAGGCATTGTGGTGCTATCCTGAGTAGCCTGGCCAAGGTGCAGGTTTACAATGAACTCCCCCATTTTTAGTTTGAAAAGGTCCCACACCAAACTTAGCATTGACCTCTTCATGTTTACGTTTGATATCTATGGCAGCTGGTAGGTAGCTGAGCTGTTTTCTCTGTCAAATATCGCCCCCCGTTGGTAAGATGTCTCATTGCTGCCACATAGTGAAATTCATTGCTTTAAGACTCACACTACACAACTTCTGTTTGAAACCAGCGTTTGATCAATAAAAATTTCATGTGCTCGACAACATTTTTAACGATCAATTATCAATCATCAATTAATCATGCCCATCCCTAGTCAGTTTTGTTTTGTTTCAGAACATATGTATTATAAAAAAACACATGTGTTATAGGAAAATCTAAATCAGTATTCAATTAAAATTCACTGAGGTCCAATTAGTGAAAATGTCTTCAAGTGAAGGTCCAGATCATCATAATGTTTGTGTTATTTTTCAGTAGCTTGAAGTAGCATTGTAGTTCCATCAGCATCTGTGTTTAGTGGCTAGATTGTAGACTGTCACATAAATACAGTACAATTCATTTATTACTATTTATACTCAACTTGTGGGATTCAAATAAATAATAAAATAAGATAAATACATTTTCTTTTCTTATATCAAATAAAGATGGTATTTCAAAATAAAGCGCATTACAGAAAGCTTTTGGTTGTGCTTCTTAAATAAAGTGCTTAGTTTTAGAAAATTAAAAAAGAATCCTTTATTACTTTTAAACTTAAACCATAAACTTCATTTCACATCTAATAACTTTATAACAAAACATCTCAACACATATGAACTCTTTTCTCAATGTGTATCTCACTGACAGTCCAGTCTCTCCACATGTCTGAATGCATGGATTTGATTGGATGATTAGTGTCACATGAGCAGATTGGCTATGCACAGTGAGTTTCTGATGGCTGCTCCACTTTTACCGTAATTGCTGGAGAAGCTCAGAACACTCAGACAAAATGTAACAATCCTCAATATTTCATCAATTACAGGTCTGGGTCTGGATAAGACGGCATCTGGGTCCAGATCCTGACCATGCACCGCCTATGTGACCTCTGCTCTAAATTATGAATGTCGAACTAAGTAGATGTCTTACAATCAGCTCTTAAAAATGTCATAAATTAATGTTCATCACTACAGCTGTATGTCGCTTCAGAAAGCAGTGGCAGGTTGTGAATTGCACTAACAGTGTCATCATGCACACTTATACAAAACAGGAACCCACTCCAAAAAACAGCAGCCAACAGAGCAACCAATGGTGCCTTTACATTTGGTTCAGATGATGGAGTTTTAAAACAGCTGGATAGTTATTCTTATAAGGAAAAAGGTCAAAATATGAAATACCAGTGCATCTCCTTTGATGTGTGATTGACAGTCAATAGTCTAATTAGTTTTGTAGAGAATGCCAACGTGCTGATGACTGTGACATGTTGAACGGTGCACAGACCGTTCCAGGTGCAACATATGGCAGATTTCACCTCCAATAAACTGATTCCAAGTGACAATAAAGAATATTTTTGAAAAGCAGAACTGGACATAATACAAACAACAGGTTAGACACATGTTACAAGTGTAGCTTTGGCTGGATGTGAACACCAAGACAGCATGTTGGCAGTTCTATCAAATCAGTAAATACCATACATACAGTGAAGCATATTGATGCTCTGTCACTACTGAGTACCAACAAACTTTTCATATGGTTTCTTGTTGGGTGGATTTGGATGAAAAACAGTATGTATACAGTAATGTTATGCTCACTATCTATGTATTCAAACATATAAAACAAATACACATAGTACTGTACATGCACATGCTGTCAAGTATTTTTCTTGATATATACTTTAATATAAGCAGGACTTACCCTCAGCTGCTCTTGCTCACAGCTCATTAGTTGGCTTGAAATCTACGAGAAAAAATCAGGGGGAAAAAAAACAAAAAACAATTGACCACAGTCCTTAAAAGCCTTCTTCAGCAGCCATTACCACAGATGAGCACAATGGTATTAAATTATCCACCACAAACCTAATCAAGGCAGAAAAGCTATGTGTAAATTGGTCTTTAAAGAGACTTTAATGCTGTAATCAGACAATTAAAACACTTCCAGTTCATTAATGGAAATAGTTAGTTTCACAGGTCTGTGGGAGAGGAAATGAAATAATGACCATAGTTAAAGCTTCACCAAAAGCCACATTTGTATGAAAAAAGATAAGTGTATTAATGGAAGAAATTGATTGAACTGTGTTTGTCTACTAGCATTAAAAGATATCACTACCTCCAAGGCCTGAGTTAGCATAGCATTGTGACAAAGTGGGTGAGTTTGTAAAAGATTTCCTTGTATTGAGATTAATGTGTAGGTTCCCATTATTTTCTATAGTGCTGTAGTAGTCCGGGTGTGAACTGAACATACTATAATAAAGTCAGTTGGGGTTTTGGTGCCTTTGTTTTATTTATTATTCATGAATTTTAGTTACTTTTTGTGTTTTTCATTTGTTTGTTTTTTTGCCTGCGTTAAATGTGTAATAGAGAACACCGTTACTAAATCTTCACCTCTGAGAACTCAAAATGTCTGTATACCTACCACCTAAAAGTCTGTGTAAAGTCAATTCATTGATTTACTTCTAAACATATAACCTTCAAACACGTCCACTAACTTCCTATATACAACATACAAGCCTCTCGCCTTTATGTATCAAAGCTTTTACTCTTACTTTTTCTTTTGTTTTGCTCATCTTTTCCGTTTTGCCTATTAGGGGATTGCTATGATTTCCATCACTTGATTGATTTGGGAGAGAAAGAAAAACCTTGTGAGGATTATAAAGGGAGAGATAATGGGAAGGAAAAGGACTGTGGAGAAAATTGTTCTGATTGTATGCTGATGCTTTTCTGTGTGTCCCCCAGAGACACATTTCTGCATCACATTAGGCCAGTGCTTACCCAGGGCTAACTAGAGCAAGAGCGCTGTGTGTTTGTACTTTTTTGGGCATAAGCCAAGCAAAGCAGTATGTCAGTTAATGTAAACTAACTTGGTGTCCCTCTTGGTGAGGGGAATCTGAACAGCAGGTCTCTGTAAGATCTAGCCCAAAAACACAGCAGGTGTTAGGTGTCCGTTTTATTTATTGCCTTTTAAAAAATGTGATTTGATTTGGTTTAGCGCTGAGGTCTGGTCCTTTAAAGTCTACTATAATGCAGGACACAGAGTGGAACCCTCTGAGCCTTCAAGGTATTCACTGAAGGACGAAGGAAAAAAATATTGAAAGCATTTTGTACTTCTACTTAATATTTTTTAGGGTCACAAGCTGTGAAGCTTACTGCTGCAGCCCTATTGTTTTTGTTCACATTCTTTTTTCTTTTTTTCTTCTTGTTCTAATTTTCTCAGCTAAAAGTGTTCATGCAGGAAAAACCATAAGACCAAAAGTCACCAAAATTGTCAGATAGGTTTCAAATTCCATCCACTACTCAGATGCATAAAATAACACTCAATGGCCTCATAATAATCAAGTTCATCTTTTTGCTACTTTTTTTTTTAAATAGCTTGGCCTGGAGTCAAATTTATTGTCTTCCTCTCTCAATCATGGATGTATTATTAGCAGCAAAAGTGGTGCTCATTCAGTTCATACGCCAAAAAAAGGTTGGAGAGGGCGTCAGGAAACTACCTGCACCTGTGAGGTTAAGGCCTCAGCTTATTTTGGTGGTTTCCTTATTAACTTTCTCTAGTCTTCTCTAGTGTTTTGTATGCACCATCACAGACACTCCATTCATCTACGTTATTCACCCTCATTGACTTCAGTGCTGTAGTTTACTATTTATTAATATTTAGTGTCAGCTGCTGTCAGTGACATCTGTGTTGTCCTGATGATCCAGTGCTCCAAACTCATGTGATGTAACTGGACAATTGAAGATGTTTCTAAAAAAAATGTGCTAAATCCGAACTTTACATAATGGCTCCACTTGCCATAAGGAAGCAAAACATTGTTGTTGATCGCCTCAATGGCACAAGATGCTGGTTATTAACTGGTCTCATTGTGAACACTGTCAGTCTGTGGTAGGGCTGGGCACTTATGGCAAAAATCAAAATCACGATTAAGTGAACTTTTAACCTCGATCACGATTAATGAAGGATTACCTCCACCCTTGATGATTTATCCCACCCAATGATGTATTTTCACAGTGTCTTTAGTTTAGTATTTTACACTGCTGTACGGTGGCCAAGAGGTGCAAACCAAGATTACAACATGTGAACCACTTCTACAAAGCTTGAGACAAATTTACATTTTGGAAAACATTTTTACATATCATAAAACAAAATTACATTACCATAACACATTTACAAGTCCCGAAACAAATTTACATTTCAGAAAACAAATGAACAAGACACGAAACACTTACAAACGGCAAAACAAATTTACAAGCGGCGATGGACAGCAACAATTATTCACAGGCACTAAAGTAGTCCAATGGTTGTATCAACCAAACACCAGCAGTGAGTATCTCCAAACTCTGCAAGGAGCAGAGTGAACAAATCTGGTCAGTGATCTCTACGGTATTCTTCAACATACAGGCAGCAGATCAGCATGTATGAGATATGTTGAGGGCAGCAAGTGTGTATGAGGGCTGCTATCAGTATCAGTCAGCAGTAGAGAGTAGTCTCTGAACAGTCTCAGCACAGCAGTGAAATGAGTGCATACAGCTACAGTAATCCCAGATGGACAAATGTGTCAGTCAGTCGCTAACTGCACTGCTTAAAGCAGCTAAACATTAATACACAGCACTGGAGTAAGCTTTTGATACACTTTAAGGTTGTAATGCTTCTATGGCTGGCACTTAGTCTGGATACATATAAACAGAGTATGCAGTAGAAAGCGAGGGATGTGACTTTAGAGTGTGAGTATAAGGCTACTTCCCAGGGGCAGTACCTACCACTTTATGTACTGAATGCATTTTCAAA
>JAJDFG010000929.1:42500-52500 GCA_021039105.1 Scomber colias | reverse complement strand
TTGTGTCCTTATATGGATGAAAAGCAGAGTGCTCATGTTTAAGATGATGTATACATTCTAGGGCGTAACTTCAGTATAAAAAGATTGTACACGTAAAATAACGGCAGAGACAGAAAGGAAGGCTCCATTTTGACCAGGGACACCTCAGCAGCCTCAGATTTGATAGAGTTCTGTCTCCACTATTGGCAATAAAGAAAACTAACAAGAGCGTCGACTTGGTCCTTAATTAATTCATTCTTACTCACTCGGAGGGTGATAGAGTTCACCACAATCATGGCGCTTTGCGAGCAGGGTGGTTCTGAAGACAGGTCCAGAGTCTTGAATTCGGGAGGAGAGACAGAAAGAGAGATTGACAGCTTGGCCAGCTGGATCCACACATTGGTGAGTGACCTTTTTCTCTGTTTCTTTCTCTCTCCCCGATCAAGACGATGGAGTTTTCAACCAAATTAAGAACTGTAAGCGAGGAAGAATGAATTAATGACCTGTCATTAAATTTATAAAGGGTCCCAAAGCTAAATTTTGTTAAGAAAAATAGAATATAAAGAGAATTTTCACGTTTGGAAAATCTAAATTTATTATGTGAAGTAATATAGGCCTACTGTATTTATTTATTGTGTACTTCGAAGTTATTGTCTAAAGAAGCAGACTTTTTTGAGGAAATGTGCATCGTTCTGGCGCTAAGATCAAATATTGTTGAAAACGGGGTTTTTGATCTCGTAGTTCTGACCCTAAAAGTAATGAATGATTTAATATGCACATAGAGTAAATGAGGAGAGAAATAAGAGAAAATATGAGAAGAAATTCATAGGAGAATCTATGAATTAGTTTGAAGTTGTATTTAATGAAATAAATGCGCAGTTTAGACCCGAAAGTAAACAGCTTTAAAGACCGAATATGCAGTTTAGACACTAAAAGTGATGGATGAATTAATTATATTAAGTCGCATTTAAGTTTAGGTCAGAGCGTGCGCAGTTTGGCAAAAGTCCTATAGGCAAATTTAAAAGTGATTAATGTGTTTTATGAAGTCGCATGCCTAAAGTTGAAATATGTGAATGGATTTGTGTCTGATCAACACTAAAGAGATCCTAATGGTTTAAAGAAGTAAATAACTCGAGTAATGTTTAATAAGAAGTTAATCTCTCTCTCTCATTTTGTGTTGTGAGGACACAATGTGAGGATTCTGCAGACGACAGATGATTTCTGCAGATATATGAAACTGAGGTTTGAAGACGACGCAGGTTTGCGTATTTTTATTAATTGATATCAATGTTCTGTTAATTCTCTGCTGTGTATAAAGAATATTAGTCTCTATTAGACAGGCAGAAAAGGGAGGGGGAGCATTTTCTGCTCAGCCTATCTCTCCCCTCTCTGACACACACACACACACCCATGCCTTAACATAAACAGAGGAACATTCCTGCTTGGGATAGAGACAGCTGTGCCTCTTCCTTAATGTACACAAGCATGCACATGCAGAATAGAAAGGCTGTTTTCCTGTCATTTTCTGATCCTTTCCTATTCAAGATTAATGGATTTAAGAAAAACCTCTTTTCTCTATAAAAAGGAGACATGAGCTGTACACTGTAAAGTGAACGGACTTATATATATAAATAAATTAGACAAGAACAATCCTCTTCCTCCATAAGAAGAGTGATTGATGAGCTCTGTTTAAACAGAGTAGTAAGGAACATATACACACACATACACGAACATTTCTCGCTCTCTCTCTCTCTCTCTTCCATTTTTGGCTTTTTGGTTATGTTTGCTTTGTTCATAGCTTGCGCTTGTAAAAGTCTTTTTTGAAGATTGTTGTATAATTACGGTATAAGCCATCATTATTTTTAGTGGACGTTTTGGAAAGGTTGTCTTGATCATTAGATTAAAACAGTGGTTTGTAAACACTTGGATGTTACCGCGAAGAAGCTGTTAGTATATTATGGGATATTCTGTTCAGTAGGATTGTGTAAATATTTTTAGAGGTTTGATGGAGTGTTAATTAGTTCGGGTGATAGTAAATTTAGTAGCTGCTGTTTATTCTAGAGAAAAGTTAATTTGAATAAATAGGTGAAGATTGATCTTCATATTGTTTAATGTGACGGATTACTTTGACTTGACTAACAGACTGACTTTTTGAATTATTCTAATTTTTGTGTTAATGATAATTGCTTTGATTGGTTGGTTGATTGTCTGAATTGTTAAGTAAATTAGAGTGATTGATAAGAGTAGCTGATAATGGTTAACTGTTGAATGATTGAACTGTTTAAATCGTTTGATTGAGTGGCCAGCTAATGTGTTGAATTATACTTGTTGCTAAACTTGTTGGGTTCTATTGGTTGTTTATTTGTTTGGTTACTTTGATTACTTTAATTGTTTGTATGATTGAGGTTTAATTAGCTGTGTGAATGATTAACTGAGGATTGATGGTTTATTGATTAATTGATAAATTGCCTGGTTGATGAACTCATGGTTGTGATTGATTGATGACAAACTGAAATGTTGGTTGTCAAATGTGAGGATTGATTGATAATTATTTGTTTATGGTTACATTGCTTTGATTGATCGATTGGTAACCAATTGACTGAGTGGTGGATTAATTGATTTCTGTGATTGACTTGTTTGACTGAAAGTAATTGTAATTGTATGCAAGGTTGATTGATTGATGATGAGTGATTGATTGATGGGTGTAATGAAGTGGTTGATTGATTGGATTAATTGCTTTAATTGATGACAACTGATTAATTGATTGAGTGTTTGATAAATTAGTTGCTTTAATTGATGATGATCGATTGATTGATTGATTGATTGACGAATTGATTGATTGATTGATTGATTGGATTTTTATGAGTAATTGATTTGTCCATTTTGATGTTTTGATTAATGATTGGCCTTTGACCTAGTAATAACGGATCAGCTAATGATAGCACCTTGATTTATTATTAGTTTATTACTATTGGCCCATTGGTTTGTTAGCTTATAGTGAGTAAAAGATAGTTGATTGAAAATGATTAATTGATTATTGGTTAATTTGTGTAAGCAGGATTTGTTAATTGTGGAAGTGGACTTTTACCATCTTTCACTGAGCTGTTTATTATAAATTTAAAACCAGCTTAACCGCTTAATGTATGCTGTTCCGTCTACGGGACAGGGACGGATGTTAAGAGGTAGCGACACGTTATTCTGAATGTTTAAACACCAACCCTTGAACATATATATTCATGCCGTACATTGTTGGAAAGCTTAGATTGTCCTGATTCATTCAAG
This sequence comes from Scomber colias, assembly GCA_021039105.1. Lineage (NCBI taxonomy): Eukaryota > Metazoa > Chordata > Actinopteri > Scombriformes > Scombridae > Scomber > Scomber colias. The sequence continues at coordinate 49,239 of JAJDFG010000929.1, read as the reverse complement.
ACCACACACGAATTATATGGTTGCTCACAGCCGTAATAGTATTAGCGATTAGCTCGACTAGCCACTCAGCTAAGTGAGAAAAGCTATAATGCCTACATACCTTCAAAGTCTTCTCTTTATCCACAACGATCATCTTATGACTCAGGACTTTCTGTACAGCTCGCCAAGTATCCATTCTTGTGAAATATGAAATCCGTTTCCATAAAACCAAAATACTTTCCTCAATATGTCCATGTATTTAGTCTAACACGTAACGTAATAACACAAACAAACCATATACGGTCCGTTTACGTCATTTCCTGACCTGCACGTCCATCTCAGAGTACACGTGACTAGATGTTTACGACCATGAGCCTCTCCTGCTTCTTACGACACCGCACACCAGCCAATCGGTGTTTAGGATTAGGCAGTACAGGTCTCCAAAGCCAATGAGGACATGTGACCGACAACAATGACGACATGGCTTTGATTGACTTCTGTTCTAGCCTATGGAAATATTCTGTGAAATGAAGTTGATAACCTTTTAGCCAATAGTCTGAGGTTTCCAACGGTGTATGACACTAAGCTATCAGTTTGGCTGTCCATAAACAAACTCCAAGCGTAACCGGCGTGCGCCCTGTGCGTAAAAGAGTTGAACCATATGTCATTACGCACACAGCATTTTGGTACACGGTTAGTTTTTCTTCGAATTGACATATGACTTATAGTAAAATAAACAGATAGATAGATAGATAGATAGATAGATAGATAGATAGATAGATATGGCCAAACAAAAAATATGGTTATATGTAATAGTAATAATAATGTCTGTACACATGTCATTGTAAAGGCAAACCTATAGGCGAGTAAATAACCCCATCATTGTAACCTCTGCCACTCTTTGCCAGTAAGTCACAGAATCACACACACTTTTACAAGAATCCTGAGAGTGTTACCTTTCCAACGATACCAGACACATATTTGAGTACATACCTTTAATTTAATTGGTTAGTTAAGTAAACTACACTGGTGTCCATTGCCCTTCTTCATTAACATTAAAATTCATCTTTTTATATATTAATAATACGGTTGGATTCAAATTTATATTTACATATATTTGTACATGGTACACATGCCTTGTGTATAACAGGATTATATCACAACTCGCACTGATTTTAAATGATACATGAGTAGTTTTGATTAGTAATCAACCTGTGACAGCTTCTGATTTGTGCATAATCTGAGCAGCATTTAATTCAATCATACGAATAAATAAAATAAAGTCAAAAAGTGTGGTTGAAGTAAATAAAGTCAAGGAAAAGTTAGTTGGATTATCGTCTGTTGAGGTTTACAAAAAGTGTGTTTGAATAGACAATTTTTGGGAAAAAGTGGTCTGTTGTCTAACGTGGGGATTGCTCAGTATTTATAACAAGGTCACTGTGTGAAGTAAAAAGTTCAGAACCTTTCGCTTTTCAATTTCCCTTACAAATGATAAAGAAATTCAGAAATAAAAATCTGTGTGTGGCAATAGGCGCAGGTACAGCAAAGGCAACCACCCCAGTGGAGATGGTAGAGAAAAATAACCCCCTCGTAAAGGGAATTGATAAAAAATCTAAAAATTTAATAAAAGATGGGCAGAAATTGACCAGCCCTGGCCGCCAGAGGGTACCTTCGATCCAGAAGTGATAAAAACATTGCAAGTGCTCGTCAATACATACAAAGCAGAACAGAAAAGAACTGCACCGCAAGACAGAACATGTCCAGAAAGAGCAAGATCAAGAGACATTCCGAAAACTAGGATTCTAGGGGGCCCAGAGAACCCGAAAGGGGGGTGTCAGCTGGTGGGGTCTAAACAGGAAAATGATCCAACAATTTGGGTAAAAGTAAATCGTCCATTGAAACGGATGGCAGATTGCGGAGCTACTTTTACCTGTATCCAGCCTCATGATGCTACACACCTTCCTATGTCTGGCAAAACAAACCCCCATTGGACTATTTGGAAGAGATGCATTATGCAGATTGAAGTGCACAATGGAATACACACCAGACGGCTGTTTGGTGGAAGTGCCACATGAAAATGATCATCAAATGACCATGAAAGCAGAAACGGAAGCACCAGTGGTCTACTGGATTGGAAATCTCAGTCGAGATCTGATTGAACCAGCAAGAGTGTGAGAAAAGTTCATCTCTGCAAATTTACTGGGAGCTAGGATACCAGAATATGCACTACACTGTACGCTCCAGTATTTCAAAGATCCCACCAACTCAGATCCAGATGAGTGGTTGAAAACCCGACCGAAACAAGTTCAACTCAGTTCAGGATGTATAATCCTGGGCTGACAAGGTGCTGCAATGAAGATAAATAACGATGTTTATTTGAATCAGGAACAAAGAATCGAGGGAAGCATTCCTCATGTGACTCTAATGATTGCTGAAGATTATAAACAAAAGCATATTGGGGCAATGATGGCAGAATCAGAAGAGGCCATCTTTGTAACGACAAAAGAAAACCCAGCTGTCTGGATAAGTAAAGCTCAACAATTCATCAAAATTATGAGCTCAGCACAAGGAGTTGGTCAACCACAGACTGTACAAATGACAAATGAGTCAATGTTGTCACACCTGACAGGAACTTCATGGAAGAAATGTTAGAACAGGTTCAAGAGAGCTTGTGGTCCCAATACAACACCGAAGCATTTCAGACATTCGGAAGCTTTAAGGAAAGCACTCAGACCAAGGACTGTCAGAGAAATGATGAAATTCTTGGGGATTATGGGTTATAGTTCTGCATGGATTGAGAAGTACACAGAACTCACAGGACCACTGAGAGCTATGATTAAAGACACGGGAAGCAGTCAATTGCATTGTAATCTCATTTGGACACAAGAAGGTCACCTGGCATTTGCGACAATTAAACAGAAATTGTTAGAGGCACCAGCATTGACATTGCCTGATTATTCTAAGAATTGTGTGATGTATGTCTAGTCATCTCCTGAGGGCAAACATGCCTGTGCTGTTCTTGTTCAACCCACGGGTACGGGGACTAGCCCCCAACCTATTGCATATTATTCTTCTGCTTATTCAGAAGATGGGCCTTGCCCCATGCTATAGAGCTCTGATAGGAGTTTATAAAATGTATGAGAAAGCTTCAGGCCTTACAATGGGCTATCCATTGACAATTGTGACCCACCACAGTCTGAGAAATCTCTTGAACCATGGCAAGTTCACTTTGACGATGCCTAGAATTAGAGACTATCATAGACTTTTTAGAACAAGAGCAATTGCAAATTGCAGAACAGTTGCAATATGATTAACCCAGCCGACACTTTGTCGACTCCTGATGATGGGGAGCCGTATGATTGTTTAGTAGAAGCAGAAAAATATTCTAAACTTCGATCAGACCTACAAGTACTCCCACTCTGGGAGCCAGATTTAGAATATTGGACTGATGGGTCTTGTTACAGAACAGGAGATAACTTAAGCGCAGGATATGCAATTGTTAAAGCGGAAGGCTCTGACTTTGTAACTGAGAAAGCTGAAGCTGTTCCACAGCCATGCTCAGCACAGCTTGCTGAATTGATTGCTTTAACGCAAGCTTGTCTAATGGCAGAAGGTAAGCGTGTTACAATATACACCGACTCTGCATATGCTCATTTAGTTTGTCATTTCTTTGCTGCAGTATGGAAGGGACGTGGTTTTAAGAAGACTGATGGTTCCCCCATATAGCATCATGCACAAATTATGGAGCTGTTAAATGCGGTGATGAACCCTAAAGAAATAGCTATAGCTAAATGTGCAGCACATAAATCGAACACATCTAGAGTTACTCGAGGTAACAATGCAGCAGATAAAGCCGCAAAGGTAGCTGCTGGGGCACATAAGACAGAGAAAGTCCTTCTGGTTACACATGTAGTAGACTTAGAAGACAATATCACACTCACAGACATGGTGTTGATGCAAGAAGAAGCTAATACAATGGACAAACAGTTGTGGTTAGCTAGAGGTGCAAGTCAAGATGCACCTCCAGACATATTGAGTTTATTGATATATGACGCGCATGGACTCGCTCATGGGGCGAGGGGGGAAGTGTTAAGGAAGATTATAAAAGAGTATGGTTTTTGGGTATCTTTTTTGCTAGAAAAAAGATGATTGATTACTTCATAGAAAGAAGATGGTCGGACTCTCTGACTGATGTTCGTGAATTTATTCAAATCCATTCCACACTGTAAGAGCTGAGTGAAACAAAAATAAATATGAATTCACTACATTTTTACAATGATATTTCTGTTAAAGGAAACAGCTTGAATGTCCTTTAAATGCTTTCTTATGCACTAATATATACAATCACAAATGACAGCACATTTACACATGTAGGAACTCAAAGTGCATAATACATGTTAATAAAACAAACTGGCTTGAATCCTTGTTACAATTATAGTATTTATGCTAGCGGCCGTTTAACATTTAACTTCAAAGAAAAGTAATAAAAATGTACCTTGTTCTCTCTCCAACTGAGATGCTAAATTCTTATTTGTGTGTGAACATCTCTGTAGAAATTGCAGTGGCATTTTCAGCTTATTTGATATGACAGTTCTCATAAGTTTCTCACTCGTTTCTGGCGGGTCAGGTAGACTGTATTAGCGAAAAAAACCCGCATTGTTTTCTTCCGCTGGAAGTTTCAAAAGTAAAAGTTTCAATTACAAAATAAAATACCTTCTGTGCTTTATATGCAAGACTAAGAAAATCATGTTATATTAATAAACTAAATCATGTGCATTGATATACACTGTTATTTAAATGCCCTACTAAAAGAAAAGATGCTTCATCGGTAACGAAGTTTCTCTGCAGAGAGGTAATACCTCGATGGGGCCTACCAGATAGGATTTCATCAGATAACGGTAGAGAATTTGTTGACAAAACAGTAAAGCTTATTTTGCAAAAGCTAGGTATTAAGCAGCGTATTGGAGCTGTGTACCATCCACAAAGTCAAGGTATTTGTGAAAGAATGAATGGAGTTATTAAAAACCATCTCATTAAGATCTGTCAGCATAGGGGACTTAATTGGATAGAAGCGCTTTCGCTTGCGCTAATGGCTGTAGATCTAGTGAGCTTTGTGAGTTACGTATGACGCCATTTGAGTTAGTTTTAGGCCGTTGCATGACGAAGCCTAGATTGCGCTAGTGGGAAAGAGTCTATCTCTGTTAGAAGACGATTTGAAAGCATATGTAAAATATATGTCTAACTTCCGAAGGAGTATTTCTTCTTATGTCATCCAAAAACAGGAGCAGACCGAGAAAGAGGAACAAAGGGTTCTTCTATCACCATCCTACCAGGGGATAAGGCGATCCAGATAAGGGGATCCTCCACAAAGACGGAAGATGGAGAGCAAGCCATCAGGAGATATGGCAAACCGTGACAATCCAGAGAGCCATGCTCGATTCAACACCATCGACTTCCGAGAAGCTCCAGAACAGCCAAGGCCACAACCAGCAGGAAAGTCAACGCCAGATTGTCCAGAGAGCCAGAAGGTCTCTCATACAGCCTCCAGAAAATCAAGAAGTCCCAGGCCGGTTCGGGAGATCCGAGTCCCGATTCGGTTCAAAGACTACAGTTAAAGGAGAAAGGACGAAGGACCTGCAAGATTTGTCACCCTTTTATTTCTATCTCTCTCTCTCCCCTCTTTCTTCTATCTTTATGGCCCGAGGCAGTAAGAACAACTGACCTCCAACGAGAAGTGCTAGTAAACTCTGATCCTAAGCAAAAGCAATGAAGATACAGTTTTCCATGGAAGTATTTTTTGATTTGAGGACATTGGACTATTGAAAAGGAGGTTACAAGGTGACCTCAGATGATTATATTGTGACAGCATATGAGGAGTTGACTAAGTGTAAGATGTATTCCATCAGTTCTTACTGTTGATGATAATTGATCAATGCTAAAAGTAAAGAATGTTTGACATGATATTATTAATTCATATCTTTTTATTAATTCATATGAGTCTATTTTTGATTGTTCTTATTTGATAGTCAAATGAAGCTAAAGTTAAACGGTTTCTTTTGTGTTTAAGTATTCTATAAGTTGATTATTAGAGTAATATTACACTGATTGCTCAGTGAAGATTGCTAGTAATAATAGAATAGTGTAAGCGTAAGCTCTTATCACGACAATGTTTAATTTTCACTTATAGTCACTTTTAGCAGATGTTTGTTAGCAGCTAAGGTTAATTTGGATACTTATGTTGTCTTGTATTATGTCCCTGTAGCAGTGATATTAGGTTTATTCTTTTATGGAAGCTCAAAAGCTTCCAAGGGGGGATATGTAGTGTATTTTCTGCTACAGATCTATGTATTAAGTATTTCTATTAGTGTAGTCCTAAGCTAAAAAGTTCTGTCTCTGTGTGTAGGCCTTAAAGTATAGTTTATATAACAGTCAGTGTCTTCATGTGAAATCTGGTTCCATCCAGTATAATGGTCATTAATATCTAGAGGTTGTCAAACAGTAAAGGCATTGGAGCTGGGAATATAAACAAGCATATATTGTGTCCTTATATGGATGAAAAGCAGAGTGCTCATGTTTAAGATGATGTATACATTCTAGGGCGTAACTTCAGTATAAAAAGATTGTACACGTAAAATAACGGCAGAGACAGAAAGGAAGGCTCCATTTTGACCAGGGACACCTCAGCAGCCTCAGATTTGATAGAGTTCTGTCTCCACTATTGGCAATAAAGAAAACTGACAAGAGCGTCGACTTGGTCCTT
>JAJDFG010000929.1:15000-22500 GCA_021039105.1 Scomber colias | reverse complement strand
CTATCTATCTATCTATCTTTTATCTATCTATCTATCTATCATCTATGTATCTATGTATCTATCTATCTATCTATCTATCTATCTATCTATCTATCTATCTATCTATCTATCTATCATCTATCTATCTATCTATCTATCTATCTATCTATCTATCTATCTATCTATCTATCTATCTATCTATCTATCTATCTACCTATCTATCTATCTATCTATCTATCTATCTATCTATCTATCTATCTAACTATCAATCTATCTATCTTTCTATATATGTATGTATGTATGTATGTATTTATCTATCTATCTATCTAACTATCAATCTATCTGTCAGGTTTAGGCAACCTAAAACATTAAAATATCAGACACAGGGAGACAAGACACACAGCGTTAGAGTTTTTACTTGCAAGGAGACACGGAGAGATATGCTCAGTACACATCTCAATTCCGTTCTGAGCATATCTGCCGATAACCTCTGTATTTATTTCATTTAGAGGACGTCCCTAGTTACATTGTCGTTGCTGCTCTAAAGGGTGGGGGTCAAACAGCAGCAACGTAATCGAAACTTAACATCTATGCATAAAAATATATCAGCTTCTTGCTCGTCAGACAGCCCTTCATATCGCTGGTTCCTTTTTCCCTTAGAAATGGTAGCTGAAACTAGCCTGTCTAGTTTCAGCTGCCTCTGCCTTTCGATTCGGTTCCTATTCTTCGTCGGGAGCTCAGCAGGGTCACAAGCCGGTCACACTCTCACTTCGAAGGCTTCCTGAAAACCAACTTTAACACAGCAAGCTTGCATACTATGACCATAAATGGTAATAATTATAGAAAGGAGTAAATATGAGATAACTTTATGTACAATAATTCCAACATTTCCCTCCTGTTTATCACATATTTGCTCATCTTCTCATATCACTTATATCAACCACTTCAAAAGATTTTCAGTTGTAAGATCATTTTTATGAGGACAAATAGGTTTACACTCAGAGTTATTTGTTTTCTTTTCACTGTTTACCAATCAGAATTAACATTAGACGAAATCGGGAACAGATCAGGTAAATTATCCTCAAGATCATTATTATCATTATCATCATGTCCAAGCAAAGTATACATCTGAGCAAATCGACTATCCACGGGTGTAATGGCAGTAGTGATTAGTCTATTAATTAACGCACAGAGACAGGGAATCCAACAACAGCCACACAAAGTCAAAATCGCTGCAAAAACTGCAATTGAGACTGGGACAGAAGACACCAGAGTTCTATACTTCCCAAAGGCATCCATCCATGAATCCCACAAGGTGGTGTCAACACCGGAATGGTCTTTCATTTTACCATTCAGTGCCCGTAGGCCCTCAATGGCCTTGGTCAGACTGCCATCAGCAGCCGTATTGTTGGGGATAAAAGTACAACACTTTTCCCCAAACATGGCACACACACCACCTTTTTCTGCCAACAGCATATTCAATGCTATTCTATTCTGAAAAGCCATAAGGGAAGTAGCTGCCAGTTGTCCGTGCACAGCTTCAAACCCACTCTGAGTCCAGTTTCCCAGTTTTTGAACATTGTAATGGATGTAGTTAATCCTGTCTACGTTTTTGTTCACTGTACACCACCAACAGAGGGTGGATTCAAATCCTGCCGCTACTTGATCAGCCAATTTATATTCACTAGGTACACCTCGTGGAACACCGATAGCATCAATGTAAGTTGGATCTTTGTCTGTCAACCAAGCAGTGGATCTTTTCTTATGAAGCCACTGTTGTGACACAAATTTAACTGATTCAGTGATCAGTCCTTCAGTCGTCATAGGAAGTACTGAAACTGGTAACAACAATGTCACAAGAGCACAATAGCCAGTCCCATTTCTAGGTAATTCATCAAACAGTCTTCCATCACCACACCACCACCAGATGTCTCCTCGAGACACAGGTTTGAAATCATCATTTACAGTTATTACTTCAGTACACCAGGTTTCAGAGAGATCACCCAGAGGCTTTCCACCTCCAGTCATATTAACACATGTAAAATTGCCTGGAGCTACGTTCCTAGAAAACAATGGTTTCTTCTTTGCAACTGCGGTGATGGGAAAGACTGAATCCCAAATCCTGCAATTTTGGTTAGGGTTAGTCTTACTCATTACGTTAGTAATACACTCTCGTGCTATCACAGCTGGAATAATCCGTAACAGTGGCCTTGGGCCCATACAGACTACACAATTGGTCTTAGTGTCATTTTAGCTGAGAGACCTCCTCTACTAGGTTCGGTGGCTTTTAAGATCTTCACTGATTTTCAGGTGTACCTGGACTCTAAACGTCCAGATCCACCCCATTATCAGTCTTTGGCTCACCTCCCCTGTCGGAGTCCTCAGTCGAAATGATCTTTTTTTATATATAACTTTACCAGGTCTAAACATTGTGTCCACGATCTTCCTGTTTCCTCCATACATTTCTTTTAATCTGTTTTTAATTTTCCCATTCATTCTTTCCATTAATCCTGCACTTTGAGGATGATATGCACAATGGTTCTTTAAATCTAGGTGAAACATTATACCAATCTTTTTAATCACTTGGTTAACAAAATGGGTTCCATTATCACAATATATCTTTGCAGGAATTCCATACCTGGGAATAATATCCTTACACAATTCCTTTGCTACTGTTAAAGCATCTGGATGTTTTGTTGGACAGATTTCAATCCACTTTCAAAATGCATCTATTATGACTAGACAATACTTTTTTTCCTTCACTTTGGTCTAATTCTATAAAGTCCATGTGGATAATTTGAAACGGGTACTGAGGTGTAGGAAAACATCCTCTACACGGTCTCAGATTTTTGCTTGTGGATTATGTTTAGCACAGGTCAAACATGCTCTACAAAAATTTTTTGAATAAGAATTGAATCCATAAGTGGTATAGTATTGATGTATCTGTCCTACAATTATCCCTCCTGTTGAGACATGTGTTGTTACACCATGGCTCAATATTGCTGCCCATTTATAAAGATTTTTGGTAGGACAGGTTTATTTTCTGGTCATACATAGTACTGTAGGAATGCATCCTTCATTAATTTACATGCTTCAGTTAGAGCTATAAGTTCAGCTGCTTGTGCTGAATAGTGAGAGGGTAGCTGTTCTGCTTTTAACACTGTATTTTGAGTCACTACCGTATCCTGAGTTTTGCCTCGTCTTTTTTTTTTTTTTTAGAGGAACTATCTACAAACAAAACTTCCCCTGTTTCTAATGGTTGTTCTTTTAAATCAGTGCTGCTTTTTGCCATTTGCTCTGCTAATTCTTGACAATCATACTTCAGGGTAGACATACAAGACAAGTGTCTTGCAGGTGACAAAAATGTGATATTTGTTTGTAACAACAGTGCCGAGACTGCATGTGGCACTTTCAAAATCAAAGGATGAAACAATACTATTGCACTTGTTTCAGTTGTTGTTCACAGCCATAGAGGCTGCAATAACAGCTCTAACGCAATGAGGTAATGCGCAGGCTACACTATCTAGTTTAGATGAAAAATAAACTATAGGTTTCATCTTATCTCCATGTTGTTGCGCTAATACAGAGGTCATAAAGTGACCTTTACAGTCAACCATCTGAACAAATGGTTTGTTATAGTCTGGTAATGCTAGTGCTGTACTGGACACTAACACTTGCTTTATTTCACAGAAAGCTTTTTCAGCTTCTTCAGTCCATTTTAGCTGGGATGTCATTTTAAGGTCTTCTTCATACATCAATTTATTTATCCATTATTTCAGCATAGTTTGGCACCCAATTTCTGCACTAATTTGTCAACCCCAGAAATGACATCATCTGCTTTTTTGTTAAAGGTTTTGGAGCTTGGAGGATTGCAGTTTTTCTGTCTTCCACTATTGTTCTTCCTCCCGCGCTCAGATTATGTCCTAAGTATTTTACTTGCGTCTTACACATTTGGAGTTTATTTTTGCTCACTTTATGGCCTTCTTCGGCTAAATGCTCTAGCAAGGATAAAGTGTCTTTTTTTTTTTTTTTTTTTTTTTTTTTTTACATGTTTCTAAATCAGGAGAGACTAATAGCACGTCATCTACATATATTAAAATTTGACTTCCCCCTGGGGGTTGAAATTTTGCCATACATGCACTCATTACTTGAGAGTAAATAGTTGGACTTTCACAATAACCTTGAGGTAACCTGGTATATGTGTATCTCTGGCCTCCAAAGGTAAAAGCAAACCAAAATTGACTATCCTTATCTACAGGCACAGAGAAAAATGCATTACTAATATCCACTACAGTAAATACTTTAGCATCTGGTCTTAAAGAGTTTAGCAGTGTATAAAGATCTGGAACACATGGAGCTCTTTGAATTACAGCATTATTTACAGTTTGCAAGTCTTGCACCATGCGCCATCCTACAGATGATGCTTGCTTTTTAACTGGGAATATAGGTGTATTGCAAGGTGAATCGTTACATTTAATTATCACACCTGCTGAAATCAAATCTTCAATTACTGGTTTGATTCCTTCAAGTGCATCTTGTTTCAGTGGATATTGTCTCACACAGGGTCTGTATTCTGTCTTAGGTCTAATTTGGACAGGCAAGGCTCCTTTCACCAGCCCAACATCAGTTGGTCCTTTAGACCATAGTTCTTCAGGAATATTCTTTAACGAATCTTCCTCTGCTTCTGTTAACATTACTTGTCACTGTTTGTTAGAGGGGAACACATGCAAATGTATTCCTTCTTGCACTTGTATTTGCCAAAACAGCGCCTTCTTAAACTGGCCTGTTGATGCACTTGCCCACGTGTTTACTGACGTGGCTATCCAATCAGTGACATTTTCCCCTTGCTGGACTATTTTCCCCAAGTCCTTCCATTCTTTACTTTGGTCTTTATACAAGGATATATGGGGTAGATACCAGGACTTATGCATGCTCTTCTCATAAGTTCTTAAAGATACAGCTGCTACTGCTGTACTTTTGCCGTCTCCATACACATATGTGACTGTGACTTTTGTAGGAGTCATTTGAGCTAATTTAGCTTCATATTCTTTATCTGGGCCTGGGGTTGTTTTGTACCAAAGGGTGTTATGCAAATCATCTTTACTCATTTGGTCTTGTGGTTTTACTATGGCATTTCTTCCTTCAGTTAAGAGTGCATCTGCGGTCTCATGGGGTGGTTTATTAGGAACATCAAGGGAATAGAAATAGTGTGGTAGTCCTATCCCTTGGAGAACAAAAAAGTCTCCCATCTGTAGTTCTGCTTTTCTTTTAACTACAATCCGCCCTTCTGGCGTAGGCACCAATGCCAATCCTAATACCAACAACCCATCTCTCCCAAGGAGGTTAACTGGACATTCTGAAAACATCAGAATGGTTAGACGGCAAGACGAGCCATCTGGATCTCTTAGCCACACTGGCTCAGATTCTTCAACTTCAGTTAACTTCCCACTCGCAGATCTCACTACTACAACATTGCCATTAAATTTAGCCTGTGGCACTGCTTCCCTGCAGGTTGTCCTGCAAGCTCCTGTGTCACACAAAAACACAACGGGTTTTCTATTTACCAATAATCTTACTTCAGGTTTCATATCATCCATTTAAAAGGTCTCCATTTGTCTTATCTTGTTCACTCTCCTGAAAACACTTTGCCTGCCATTCCTGGCCTAGTCAGGCTGAATTAGGCTTTTTTTTTTTTTTTTTTTTTTTCTGGACAATCTCTTGCTATGTGGCCATCTTTGCCACAACTCCAACAACAGAAAGGGTCCCTGTTCTGTCTATAATCTCCCCTTCCTGCTTCTCCTCTAGCATTTCCTCGACTCCATGTTCCTCTCACATAGTGCCAATCTGGCCCCAAAACAGTCATCCAAATCTGCACCTTTTCACCATTCAGATAATAGGAGCGTCTAAGACGTTCCATATCAGCACAGAACTGAGCAACATCTTCATCAACTGTCTGTTTCTTCAATGGACATTTTCTAGCTAAGTGTCCTTCTGTACCACAACGCCAGCATCCTAATGTCTTCCGTTCAGAACATTTCTTGTCTTTCTCTGGACAGCGTCGAGCCACATGTCCGTTTTTACTGCAACACCAACAACACAGCTTTTCTTCGGGCATCTTTGTATATACGTCTTCTTTGCCCTTACTCTACTTTACACTTCCTTCATTCTTACTTTTTCATGGTAGCTTCCTATTTGTACTTTTCTTGACAGGCTTATTTCTTAAAAATGATATATATATATATATAATATATATATCATTACTGAGTCTTAACTATTTCCAACTAGTTTATTTCATTATTATATTATTCTCCTTCCTTATGTATACTCATTACTTTGTACAAGGGTTATACTTCTCTATTTTCTATGTTCTAGGGACGTCTCCCCAAGTTTTTATATTTATTATATTTTAGTACCTTTTAGTTGCTTCTCTTAGTATCTCTATCCGTACGTTCTTAATTTTTACCAGGATCCTGGGTTTCAACATATTTCCAATCTTTGGAGTATATTCTTTACTTTAATTTTTTAGTTTACTCGCTTCTTTTCCCCATTTTAGGAAATTTGGTCCAGTTATTCAACACCTAGGGTGTTCTAAAAACTGTTTTTTTTCGTCAGTAGGACAGCAATAAAACTCCCTGATGTGGTAACTCTCACTTCAACTCTTTCGAGTGGAGAATTCTTGCCTTTGCATCCACAAGAGGTTTGCTGTTTACAATCCTACTATTTTAGTATGAAATGAAGATACCTAATGGTATTTCATTTCCACTCACACTCACATTCACTCACGTACGTTTCACTGAGTCTTACAGGACACCGTTGTCCACTAGGCCTATTTTACTTTACACGGATATTGTCGGACTCCGTCGCCCCTCGGTACCTGATAGTGACTAGTATTCTCAGGGTTTCAAAACAACGCGCAATGACCCTCAGTCAATCGCTTGTTTTAAACAAACTCTAACTCACCACTGTTGTCTTTCTTCCCTCTCGGACTACCGTCAACCTTTGGATTCCAGCAGGTGAGTCGAAAACCAGTCCTGGAAAAGGATCTTAAGAACTCACACTACGGAGCCCTGCTGTGGCCACAGTCTTTTCTGGAATTCGTCCACGCCCGCTGGAATCCTTTAGGTGTGTTGGCATCCGGCTCGAAGGACCAAGTTAAATGTCAGGTTTAGGCAACCTAAAACATTAAAATATCAGACACAGGGAGACAAGACACACAGCGTTAGAGTTTTTACTTGCAAGGAGACACGGAGAGATATGCTCAGTACACATCTCAATTCCGTTCTGAGCATATCTGCCGATAACCTCTGTATTTATTTCATTTAGAGGACGTCCCTAGTTACATTGTCGTTGCTGCTCTAAAGGGTGGGGGTCAAACAGCAGCAACGTAATCGAAACTTAACATCTATGCATAAAAATATATCAGCTTCTTGCTCGTCAGACAGCCCTTCATATCGCTGGTTCCTTTTTCCCTTAGAAATGGTAGCTGAAACTAGCCTGTCTAGTTTCAGCTGCCTCTGCCTT
>JAJDFG010000929.1:10000-12500 GCA_021039105.1 Scomber colias | reverse complement strand
TCTATCTATCTATCTATCATCTATGTATCTCTGTATTTATCTATCTATCTATCTATCTATCTATCTATCTATCTATCTATCTATCTATCTATATATCTTATCTATCTATCTTATCTATCTATCTATCTATCTATCTATCTATCTATCTATCTATCTATCTATCTATCTATCTATCTATCTTATCTATCTATCTATCTATCTATCTATCTATCTATCTATCTATCATCTATGTATCTGTGTATTTATCTATCTATCAATCTATTTATCTATCTATCTATATATCTATCTATCTATCTATCTATCTATCTATCTATCTATCTATCTATCTATCTATCTATCTATCTATCTATCATCTATTTATCTATTTATCTATCTATCTATCTATCTATCTATCTATCTATTTATCTATCTATCTATCTATCTATCTATCTATCTATCTATCTATCTATCTATCTATCTATCTATCTATCTATCTATCTTATCTATCTATCTATCTATCTATCTATCTATCTATCTATCTATCTATCTATCTTATCTATCTATCTATCTATCTATCTATCTATCTATCTATCTATCTATCTATCATCTATGTATCTGTGTATTTATCTATCTATCAATCTATTTATCTATCTATCTATATATCTATCTATCTATCTATCTATATATCTATCTATCTATCCATCTATCTATCTATCGATGTATCTATTTATCTGTCTGTCTATCTCTCTTTCTATCTATCTATCTATCTCTCTCTCTATCTATCTATCTATCTATCTATCTATCTATCTATCTATCTATCTATCTATCTATCTATCTAACTATCAATCTATCTATCTTTCTATATATGTATGTATGTATGTATGTATTTATCTATCTATCTATCTATCTATCTATCTATCTATCTATCTATCTATCTATCTATCTATCTATCTATCTATCTATCTATCTATCTTTTATCTATCTATCTATCTATCATCTATGTATCTCTGTATTTATCTATCTATCTATCTATCTATCTATCTATCTATCTATCTATCTATCTATCTATCTATATATCTTATCTATCTATCTTATCTATCTATCTATCTATCTATCTATCTATCTATCTATCTATCTATCTATCTATCTTATCTATCTATCTATCTATCTATCTATCTATCTATCTATCTATCTATCATCTATGTATCTGTGTATTTATCTATCTATCAATCTATTTATCTATCTATCTATATATCTATCTATCTATCTATCTATATATCTATCTATCTATCTATCTATCTATCTATCTATCTATCTATCTATCATCTATTTATCTATTTATCTATCTATCTATCTATCTATCTATCTATTTATCTATCTATCTATCTATCTATCTATCTATCTATCTATCTATCTATCTATCTATCTATCTATCTATCTATCTTATCTATCTATCTATCTATCTATCTATCTATCTATCTATCTATCTATCATCTATGTATCTGTGTATTTATCTATCTATCAATCTATTTATCTATCTATCTATCTATATATCTATCTATCTATCTATCTATCTATCTATCTATCATCTATTTATCTATTTATCTATCTATCTATCTATCTATCTATCTATCTATTTATCTATCTATCTATCTATCTATCTATCTATCTATCTATCTATCTATCTATCTATCTTATCTATCTATCTATCTATCTATCTATCTATCTATCTATCTATCGATCTATCATAATTTTATGAGACTAAATGATTATTAATTCTCAAATCTTTACTTTGAAATGCATCTGGCAGACCTTCACAAACACACAAACACACACAAACATAAATGTGTATCTATCTATCTATCTATCTATCTATCTATCTATCTATCTATCTATCTATCTATCTATCTATCTATCTTATCTATATGTCTATCTATCTATCTATCTATCTATCTATTTATCTATCTATCATCTACGTATCTATGTATCTATCTATCTATCTATCTATCTATCTATCTATCTATGTATCTATCTATCTATCTATCTCTCTATTTATCTATCTATCATCTAAGTATCTATGTATCTATGTATCTATCTATCTATCTATCTATCTATCTATCTATCTATCTATCTATCTATCTATCTATCTATCTATCTATCTATCTTTTATCTATCTATCTATCTATCATCTATGTATCTCTGTATTTATCTATCTATCTATCTATCTATCTATCTATCTATCTATCTATCTATGTATCTATCTATCTATCTATCTATCTATCTATCTATCTATCTATCTATCTATCTACCTATCTATCTATCTATCTATCTATCTATCTATCTATCTATCTATCTATCTATCTATCTATCTATCTATCTATCTATCTATCTATCTAACTATCAATCTATCTATCTTTCTATATATGTATGTATGTATGTATGTATTTATCTATCTATCTATCTATCTATCTATCTATCTATCTATCTATCTATCTATCTATCTATCTATCTATCTATCTAT
>JAJDFG010000928.1:0-57500 GCA_021039105.1 Scomber colias | reverse complement strand
TGAAGATCGAGCCATGACACAGTTAGCTTAGCTTTGCATAAAGACGAGTAGCAGGGAGGAATAGTGAGCTGGCTCTCTACAATGTTTAAACATCTGCCTCTAATAAAGCTTGATATTTGACTTGTATTGCTAGTTAAAAGAGAGTTACATCCTCTTTCATTTGGAATTAGTTACAGTCCATAACTCTCAATTAAACCACAACTTGTCACTTTTTAATTTACTGTCTGAATAAACCAGATGTAACTATATAACAGGTATTATGAATATTAGGAGTGTTGTTAAGTGTTAAATGGATTTTTTTTTGGTAGAAAATTAAGACGTTTACGCTAAGCTAACTCTCTCTTTTACAATCATGTTTGTCTCTTTAGAATAAGTTTTTGTAGTGTGGTGTTTTATTTATTTATTTATCTATTCATTGTCTGTATGTGCAGAAGAATATTTATCTACCTATCCTTGCCTGATTCTTTTAATGGTGATGATAGTGATTTTAATTATGCAGCCCATACATCAGTGGAGAGAGTAGACAGGAGTTCAGGATGTCTTGTATTGAAAAGGTTTATTTGCTTCATGAAGGAGAAGTGAATGAATGATCAGTACATGTTATGTTCTGATGCTTCCTTCAATACTGAAGCTTCTCTCCTCCGGGGATCGGACTTTAACCCTCCTGTTGTGTTCAAGGAAGGAAGGGAGGAAGAAGGAAGGAAGGAAGGAAAGAAGGGAGGGAGGGGAGGGAGGGAGGGAAGGAAGAAGAGAGGGATGGAAAGCAGGAAGGAAGGGAGTAAAGGAAAGAAGGCAGGGAGGAAGGAAGGAAGGAGAGAGAGAGGAAGGAACGACAGAAGGAAGAAAGGGAGGAAAGGAAAGAAGGAAGGGAGGAAGGTAGAACGGAGGAAAGAAGTAAGTAAGGAAGGAAGGTAGGAGGGAGGGAGGAAAGAAGGAAAGAAGGACCAGGAAAGAAGGAAGTGAGGAAGGAAGGACGGAGGAAAGAAGTAAGGAAGGAAAGAAGGTAGGAGGGAGGGAGGAAAGAGAGAAGAAGAAAGAGAGGAAGGTGGGAGGAAGGAAGGACAGAAGAAAGAAGAAAGGGGGATGGAGGAAGGAAGGGAGGAAAGAGAGAAGAAGGAAAGAAAGAGAGAAGGAGAGAGGAAGGACAGATGGAAGGAAGGAAGGAGGGAAGGAAGGAAGGAAGGAAGGAAGGAAGGAAGAAGGAAGGAAGGAAGGAAGGAAGGAAGGAAGGAACGAAGGAAGGAAGGAACGAAGGAAGAACGAAGGAAGGAACGAAGGAAGGAAGAAACAGTCAAAACAGACGGGTCAATTTGACCCAGAATTAAGTCTACTTAATTCACATTGCTTAGACCTCACTCAGGACCTTTGCTCTACATCCAAACACTATATCAAACCTCTGACTCCAGCTGCTCTACCCCATTCAGGGAAAACAGTCAAACACATATCTGACTTTGGTTGCTATAGCAACACTATCAGAATGCCTCCTGTTTTCCCCAAAAGGAGCAGACTCACTGCTTACTGCTATCTCAAGAGGAGACAGTGTCTAACCCTATCATTTGGTGAGGCCTTGCTATGACTGCAAAGCCTAGTTTGACCCAGAGCATATTAATGATAGAGAATTACCTAACAGGTGATGCAAGACAAACAACAGGTGACTAAACAGCGATAAACATGACACCATAAATTTAAAAAAAACGACATGCAACATTCAAGATACTCAGACGTACAGAGAGGAGGAGCGATATGGTGTAAGGGTGGGATGCATGTGGGTTAGTAGAGGTGTGTGTGTGTGTGTGTGTGTGTGTGTGTGTGTGTGTGTGTGTGTGTGTGTGTGTGTGTGTGTGTGTGTGTGTGTATGTGTATGACTTGAGCCTACTTTTGGTCTCCACAGATGGTAAAATGTTGATTTTTGGGTCAGTTGTTCAGGTTAGGGTAACAGTAAGACTTTTGTGTGTGTGTATGTGAGTGTGTATGTGTGTGTGTGTGTGTATGTATGTGTGTGTGTGCGTGTATGTGTGCGTATGAGTGAGTGTGCGAGTGAGTGTGTGTGTGTGTGTGTGTGGTGTGTGTGTGTGTGTGTGTGTGTGTGTGGTGTATGTGTGTGTGTGTGTGTATGTATGTGTGCGTATGTGTGAGTGCGCGTGTGTGTGTATGCGTGTTTGTGTGTATGTGTATGGTGTGTGTGTGTGCCTGTGAGTGAGTGAGTGTGTATGTGTATGTGTGTGTGTGTATGTGTGTGTGTGTGTGTGTGTGTGTGTGTGTGTGTGTGTGTCTAATAAAGTGTATATATACAGTATGTGTGTATATAAAGTAACAGCTGGTAATAATAATAATAATAATAATAGTAAAATCATTATAAAGAGGAGAATAATAAATAAAAGCTTAGCAAAACATATAAATCCTTCCTTTAATGAAAGCTTAATACAGTTAAACCAGAAGAGATCCAGTCAGTAAATAATAACTGAACTGGTATTTAAAGTGATTAATTTAGCAGTAATATTTTTATTGGCTTCGATAAGTAAAAAGATACTTCATAAAAATAGTTTGAAGGAAAATGAAAGTTGCAGCTGCGTTGTTCCCTGGAGGGAAACCAGAGAGTACAACAAGTTCTGCAGATAAACAAAGTAGAAGTAGAGACAGGACGAATGCTCGCTGAGATAGTTCAGTTTCATAGCTGAGACATTTCTAGTCTGGTTATGAATCACTGTGGAAATATGAACAGAAAGCATGTGAGCTCAGTCCCCCCCCCCCCCCCCCCCCCCCCCCCACACACACACACACACAAAAAGGTACAAATATGTTTAGTAGTTTCATACTTACATTCTCCGACTTCACCACAGCGATCCGGTCGATGATGAGCTTGAACTCTTCTCTGTATTTCGCTGCAGGGAGAGAGAGAAAAAAAGGAGTGAGAAAAAGCTGAGAACTAAATATAACCTGTAATTTGTCACATTCAGTGAAACATTAGTGGAGCGGAGGCCAAAAACATCAAATGAAGGTGAAGAGAAATTGTACAAACTCTGCTCAGCTATTTCCTGACGATGACACCAATAAATCTACTTTCATTTACTGTAATAGTAAGAATATATACACTGTACTTCATTATAATAGTATAACATTACACTACATTATAATAGTATATATACACTATACTGTATAGTGTATATATACTATTATAATGTAGTACAACATATATCTACTACTATAATGTAGTATAGTCTATACTACATTATAATAGTATATATAGTGTCTAATTTATTACTATATTAATCTACACTTAATTCTGTTTAAAATCCAGATGATCCTGCACTTTAATACCTTAATACCTTAACATTGTCTATCTGACCTGCTCTATGTGTAAAGTGCCTTGAGATGACTTGATTGATTGATTGATTGATTGATTGATTGTATTATAGCATATTAACATCACTGAACAGTAGATACTCAGCAAACAGTATATTCTATTTATTGTTATATTGAGTTCATTATCTATATAACGAGGCCTTTATTAGTATGCTGTTGTATCTTTTACCTTTAACCTCATTATTTTAGTATTTTGTAATTCATGTCAAGTGGCTTCTATAACACTTTAGTTTCCCTTTGGGTAAATGAAGTAATCGATCTATATTAGAGCCTGATTGATATATTGGTCAGCTGATATCACAGATGCATTGGTATTATTGGCATACATTATATTTATTAGTAAATATTAAGTAATAATATTCAGTGTATATTTATTTTTAAAAGTCATAAACGCTGCATGTTATGTATATTTGACCCTTTTCCAGTGATGATGTCGGTAAAGTTTAATGTTAAACTGTAAAATATGATGCCTCCATTACATTCCTTTATATAAGTGATGGATAACCTTTTGATATCTCAAAATGTGTTTATACATTTATATGTTCTGTAGATATAAGATGATATTTTTACACTCCTTAATATTGGTGTACGCATTGGCCTCAATAATACAGTATCAGTCGGGGCTCTGATCTATATTTCTATCTATAGAGACGTGGCATTAATGTGTCAGTATATTTATAAGAGACGTGTGGTTAGATGCTGGTTTGTGAGATGAAGCATTAAGAGGAAAGTCGGCCTCTGCACAACAAGCTAGATGCAGCTCAGGTTGCAAAAAAACAAACAACAGAAGAAGAACAAAAAAAAAAAGAAGCTAGAAAGAGGAAGAAGGTCCGCCCCCCCCTCCCCTCCTCTCCCTCCCAATCCAGCATGAGCCCAGACCCAAACATCCCAAACAGCAATACAGTAAATCTTTCCTGTGGGAACCAAACAAACGGCCGAGCTAACAGACAGACAGACAGACAGCAGCAGCAGTAGATAACGCTATCTGTGTCTGTTTGCTCACATTCAGACCCGTGCAGCCTGAGTGATTAAGAGCTTCACACTCACACTGCCTCTGCACCACACTTTCCGAAAGGCGAAGGTATTCCATTCATGCCTGTAGGTGTGTGTGTGTGTGTGTGTGTGTGTGTGTGTGTGTGTGTGTGTGTGTGTGTGTGTGTGTGTGTGTGTGTGTGTGTGCTGTGGACAATTGAAGCAGTTTCCCTTTTCCTGATGCGGACGGAAAAGAACATTTGTAACGAGGCGGTCGCTGAAGCTCGCTCTCACAACAACAGGAAATCCAAAAAGGAAGCAGCCACTAACATCTGTCTCAACAAAAGGAATTCCTTGCCTACCAAAGTAAAGGTACATGCTAGTTATTTATTAGCCAGAGGTCGAGTAGCACAAACAAGCTCCCTGCACGCACTCACACACACACACACACATACACACACATACATACAGACACACACACACACACACACACACACATACACACAGACAGACACACACACAGACATACACACACGAAATTAAACTAAACTAAAAACTAACTACTTCATACAGAGCCTCCACCCATGAAGGCCACATCAGGTTACCATGACAACGGAGTCAAATGTGAACCAAACTACTTTTAAAACTTGCAAACACCCCACTACACACACACACACACACACACACACACACACACACACACACACACCTCCCTGCACCGCTACATGTCCCATCATGCCCCAGTTTTTTAACCTGATGAAAAAAGCAACCCCCTCCTCTTCCTCCTCCTCCTCCTCCTCCTCCTCTCTCTTTCTCATTAAAGGTCCAAATCCAGTCATGCATGTGGACTTAATTATGATTAAAACACTATCATCACATCACGTCCACACACACATGCTACGACAGACTTTAAATACGTGGGAAGCACTTTTCTAATTGGACTGCCGATGTGTCAGATGGCGGAGTATCAAAAAGGCAGCTTTCTAACTAAACCTCTGTCAACAACTGCAGTGCTGACTTAGCATCTGGACAGTACAAGCTGGCAACTGCCGAGCGAGCAAGGTCACATTGGATAATCACGTTGTGGATGTTTGCATTTCAGTCAGTGCCAAAGGTAAAGAGTAGACGATGTCAGAGTCACAGCAGAGATAAATGAATCACTTCATCATAGAAAGATCATTGTTGGTTTTGTTCTGCATGGCCAATAAGAGCTGCAGGTGTTCTGTCAATGGCCAGTAGTTGAGTGTTTTATCTTTTAAAAGGACTTCAAACAGCAGTCAGGTGTCTATATGAGCAGTGGAAGAGGTTTTCCTCACTAATCATTCCTCTTGTTCATAGTGGCTATTAAAAATGTATTTAGAAGTTGATGTGAGTCTTCATCAGTGTGAGTTAGTCATATCAAGTAGATATCTGACACATTTACAGTCTTTATAGCATCAGATTCCCTCTAAGTGTTTCCTGTTGAGCTGTGGTGGAAGTATAGTAACAAAAAGAGACTTTGGTACTAAAAACACTGTAACGTTAAAACATAGAAGATGAAGATTTGACTCATTGGACGACTGAAGCTTCAGATAAACTTAAATGGTGTCTATATGAGCAGTGAAAGAGGTTTTCCTTGCTAATCATTCCCCTCTTTAAAAGATACTGTTTAAATATGCTTGACAGGGGTCATTTAGTGCAAAAATGCATTTAAAAGTTGAACTTCAGCAGTGTGAGTCACATCAAGTAGATATCTGACACATTTACAGTCTTTTTAGCATCAAATTCCCTCTTGATGATTCCTGTTGAGCTGTGGTGGAAGTATAGTAACAAAAAGAGGAACTTTGTCAATACAAATATTGAAATATAAACATGTTGAATCTAGGCATGGGCCGGTATGAGATTCTGGTGGTATGATAACCATAAGAAAAAATATCACGGTTTCAGGGTATGGCGGTATTGTGATTACAGCTCTAAAATGTTCCTAAAAGGAAGAAAAATAAAGACAGACATGTTCATTTAACCTGAATCTGTAATGACAGTGTGAGGGGTCGTGATACTCTACGCTGCAGCTGCACCACCTGAGGGATTTCTGACCAGCACTTCCTGTCTTTGACCAGACTAAAAACAGCTCATACCTTAGGAACGGTATGACAGAAAATTTGGCGGTTTCGGTTATCGTGGCTTTTTCAAATCGCCGTATACCTTGAACACGTTTATCATCCCATGCCTAGTTGAAACATATCTACTTGATTTGACTCATTTGGACGACTGAAGCTTCATATTAGCTTCAGATAAACATAAATACAGCCTGTCATGATATCTACCTTTTGCTCAACGATATATTGTCTAAGAAATAACCGCGATAAACGATATTATTGTCATTAGAAGATAATTGTATACCACTGATATAATGATAATATAATAGCATGATAATGTAAAGGGGAAGCGGGGGGTAAAAACACAGACTGCCGTTATGGGTCGGGAAAGAGTTATTTACCTTTAATCCCATATTATCGATGCTACTCGCTTCAGGACTTCACAGTGACGAATGAAGGACGACACTACTCACTTAGCTAATGAGACATGATTAGCCTCTTAGCTGCTAATACTGAGGTCTAAAAAATGATCAAGGTCACGTCCATGTATCATACGATAAGTAGATATATAGAAATGATGATGTCGATAATTACATTATTGTAGGATGAGTCAGTATGTGGTAACTTAGTGTCAGAGTGCAACTAATGATTATTGCCCTCATCCACTAATCTACAGCTTAGCTTATTGATTCATTGTGGACTTGTCGAGAGTCCAAAATCCAAAGATGTTTAGTTTAGTTTAGGAAACAAGAAAACATATTTAGTTTGCTTTAGTACAGTTTTTAAAGATGAATACTTATTTTATTACAGTATATGCATAATTATTATCATTATTATTACATTTAACCCTCCTGTCGTCCTCCCGGGTCAAATTGGCCCTCCTCTCTTTTGACTGTTCCTTCCTTCCTCCCTCTTTTTTTGCTCCCTCCTCCTTCAATACTTCTTTCCTCACTTCCTTCCATTCTTCATTGCTTCCTCCCTCCCTCCTTACTCCTTTCCTCACTTCCTCCCATCCTTCCTTCATTCCTCCCTCCCTCCTTACTCCTTTCCTTCCTTCCTTCTCTCCTTCCTTCCTGTTTTCTTCCCTCCCTCCCTCCTTACGCCTTTCCTTCCTTCTTTCCTCTTTTCCTCCCTCCTTACTCCTTTCTTTCCTTCCTTCCTCCTTTCCTTCCTCCCTTCTTTTCTTCCTTCTTTCCTTCCTTCCTCCCGTCCTCCCTCCCTCCTTACTCCTTTCCTTCTTTCCTTCCTTCCTTCCTAATCCCTTCCTCCTGTCCTTCCTTGACCTGAGGACAACAGGAGGGTTAACTCCCATACTTTTTTTTATTTAAACACATTTTTTTCCTATTTTATTTATTGTACCTTTTTGCACAAGGTCCTGAGTAATGTGAGTTTAGCTCCTTTACATGTACAATGACAATAAATCCTTCAAAACCTTCAAATCTGACAAACTGAAACCTGCCAACGTTTGTGATTTATACTTAAAAAACGACTTCAAATTTATTGCTGATTCATTTCCCCTGAGTCGACTTATCAGTTTTAAGGTTGCAGCTTTAAACTGGTTTAGATACAAACCTGCAAGTGATATAACGGTGCACTACACATACTATATAACACACACACACACACACACACACACACACACACACAGGCTGAAAGGACTGTGTGTGTCCATGGAAGCGAAACATGAGAAGATTTTATGTTGTCAGCAATGATTCAGGTCAGGATTGCATAAGCATCTGTACAGTAAGTGGGAGGAGAGAGAGAAAGAGAGAGAGAGAGACAGAGAGAGAGACAGAGAGAGAGAGACAGAGAGAGAGGGAGAGAGACAGACAGAGAGAGAGAGAGAGAGAGAGAGAGAGAGAGACAGAGAGAGAGACAGACACAGAGAGAGAGAGAGAGAGACACAGAGACAGAGAGAGAGAGAAAGAGAGAGACAGAGAGAGAGACAGAGAGAGAGAGAGAAAGAGAGGGAGAGAGAGAGAGACAGAGAGAGAGAGAGAGAGACAGAGAGAGAGAGACAGAGAGAGAGAGAGAGAGAGAGAGAGAGACAGGGAGAGAGAGACTGAGAGAGAGAGAGAGAGAGAGAGAGAGACAGAGAGAGAGAGAGAGAGAGGAAGTCAAACACCTTCACAGTAAAGTAGGTTAATCTCTACATTAATGGGTAGAAACAGTGAAATGATAATGATTCCTCATGTTGAGCCACAGAGCCTGAACATGTACATGTAGTTTTCTTAGTGATGGGTTGGCTCAGGCTGCTACAGGAGGAGGAAATGACACAATTCCTGCTGAAGCTGAAGCTGAAGATCTTTTTTAGAGAGGGGGCTTTTAATGCGAACCAGATGTTTGCTTTACAACAACTGAGTAGCGAGAACAATGAAGTGAAACATATCAAAACTAACTGGTGGAAAATAAATATCAACCCACCACATATGAGTATTAGATCTGTGCCAGTCTCATCCTAGCACCACTGTCTCTCTATATAACTGTCTCAAGTGGTTTTTCCAGTCATTTTTGAAAGCCCCCCCCTCCTTCCCTCCTCCCTCCCTCCTCCTCCCTCCTTGTCCTGCATGTTTCCCCCTGCTCCTAACATACCTGATCCAAACCTACTGTATAAATCATAATCAGGCTTTTTTTTTTTTTTTTTTTGCAGAGCTTCATGATGAGCTGGGAAGAAAGGGAGTAACATCTTAAAACATTTGCAGGGCAGGGACAGAAAACCAGTGTCTGTCTTGTTGAACTGATGCCGCATGCAAGAAGCACACATTTCACATTTCGCCATTTCTCAGGGGTTATTAAAGCGAAGAGAGAGAGATAGATATATATATATGTATAACTGTACCCGCTACTCACCACGTAACTGCACGTCACTATGGCCAATAAAAGGCTTAAATGTCTTCAGTATGTCTGCATTTTTGACTCTGCCTGAATTGCCTCCGGTGGAGTAGAAATAATCCAGCAGCGACTCTTCACTCACATCACTCATGTTTTTCTTTTTTCTTTAAGGGTCTGTGTATTTAGCCGAGCGATATGTTTTTTGTTTCTTTTCCTGTTTTGAGTTATTTAATCTCTCCTCTTGTAGTTTTCCCACTCTCAGCCATAAGTACATGCAGTCCTCTCTTGGGCTAATTTGTGATAGTCTAATGTCTAAACTTCACTCCACCCAGACGAGCTGACCACTGCTGCGCCTCCTCCTGTTAACCCTTTAACTGCCACCGCCTTATATTTCCTCCTCCTCTGTATGATATAAACTCAAAGTCTCTCTCAGTCTTCATGATATTGATCTAAACAATATTATTCCTTCCCTCACGCTTCATTACTTATCTTCCTGTTTACCATTTATGGAAATTAACCAACTCAACTACTGAATTTAAAGATGCAGTGTGAAGAATTTAGTTGCATCTTGCAGAACATATATTAGTCTACATATAAAATAATATTCATAATTACATAATATCACCTCATTTTTGTGTTTTCATTACTTTAAATTGAGCCCTTTATATCTTAAGAGCAGATTTCAACCCCCCCCCTCCCAAGTACAGCAACAGGTTTTATAGCCAAATTGACCTAGTGGCCACACTGTGTAATTACACCTAATTTTCCCATTGACTCACATTAGTCAATGATATCTGTAAAAAGTCTAAATCAGGGGGGTCCAACTCATTTTAGTTCAAGGGCCACACACATATAACCCAATTCGATCTCAAGTGGGTCGAACCAGTAAAATCATTCTATAATAACATACAAAAAATATAATAATAATGTAAATATTTACCCCAACTTGTTAATGCAGATGATCGCCCGCCGAGATGCTGGTTCTGTTTGAGGTTTCTAACCATTAAATGGGAGTTTGTCCTTCCCGCTGGGTCTCTTTAAAGAGTACACTACTCTACTCTACTCTACTCTAATCTATACATGTGTGCTCTAAGTGCCTTGAGATTACTTTTATTGTAATCTGGAGCTATATAAAAAAACATTGATTGATTGATTAATATAATATAACTTTACTATAATAAACTATCTATTTACAAAACAGATGAACAGCCTGAGATGAGTGTAATCTCATTTTTTTGCAGATCATTTTGTACAGAAGCTGCTGATTGACAACATTTTACACTAAGTTCAATATGTGAATGTTTTAAATATGAGCACAATATGTGTTCACTGTTTTTTCAGATAATTATATTCTGGTCAGGGTAGAAAAAAACCTCTGAGGCATCAGGAAAAAATTACTTTTAATGCATATACAGACCGTATACAGACCGTATGTTTGACACCCTTGGTCTACGAGAGTCACATGGTTGAAGTTAGCCAGAGTGCTAAACAGGAAGTTGGCATTTTTGGCTGGCAGAAGTTCCTAGTGAGCATGCTCCATGGGTGCATTGGGTGCTTAAAGGGTGCACAGTACATTTGGCTTTATGTGCCACTGAGTAACTCTCACTTTCATAGGAATGAACAAGGCCCGTTTCAGACGCTGTATCCTCTTCTCTTTATACATCCATGTTTCTACAGTAGTTCAGAGAAGGTCTTCTGTGTTTTCTGCAAATGTCGCAGCCACCACAGGTTCGCCCCCATCACTTACAATGTAAATACATTATGACGGCATATTTCATGAAGAGGAGCGATGATTATAGCAAGAAACCCTGTTTATATTATATACACCTGTGTTTATATGGGTGCCTGACTGTTGTTTTAAAGGTAGACTTGAAAAAATGTGAACAGGTCCTCTTTATAAATGATATGAATACTTTTTCCACCGGTGTCTGAACCTGAAACCCAACTGGAGTAGACAGGGGCAGAAAGCAAAAAGCAGGGGCAGAAAGTAGAAAGCAGGGGCAGAAAGCAGAAAGCAGAAAGCAGGGGCAGAAACCGGGGACAGAAAGCAGAAAGCAGGGGCAGAAAGCAGGGGCAGAAAGCAGAAAGTAGGGGCAGAAAGCAGAAAGTAGGGGCAGAAAGCAGGGGCAGGGGCAAAAAGCAGAAAGCAGGGGCAGAAAGCAGGGGCAAAAAGCAGGGGCAAAAAGCAGAAAGTAGGGGCAGAAAGCAGGGGCAGAAACCGGGGTCAGAAAGCAGAAAGCAGGGACAGAAAGCAGGGGCAGAAACCGGGGACAGAAAGCAGAAAGCAGGGGCAGAAAGCAGCCTCATATTTTTAAGGGACTGTGTGTTTATTGTTCTCATCATAGTTTTTTACTGTATTGATACTTTATGCATATCACACAGGAGAGGAAGTCATTATTAATCATAACTTATGTTCAGGCTGTGGGAACATATATTACCGGTATTTAAGTAATAATGGTAGATAATGTGCTCGTAATACCTTAGTTAGGTCAAACAAGCTATTTACAAGCTCCCAAATATTTACAGTAACATTTCAGCCTGTGAGTTTCTGTCAGGAAGAAACATTCCTGTGAACTGGAAACAAACTATATTCTGCATAACCTTACATAACCGTGCAGGTTGAAACTGTGCAGCTTCTCTTCTACTCCAACACACATTATTTGACAAGAAGTTGTTGCTTGATTGAAATATAACCATGCATATATAAGGAAATATATATATATATGTGTGTGTGTGTATATATTTTCACTGCATTATTATTATAAATAGTGGTGTGCACAAGGGAGGGGCAGGCGGTCGCCCCCCCCTCATGGCCCAATTGTTGAAAAGCGCGCGCTAAAGTGCCCTCTTGGGAGCCAAAATGTGTGCTACGGTGCCCTCCTGGTTGGCAAAACACACGAAACTGCCCTCTTGGGTGGCAAAAACACACACTAAAGTGCCCTATTCAGTGGCGAGAACGTGCTGTAATTGCCCTTTATTTTATTTTCGCCACTGCCTTTCAAGAAGTCCGTGCACGCCACTGATTATAAATGTGCTGTGTTATGCTATGTACATTGAGATCTATTTGAAAGACTAATGTAAAAAGGGTCAGTGTTATAAGAAAATGCTTCAGCCTGCAGCTTTTCAGTCAGAAACTGCTTTATTTATATATTTATGTATTTATTCATTTATTTATTTACTTATTTATTTATTTGGTTTGTCACAGTTTCAAAGGGAAATGAAGAAAACAAGGCCATATGATTATTTCCTGTATTTGAGTTCAATGACCGAAATAAACGAAATGAAACTAAACCCATAAAGGCCACATTCCGTTACCATGACAACAGAGTCAAATGAAGTGAACCAAACTACTTTTTAAAACTTGTTTATTTTTTTGGGTTCAAGTGAAGATATTCGACTGTGCGTGATTGGTTTGCATTTGGGTCACAACTTTTAGACTTGCAAACACCCCACTCTACACACACACACACACACACACACAGGGCCAGTCGGTTCAGGTATTAGACACAGAGCACATTGTCAGATTAATTGTGTGATTGCGCTGTAAATATTAAATGTGCCGGACTTACATTTTAATCCCTCTGTCCTCCTCTGGTATAGCTTCTCTTTGAACGAGTTTCCATTTAATTTAGAAATGAGTGATTTGTATTGCATGTTTTTTAGGCTGCTGCCCTAAGAAGACAATATTGTAATTACAGTAAGCTTCTTATAAGCTGATACAATTATTGAGGTGAGGAGTTTATATTGTCGCGTGAAAGTGGGACCTTATGCTCTTTCAATTTAGAAAACAACACAACTTTTCTGAGGATAAAGACATTTGATCCTCTAGCATATGCCACGTCTTTGTGGAATGAATTTATGCCACAGAGCAGCTGGCAATACATTTATCACCTTACTGCTACTGTGAGGGATTGTGTGACCGACAAAAAAAACAACCAAAAAAAAAACGAGACAGAGCATCGGCTTTGATTGATTCTTTTGAGCATCCAAATAAACAAGCGGTGCAAGAAGTATTCAGATACTTTAGTTAAGTAAAACTACTAATATCACAATGTAAAAATACTTAAAATCATACTTAAGTAAAATCATCTCCTAAATGCACTTGAAGTATCAAAAGTAAAAGAAATTCAGCAGAAACTTGTGACTTAAATATTAATATATGTTACATGATTAAATTAATGTCAGTTTTAAAGTCTCGCTCCACCCAAAAATGTGTTTTCCCTATGTGTCGCTTCACTTGGATGTTTGAGCTTCACTGCAGGATGATGAATGCGCAATGTGCACCTTGGCGGTCCAACCCTCGGCTGCAGAAGCTAGCTCTAGGGACATGGGACATCACCTCTCTGGTGGGGAAGGAGCCTGAGCTGGTGCGTGAGGTTGAGAAGTTCCGGCTAGATATAGTCGGCCTCACCTCGACGCACAGCAAGGGCTCTGGAACCAGTCTTCTCGAGAGGGGTTGGACTCACGTCCACTCTGGAGTTGCCACTGGTGAGTGGCGCCAGGCAGGGGTGGCAATACTTATTGCCCCCCGGCTTGGTGCCTGTATGTTGGAGTTTACCCCGGTAGACGAGAGGGTAGCCTCCCTCCGCCTTCGGGTGGGGGGACGGATCCTGACTGTTGTTTGTGCCTATGGTCCAAACAGCAGCTCAGAGTATCCACCCTTCTTGGACTCCTTGCAGGGGGTGCTGGAAAACACTCCCTCTGGGGATTCCCTTGTTCTGCTGGGGGACTTCAACGCTCACATTGGCAGCAACAGTGACACCTGGAGTGATTGGGAGGAACGCCCCCCACCGATCTGAACCTGAGCGGTGTTCTGTTGGCAGCAGGCAGGTACCGGCAGACCATGCGGAACGTAGCTACGGCGGTCGCTGAGGCAAACACCCAGACATGGGAGGAGTTCGGCGAGGCCATGGAAAACGACTTCCGGACGGCTTCGAAGAGATTCTGGACCACCATCCGGCGTCTCAGGAGGGGGAAGCAGTGCGCCGTCAACACTGTGTATGGTGGGGACCACCCAACCAGTCCACATGTGTTTTGTGGACTTGGAGAAGGCATTCGGCCATGTCCCTCCGGGAGTCCTGTGGGGGGTTCTCCAGGAATACGGGGGTACTGGACCCCCTGACACGGGCCGTCCGTTCCCTGTATGACCGGTGTCAGAGCTTGGTCCGCATTGCCGGCAATAAGTCGGACTTGTTTCCAGTGAGGGTTGGACTCCGCCAGGGCTGCCCTTTGTCACCGATCCTGTTCATAATCTTCATGGACAGGATTTCTAGGCGCAGTCAGGGCGTTGAGGGGGTCCGGTTTGGTGACCTCAGGATTGGGTCACTGCTTTTTGCAGATGATGTGGTCCTGTTGGCTTCATCAGACTGTGACCAGCTCTCGCTGGATCGGTTTGCAGCTGAGTATGAAGCGGCTGGGATGAGAATCAGCACCTCCAAATCCATGGTCCTCAACCGGAAAAGGGTGGAGTGCACTCTCCGGGTCGGGGATGAGATCTTGCCCCAAGTGGAGGAGTACAAGTACCTCGGGGTCTTGTTCACGAGTGAGGGAAGGATGGAACGGGAGATCGACAGGCGGATCGGTGCGGCGTCTGCAGTAATGTGGACTCTGCACAGATCCGTCGTGGTGAAGAGAGAGCTGAGCCGAAAGGCAAAGCTCTCGATTTACCAGTCGATCTTCGTTCCTACCCTCACCTATGGTCATGAGCTTTGGGTAGTGACCGAAAGAACAAGATCGCGGGAACAAGCGGCCGAAATGAGCTTCCTCCGTAGGGTGGCTGGGCTCTCCCTTAGAGATAGGGTGAGAAGCTCAGTTATCCGGAGGGAGCTCGGAGTAGACCCGCTGCTCCTCCGCGTCGAGAGGAGCCAGATGAGGTGGCTCGGGCATCTAATTAGGATGCCTCCCGGACGCCTCCCTGGTGAGGTGTTCAGGGCACGTCCCACCGGTAGGAGACCCCGGGGAAGACCCAGGACACGCTGGAGAGACTATGTCTCTAGGCTGGCCTGGGAACGCCTCGGGATCCCCCGGGAAGAGCTGGACGAAGTGGCTGGGGAGAGGGAAGTCTGGGCTTCCCTGCTTAGGCTGCTGCCCCCGCGACCCGACCCCGGATAAGCGGAAGAAGACGGTAACGGTAACTCTCCTGTTGTCCTTGAGTCAAGGAAGGAAAGGAGGGAGGAAGGAAAGGCAAGAAGGAAGGGAGGAAAGAAGGATAGGAGAGAGGAAGGAGGAAGGAAGAGAGGAAAGGAAAGAAGGAAGGAAGGAAGGAAGAGAATAAGGAAGGATGGAAGGGAGGGAGGGAGGGAGGAAAAAGGAAGGAAAGGAGGAAGGGAGGGAAGGAGGAAGGGAGGGAGGGAGGGAGGAAGGAAGGAAGGAAGGAAGAAAGGAAGGAAGGAAGGAAGGAAGGAAGGAAGGATCATCAGATGCCTCATAATTTTTTCCCCATTACAATAACTGACGGCCCACAGTCCTTCCTGACACAGGCTTTCATTACAAATTAAAAGGGAATCTATTCAGTATATGATTCATGAGGAATTCAAAGGAAAGTAAAAAGAGTGACTACTAACCCTGTTCTCCCCTTTTTAAGCAAATACAATTACTTACCATACACCACTGGTTATTCAAATAACGAGTCATTTAAGTATAATAACTAACATCTTATACACGAGTGGTTCTTTTGAACAGTGAGAGTAATGCTGCATTTTATTCAGAGTTTAATATATTAACCATCACACATCATTTCATATGTGGATTTTTTTTTTTTGTAGCTTCTTCAGACGGTTGTTCACGGGGGGTCTGTGAGAGCAGAGAAGGGGGCCAGATGTTCCCCCCCTGCTGTGTGTGCCCCATGTCAAGGTCAGCGAGCCGCCTGTCTGATGGCGGTGCGTGGCTCTGATCGAGGGCAGATGTTCACAGAGTTATCCATTCCATATGGCCGCCACTCGTCCACACGGGCCTTTTCACAGCAACGCTCTTGTAAACACGCTTTAGTTTGCTGTTCTCCTTTTTTTTTTCAGATTTTTTTTTCCCTGTCCCTGTAAAACATGTCCTAAATCCAATCACCTAGTCCCTCTAAAGGGGATGATGTTGATGAATGGGAATGTAGTGTAGTGGTAGTAGTGACCTATAAGCCCCTACTGAGATTACAGGCAGGCAACCAGCCAGCCAGCCAGCCGATGCCTGGTCTGGGCTCCAGGAAACAGCGAGAGCTTAAAGAGGGATTGTTTAGATAGACAATGGTGTCTACCTGGTTTTAATCCCCCTCCTGCTCAGAAAGAGTACAGGGGGGATTGGCAGAGTTTAATAAATGAAAGTGCTCCTATAATCGGGATTTGTCAAAGTGCCCCTTTGTGTTAATCGGACATTTTTTACAGCATGGTTTTTGACATCTGCCGCAGCGAGTGGTGTTAACCCCTCATTCACCCCCCCCCCCCCCCCCCCCCCACCTCCCCTCCTCCCCTCACCCCCACCCTCTCCCAGCTGTGTACGTTCCCATTTCATCTCACACTCACGGAGGTAATGATGTACACGCAAATCAAAACAGAGAGAGTGAAGAGTGTGAACATGTGTGTGTGTGTGTGTGTGTGTGTGTGTGTGTGTGTGTGTGTGTGTGTGTGTGTGTGTGTGTTTGTTTAGTGTTTATATTTCCTTCCTTCCTTCTTCTGTCCTTCTTTCCTTCCTTCCTTTCCTTCCTCCCTTCCTTCTTTCCTCTGTCCTTCCTTCCTTTCCCTCCTCTTTCTTCCTCCCTTCAATCCTTCCTTCCTTCTTTCCTTCCTTCTTCCTCCTTTTCATCCTTCCTTCCTTCCTTCCTTCTTTCCTTCCTCCTTTCCTTCCTCCTTTCCTCCCTTCCATCCTTCCTTCCTTCCATCTTTCCTCCCTTCCTTCCTTCTTCCAGCTTTCCTTCCTTCCTTCATGCCTTCCTTCTTTCCTTCCTTCTTCCTCCCTTCCATCCTTCCTTCCTTCCATCTTTCCTCCCTCCTTTCCTCCCTTCCTTCCTTGACTCAAGGACAACAGGAGGGTTAAAAGCAGGATTCATAATATATAATGATGTTTTTATTACTCAAAGTGACACAATTTATTCATTTTGTTGAACATGAAATTAACAACACTGTTAATTATACAGTTTTTTTAGCTCAACCTATTAAAATATATAGTAAATACACAATATATGTCCTGTTAATTGATCTTAAAACAAATAGGCTATATCAGATTTTTAAATATTAGTGCAATTAATTTAAAAAATGTTGATTTAACATTAAAAAAAAAGATGTGAAGCTCATATGAGACGGGTGTTTGTGTCGCGTTAACTCATTTTATGTAGATTTGAAACTCAAATTTTGTCTCATGGATGAAGGAAACATCTGTTAATGACATTTAAAGCATTTATAGCTTTTATCATCTGTGGCTAAAAAGTACAACAAGGGGTGAAATAGACCAAGCAGGTGCAATATAGCAGCCTAACCCTAAAACCTCTGCCTCATCATCATCATCATCATTATATACCTGAAAGTAACATATGTGATGCAGCCGCCTCCCCTCATTACTTACTTAGTCGAGGCTAATAGAACAACGACGTGTAATTACTTCATTGCTAAAATAGAAAGCTGCATTTTAATAATTAAAGTCCAGCGTATCAGCGGTGGAGCATAATAAAATTGTTTTAAAATCGAGGATTACAACCGTAAATCCCCTACAGGCCAGATGTGAGTCCGGGAGGGGCCCCCGCTGCATTCTGGGGGCCAGATTAAAAACAGAAAATCCCACAGGACCGCACTGTCTTTTTCCCCTGCAGCTTAGGGGCTTGTGTGGACTCAACATGCTGTAATCCACCGATTAGCTGATATAATCACCTGTAAATACACCTTGGCTACAGCGTTACCTTAGGCCTGTCGGGCCTGCGTGGGACATTTTTTTGTTTTGTCGACACAGGTCAGATTTTTGACTCCGCTTTAATTTTTTTGTGGGAACCAGAAAAGCCAGAAACAGACGGTCAGACTCGGAGCAGACAGACAGCTATATACGTGATGTGTAATCTGACATATGTGATCTAGATAACGCTAAATTGTTCCAGCATTAGTGCTCTGAAACTGGATGACATGATGGTCTGTTGAGGCTCAGATTAGGGAACATGCTTGAGATGCAAGTTCAGATGGAAATAAAACAGATTTTGTTGGGGTTAGAGTTAGAGTTACATTTATGAGGTCAAATCTAGAGAGCTAAATGCAATTTTTAGATCCTTTACTGCAGTGAAAGCAGAAATAATCCACTGTAAAAAAAATACTATTAGAAGTATGAAAGCTCTACATGCAAAATGTACTTAAAGTATCAGAAGTAAAAGTAGTTCCCCTCCACCCAACAGTGTTTAACTATTACATATTTTGGGGTTATGATCTCTTATGCAGTTATTATATGTGAGCAGCAGTTTAATGTCTGATAGTTAAATATCTATAAAAATGTGTCTTTTGAGGTAAAATCAGGATCTGCAAAGTAACAAATATGAATATAGTGGAGTAGAAAGTACAACATCTCTCTCTAGTAGAAGTATAAAGTAGAAGTCAATTAAAATACTTAGATATCGAGTGCCTTAACCCTCTTGTTGTCCTCAAGGCAAGGATGGAAGGGAGGAAAAAGGAAGGGAGGAACAAGGAAGGAAGGAAGGAAAGGAGGGAGGTAGAAGGAAGGAAAGGAGGGAGTAAGGAAGGAGGGAAGGAAGGGAAGGAAGGAAAGGAGGGAGGGAGGAAAGGAGGGAGGAAGGAAAGAAGGAGGGGGGAGAAAGGAAAAGAGGAAGGGAGGAAACAGGAAGGAAGGAGGGAGGGAAGAAGGACAGAGGAAAGAAGGAAGGAAGGAAGGAAGGAAGGAAAGGAGGGAGGTAGAGGGAATGAAGGAAGGAAGGAAGGAAGGAAGGAAGGAAGGAAGGAAGGAAGGAACAGTCAAAACAGACAGGGTAAAATCAGGATCTGCAAAGTAACAAATATGAATATAGTGGAGTAGAAAGTACAACATCTCTCTCTGGTAGAAGAATAAAGTAGAAGTCAATTAAAATACTTAGATAACGAGTGTCTTAAACATACTGAATTAAAGCACTTGAGTAAATGCACTTAGTTCAATTCCATCTTTGTAAATATGGATCCATTAAAATCACTTTACCCAAGAACAGAAAGCAGCAAAGTCTATTTAATCAACACACTGTACTTGAATATAATGTTGAGGTGTTTCCATGTTATTATACTTTATTCCTTATAGAGTAATATTGTTTACCACACTATATTTAAGAAGCTCGAGAAGCCCCCCCCAAAAAAAACCATTAAATGTGCACATCATCACATCGTCACTTTTTAGAGTCTGGAGTCAGAATATATTTGGTACGTTTTGCTTGAAGTTATTAAAATAGTTGTAGATGATTTAAAGACTGAACTTTAAATATATTAAACTGTTTAAATTAACCTTAAAATTCTGCATGTGTGATAATAAACTGATAATATAACTAACAGAGGATATTGCAGCTGCTTTTTAAAACTACTTTTTCAGTAAATAAATGAATGCATGACTTTTTTACTCATAATAAAAGTGCAGTATCTCTCTCTCTCTCTCTCTCTCTCTCTATCTCTCTCTATCCTATCTCTTTTTCTTATCTCAGTCCTTCCTCCTCTGCAGTTCTGCTGGCTCAGTTTTACTCTCACTGCTACAGCTTGGTACGGGCTTAACATCATGACATCAAAAAAAAACCAAACAATGATGCAATGAATTATTATTCCTGCCAAACACGGCCGTGACCCCGTTGGTGTAATTCTTCTTCACCTCTCTAAACATTATTTCGCCACCTGCTGTCTGCCTGCGTCAAAAACACACCAGAGAGATTGAGAGCGGAACAACCTCCGGCATTCAGATCTGACTCTTCACCTCAAATCGCTCCATTACGACGGATTAAAACCATTAAACAAAAAAAAAGAGAAAGAGGAAAGAGGAAATAGAGGGATTGTAAAGTATTTTAGCATTTTTATTCTGTAAGACACTTTAAAGTCATTCCTGAAAGAGGAAACACATGATTTTGGTTCATAGCACATTCATGCCTGGCAAGAAAAAAAATTATTAAGACTACATCGACAAAAAACAAAAAATGTACAAATCATGGAAGCAAACACAATATAAACAATATCTTATATATATAAAACATAGCAGGCATAATAAATATAAACACATAAACACAACTAAAAGTAAACAGGTAACCTATTTGGTTTTGGGAAATGTTTGGAAGAAATCACTGATTATGAAAAGAAGCTGAACATCAGTGTGAATGTGAAGTAAGATTCTCGTGGTGGTTGATGTTGTTTATTTTTAAATCTCCTGGACAAAGAGAGCGGATCAACTAAAGCCAGCTCTGCAGATTCACTCATTTACAGAATATCCAAAACCCAAAAACCTTTTTGTTCAAATCTGTTATTAAATGTAAAGAAACACAAGATTAAATTAATTAAAGGTGAAGAGAAAAGGTGCTCCAACACAGGCAAGTGTAGATTTTTTTTTTTCTCCTTTTATGACCAAATTCTTGCTTGTGCACTTGTGTTTGTGGTTTTTATTTTAAATACATTTAGGCCTCAAAAGGTGAGCGTACACTCAAGCCATAAATATATATTTATATTTATATATTTATATATATATATATATATAGTGCAGGAAATTCCTCTAGTGAAACATATTCAGTCATTGTTTCCAACATGTTAAAAAAAAGGAAAACAACTCTTCTTCTTCCCATTAGCTCGTCATACCAAATGGCATTAGTTCAAGCAAACGATTAACAGTAAAGAAGGAAGTCCGTCTCCGTGGCGACGCAGCCGCTTCATGAGGTTCTGGTGAAGGCGAGCTGAGGATGTGATTTTGGGTCGTCTTCGGGTGTCTGGGGATCTTAACTGGCTGCTCAGGAGGTTTCCATCTTTGGGTGTTTTAGCGTTTTTTTTTTTTTTTTTCACAGGAGACGGGAATCAGTTTTTTTTTTTGTTTTTTTTTTGTTTTGGCTTCAGTCAGGAATCAAGGACCATGTATCATTCAGACATGTGCACATTCACAGTCACACACACACACACAGACACACATACACACATACACACACACCTGTACACGAGCAGACACAAACAGCAATTCAAATTCACTGTGTGGCTGTAAATGTAAATTCACTCCTTAGTGATTCTTCTACTTAAAACAAAGATAACTGTGCAATTTTCTTTTTTTTTTCCTTTTTTTTTTAACGTCTCTTTTGTTGAAGCAAACCAGGAGTAGTACAAATATCAGGACGTCCTTGGTGCTGTTTTTTTAATTCAACCGTTGTGTCATAGAGAGCATTTTCAAGACTTTAAATTGTCCCTCTCTTTTTCGAAGGTGGCAGGATTCAAGCTCCGCCTCTTCTCCGGTGCAGAGAGGGTTTCAAGGTTTTTTTTGAGGACCTCTGCCTAAAAGGCCTCGTCACACCTCCGTCTCGGATGTCTCCTCCTCCTCCTCCTCCTCCTCCTCCTCCTCCTCCTCTCTCTCTCTCTTTCCGTCTCTGACTCCACCTTAAGGTCCCAGCCCCCATGATGCTACTTCCGTTGCAAAGTGCAAGCAGTTAATGTCTCTCCTGCCTCTCCCTTCCCCGTCGGGAAATATTGGAAATCAATGCAAAAGGATTGTTACTGTACTGTTCAATAAATTGGTATGGTCAGTGTCCTTTAAATAAAAAAGGAATTTGAGGAAGGGAGAGGGCAGTAAGAGAGCGAGTGCATTTGTGTCTCAAGAAATTCAGTCCATCCATCCATCCATGCAAAACAAGTGTTGTTCTTTATTCGGACCAACGTGCCACCGGTCAGCTGTTTGGAAGAGTGGTTATACCTCCCTGGAAACGAGAGAAAAAGAAGAGATGAGACATTAATACACACGTTCCCTCTTAAATAAACAAGAATACATCTTCATATCATTTAGTTAACCCTCCTGTTGTCCTCGGGTCAAGGTAAGAAGGAAGTAAGGAGAGAAGGAAGGGAGGATGGAGAGAAGGAAGGAAGGGAGGAAGGAAGGACAGGAGGAAGGAAAGGAGAAAGGAAAGAAGTAAGGAGAGAAGGAAGGGAAGAAGGAAAGGAGGAAGGAAGGAAGGAAGGAAAGAAGGAAGGGAGGAAGGAAAGGAGGACGGAAGGAAGGATTGAAAGGAGTAAGGAGGGAGGGAGGGAAAGAGGAAGGAAGGAAAGGAGGAAGGAAGGAAGGGAGGAAGGAAAGGAGGAAGGAAGGAAGTAAGGAGAGACGAAGGGAAGAAGGAAAGGAGGAAGGAAGGAAGGAAGGAAAGAAGGAAGGGAGGAAGGAAAGGAGGACGGAAGGAAGGATTGAAAGGAGTAAGGAGGGAGGGAGGGAAAGAGGAAGGAAGGAAAGGAGGAAGGAAGGAAGGAAGAAAGGAATTGACGAAGGAAAGGAGGATGGAAGGAAGGATTGAAAGGAGTAAGGAGGGAGGGAGGGAAAGAGGAAGGAAGCAAAGGAGGAAGGAAGGAAGGAAGAAAGGAATTGACGAAGGAAAGGAGGATGGAAGGAAGGATTGAAAGGAGTAAGGAGGGAGGGAGGGAAAGAGGAAGGAAGCAAGGAAGGATGAAAGGAAGTGAGGAAAGAAGTATGGAAGGAGGAGGGAGCAAAGAAAGAGGAAAGGAGGGGAAGAATGAAGGAAAAATTAAAGAAAGAGGGGAGGAAGGAAGGAAAGAAGAGATGGAGGACGACAGGAAGGTTAAAGAAAGTGTTTGACATTTTGGGAAATAGACTTATTTGTTTCTTAATAATGAGGATTGATACTTTTTTAATGTCTGTATGCAAAATATAACTGGTTAGTTTGGCTCCAAAGCTCACTATTTAACACAAGGACGTCCAAAACCATTCAATAAAAGGGTCATAATGTGGCTGCAGGGTTTTGTCCAAACCAATTAAGAGCACACATGATTCGACCAATTAACTGTCTGAAGATTGAGATCAACTGATTAAACATTTTAACCCTTTATGGAATATAGGGTTTTCAAGTGCTGGTGGCAGATTTAGTTTCCTTTGCACAGAGGCAGAACCAGCTGATGTCTGCAGCTTCATATTGACTCTACACACACATCCAGCTCTCTGCAGGAAAACAAGGAGGATTGATACTTTTTTAATGTCTGAATGCAAAATATGAAGCGACAAACATCAACTGGTTAGCTTGGCTCCCCTCTATTTAACACAAGGATGTCCAAAACCATTCAATAAAGGGTCATAATGTGGCTGCAGGTTTTTGTCTGAAGCTTGAGATCAGCTGATTAAACATTTTAACCCTTTATGGAATAGTTTGGGCATCCCTGATTTAACATGTTATCTGTCTATTTTATTTGATCAACAAAGTAAAAATGAAAAGTTGTGATTTTAAAGGAGGTTTTTTGTTAGACTATATAATATATAACATGTTAATTAATGAGCTTTTGAAGTGCTGGTGACAGATTTAGTTTCCTTTACACAGAGGCAGAACCAGCTGATGTCTGCAGCTTCACATTTACTCTACACACACACATCCAGAATAAGTGAATTTAAAAAAATGTGAAACTATTCCTTTAACTTTAAAGCAACAACTTACGATGCAGTGAGAGTGGAGTTGAGGACGAGAGTGGTGCGTATCCTGTACAGCTGAGCTAACGTCAGCTTCTTGTGCTGCTGAGGCGGCGATTTCCTCTTTTTGGGCGACACTTCCCCTGAATCTCCGTCGCCCGATGACTCGCATTTCCTCTCCACGCAGGCAGAAGGAGCCGCCGTCTCGCCGTCTGAGCTGTTGCAGTGTGACTCGTTAGCCTGGCACGACCCTGCAGGCGCCTCGCTGT
Source organism: Scomber colias (assembly GCA_021039105.1). Taxonomy (NCBI): domain Eukaryota; kingdom Metazoa; phylum Chordata; class Actinopteri; order Scombriformes; family Scombridae; genus Scomber; species Scomber colias. Next base: position 33,424 of record JAJDFG010000928.1, on the reverse strand, counting down.
GGTGGGTGTGCCTGGCCTCCGCTCGCCTCCGGGTGGAGCACAGTTCATCGGAGGGGGCGATGACGTTGACGCAGTCTTCGGACCGGTCGAGGTCGCTGGAGAACATCTCCAGGCAGTTCAGGCCCAGCTCCGACAGGCTCTTACTGTGCGGCAGCAATGATGCGTCCATGTCGCAGAGTTTTGATTGGACCTTTGATTTGGGGCTGAGCGAGTGGGAGTGGGAGATGTGGGTTTTACCGTGGAGGCGCTGCAGGAGATTGTCCTCGGAGCGAGACAACGCCAGAGTGGTGGGCCGCTGGAGGCAGTGGAGCCGAGACTGAACGTGCGGCCGCCGGCGAGGTTTAGAGGACTGGACGACTGACAGCTGGGAGCCCAGCGAGGCAGAGTCCTCCTCCTCTTCCTCTTCCTGCTCCTCCTCCTCCTCCTCTTCTTCTTCTTCTTCTTCTTCTACCTCCTCTAGTTCTACCTCTTCCTGCTCCACCTCGCGGCCCTCCCTCTCTCCCTCCTCCTCCGTCTCCTCTCCTTCGCTCTGGCCGGGCTGAGGCTGCAGTTCTCTCAGGAGGGATTCAGGGGAGAGAGTACCGTAGGCGCTGTCCATGGAGAGGGAGCGACACTGAGGGTCCAGCTTGTCACCGTCACCATCGGACCCGGGCTCCTGATCCTGATCCTGATCCTGCTCAGAGTAAATACTGGAGTGGAGTCTGTGGGGGCTCGAGGACTGGGACTGCTCGGACCCTTCAGACAGAGTTGAGACGTTTGAGTCCGTCTTCTTGGTTCCCTGGAGGTTCATGTTGGGGGCGGGAGGGTCTCCTTGTTCGTCGATGTCCATCACTGACAGAGTCTCAGTGGAGCCGTCTGATTGGCTGAAAGGAGATTTTTAAATATTAGATTTACAGCATTTAAAGGGAAGCTACAATCATACATCATATTAAAGGAGCAGTTCAACATTTCTCACCGGTAACACTTTATATCATGTTTGTTTAATCCATATAAAAGTCAGTTTGTGGTTTTATAGCTGGTTACTTCCTGTAGGCTTTACGTCACTGCGTCCAGCCAGTAAACTGTTACAGAAAGTATCTAAACAATAAACCACAACACCTGCTTTTATGTTATGAATGAATGAAACAATACACACAATAATAAGTGAGTTTTAGATGTGCTACCAGGTTCTCCCTGCCTCCAGTCTTTATGCCAAGCTAACTATCTGCTGGCTCCTGTGTCATACTTAGTTTGATGCAGGAGCTCTTAGCAAGAAAGTGAAGAAAAATGTTGAATATGGATTTAAATCTTCTTAACTTATTTAACCCTTACATACTGTTCAGAGTCAAATTTGACCCATTTTTTACATTTGAGAGTTTTAAAAACACACTATACACATTTCATTTAGCTGGACTTGCAATAAAATGGAAATAAAAAGCATCATTTTTTCATTTTTGTGCAGCTGATACACCTTTTTATATATGCAAATGCACAAAAAACAGCATTCAAAGATGTTGCTTTCTTCATATTCTATAAAATGTTCACCTGGATCATAAAATAATGAATAAATTAAATACACTCTGTTCTCTCTCTGACAGCTTCATTAAGAAATTTATCAAACATGTATGTGAATTGGTGCAGAAACTAATTATGAGTCAGAATATGAACAGTATGTAAAGGGTTAACTTGTAACTTCTGACTCTTAATCACATCTAAACTTTATCAGTAATCAATAAAATCTATATAACTATAATTGATCATTTATTACAGCTCCAACTGTCCACACTGTCGTACCTGGAGTTCTGCTGGTCTTTGTGCCTCATGCAGGGGGAACTCGTGGTGGAGTTGCTGCTCTCATCTTCCTCCTCCTCATCTTCCTCACCGGCCACGCGTCTCTTGTTCTGCTGTCGGAGGATCTCCTCGGTGTGAAGCCTCTGCAGTTGGTTCTGTATAATAACAACACAGTAACGTTAAAGCATGTAGATCTGCAGTTTCATTAAAACTATAATAATGTCTTTTTATCTGCATGTGTTAATAAAGATCTAGTAGGACGTGAACCTGGACGTTGCAGACTGCATCGACCCAGCTTCGCCCCTGGGTGGCACTGTTGGCTTGGAAAGTGTAGGCCGCCACTGCACTCTTGAACTCGTTGAGGTAGATGAGGATGAAGGAGCCTGCAGAGAGAAAAAAAAGTCAGAATCACCTCATTAACTCTCAGTATTTGTCATGAATGGTAAATCTTTAGCAGTTTAAGGTACATTTGGTTTTTAATTAATGGGTATATTTGTAATTATTGATGATATTTTGCACATTTTTAACATGTTTAAGTTGCTTAACTTCTAAAACATAAACTTCCTGCACTTCAAGATATGTAATTTTTAGCTTATCTTTTACATTTAGGATACTTTGTGCATTTTAACATGTTATTATTAGTATGATATCAGTACATTCAACTCAAATCAACTCAACTATAATGTCCAGCACTCTGATTTCTACATGATTGAAGATGAAGGTAGATATTTATTGCTTTATATTCACTCATGTAGTTGATCAGAAGTCCATTAATCAACTAAATATGTTAGAAGTTTGATAGTTACAGCTGCTCAAATGAGACAAAACAGAAAAAAGAAAGAAGAAGAAGAAGAAGAAAATGTCAGAATCACCTCATTAACTCATGAATGGTAAATCTTTAGCAGTTTAAGGTACAATGGGTTTTTAATAATGGGCATATTTATAATTATTGATGGTATTTTTCACATTTTTAACATGTTTAAGTTCCTGCACTTCAAGATATGTCATTTTTAGCTCATCGTTTACATTTAGATTACTTTGTGCATTTTAACATGTTATTATTAGTATGATAGCAGTAAATTCAACTGAAATCAACTCAACTATAATGTCCAGCACTCTGATTTCTACATTATTCAAGATGAAGGTAATTATTTAAGCTCACATTTATTGCTTTATATTCCCTCAGAAGTCCATTTATCAACTAAATATGTTAGAAGTTTGCTAGTTACAGCTTCTCAAATGTGAGGATTTAGTGTTTATGTGTCATTAGTGTAAACTGACTGATAGCTTGAAGATATCACATTAGTCACTAATTAAAACATGACTAAGTTCATGATGCAAGTTAAAAGACTCACCAGGATCTTTGAGCTCTTTGCAGACGACGTTGTGAACGAGGAGAGGCTGTCGGATGACTTTTACTTTCTCTCTTTTCACCGGTTTGGTAATTAGCAGCAGGTCAGTGAACAAGAAGCAATAGACGTCCATCTGGAGGAGGAAATAAACTCATTTCAGCACCGATAGATAGATAAAACCTTTTAGTGTTTTATTAGTTCAAACCTTCAAACCCGCTGTAGGTGAAATGTGACAAAGCAAAAGTTAAAGAGTCAGGTTTGAACTCGTGATTTTAACAAAGTCACGTTAGAGAGACTCACCCGACTGTCTTTGCCCTCCTTCATCCTCAGCGCTCCCTCGAGGTGCAGCTGTCGAGTCTCCTCAGGTGATATTCCTCTCATGGGAGCCATAAGGTCGAAGCGGTTGTACTCTTTGAGGATCTGAAAGGGAAAGAAGATAAAAAAACATCAAGTCTGAGCAAACTACAGAGGATTTTTTTTTAACCCTTACGTACTGTTCATAGTCAAATCTGACCCATTTCAACATTTCAACACCCAATACACATTTACACTAGGTGGACTTTGACTAATGTGACTCTAAATATATAAAATAAAATGCTTTGGTAAATTTTTGTGCAGCTAATGTCCAAATTTGCCTTGTTTTTATAACAAAATTCAAATATCAGCATTCAAAGTGATTATAAATGTCTTTTTTTCTCCATAAATAAATAGAATAAACTCTTCATAAAGAATGAATCAAACAATTATTAATGACTAATGGGGAGTTTATGGATGTGAATTGGTGCAGAGACTAATTATGAGTTAGAATATGAACAGTATGTAAAGGTTTATAAAGAGTTGAGATGAAAGCAGAGGCTCGTAAATCTTCCTCACCTTCTCCACCTCATCGCTGCTGCCCTCTACAGCCTCGTAGGAGTCGATGCGGGCGGAGATGGTGGCCAGCTTCTGTTGCTCCTGCCGCTGTCGCATCTGGGAGTCCACGCTGTTGATGAAGCCCTCGACGGAGGCGACCTTTGAGGAGGAAGAAGAAACACACACGTTAACACCACATAACAAAAAGGTTTCCAAAGACTAGGGCTGCTCGATTATGGAAAAAATCATAATCACGATAATTTGGGTTTTTTTTTAAACTTTAGAAACATCCTGCATTTCTTGTCCATTCGGCTTAATTCATTTTCTCTCTCAGCAGCAGCCTTTTATCTGCCGCTTAACGCAACACACAGCAGAACATATGTAGGGATATTAGTGTTGAGCAGGTTACCATGACGATAGTTCAGACATCACTTCCTGGTTTTTAATAATTAGTCAGCATCGTCTGACGCAGGCTGGAAACTCTGCACTTTTATTTATAGTTAAAACATTTCGCTGTGTGTTTCAGCTTCTGTCAAACTAACGGAGCTGCAGCGGCTTCCTGTCTAAGCTTTTCAAAATAAAACCTTTGTTATTGAGTGCTGAGTGCTTTCATTATTATTAAAAATCGTTTCCCCCTCGATTTTATTAGTTTTGAAATCGTTTGGCCCCTAAATCGTTAATTGAGCAGCCTTACCAAAGACTTATTTATTCTATCTATGTCTCATATACTGATTCAATGCATTTTTTAAACTCCCTCACCATGCTGTTGACAATGTCGCGAACTGACATCTCGTCCGTCTTCTTGAGAACGCTCTTCAGCAGGAGTGGATATTTGGTCAGTCTCTGGTGAGGCTTAGCCAACATGTCGGCGAGCTTCAGACGGTTACACTGCTTATGGGTCTCTCCCCACTGTAACGAGACGCACAAAGACAGGAAATCAAACATTTCATGAGTCAGAAGTAAGAAGGAGTGTGTGTGTGTGTGTGTGTCAGGGCAGGGTGTGTGTGTGTGTAATCTGGGATTCATTTTAAGGTGAGACAGAGAGAGAGAGGAGGTAAACTAACCGTGACGTAGGTCCTGAAGAGCTCATTGTCCCTGAGAAGTGTGCGCATGTACTCCATGCAGCCCTCCTCCTCCATGCAGTAACGGATGTACGGCTGGAACCTGGAGCCAAACTGTACACACACACACACACACACACACACACACACACACAAAGAAAAGATGTGCGTCAGAGATATTACGAACTTCAACCTGAGGAGAAAAACATATTTACTTCTGACTTAGTCTGTACTCAACGCTGTGCTGGATGAAAAGACGGACAACTTTATGGAATTAGTTGATAAGAAATATGAGAAGTATTCTGTGCTGCCGTGTATGAAGATAATGTGTCATATAAGCTATTAATCTGCATTTTTATGTCTGATTCATGAATGTAAAATAAGAGGTTATGATATATAAAGGGAACCAGACTGATTGATATATCTCAGCTGTCATTTTTCTTATTCTCTTTGGTCTTTATATATATAGTAACAGAAGAGGAAAGCAGGAGAAGCGGAGAAGGCTCTGTCCCCCCCAAGTTCGGTGCTTGGTCCGAGGGGGTAGGGCAAGGAGATTTTGCAGCTGTGGAGTTGGAATATATTTCTAACATAACTACAACATACCGTCCTGAAGCCGTGGTGGAGGTCCGTGGGGTCGAGCAGGGCCCGAGCCTGCCTGGCCTTCTCCAGGACGGGCAGCATGACCTGGTTCCACAGAGCCGTGTGGAGACAGAGGATCTCCTGGATGTTACTGAACATCTTGTTGGGCTCCACCTCCGTCAGCAGGCCGCTCTCCTGCAGGTTCAGCAGCCCGCTCAGGAACAGCTGGAAAAGAAGAAAAAAAAAGAAAAAAAAAGGTTTAAAACATGACTCACTCTTTTCTGAGCACACAATGTACTGGATGGTGATAAAGGTTATTTTTAAACCTTAACAAGACATCCATTGTGTGTCTGTGTGTTGCAGCACAGAAGCCGGTTTATCTCACACAGACGGAGCTTTAACTGTAGGTTATCTTTATGATGTATAGGAGCAGTACAGGAGGTCTCTTTACACTTACATCAGTGATGACTCGGAGCTTTTTTATGTACGTTGCCTCCGTGTGAAGCAGCTCCCATATTGCCTCCTGCTGGTGGGACTGTCGCCTTGTTAATGTCTGCACACACACACACACACACACATAAAAAGATCATGTTATTAAATGTGCAGGTTTAGCTGCTACAACACTGCAGCAATCATGACAACATAACATGAAACACAAAGACGACATCATATCAAACACTGAAGTCATATTCAGGCTGCAGCTTTTCTCAATTAATCCATATCTGAAAATGTTGGAAAAAGTGTTTCCCAAAGCACGAGGTGACGAATGTTTTGTTTTAACTGGACCAACACTTTAACGTTTACCAAAAAAAACAAAAAAAACCCAGAAAATATTCACATTTAAGAGGTTGGAACCAAATAATTTGGACATTTTAAATGAATCAGTCAGAAACTAATTGATTAATTGAATAATAGCAGCACTAGTTGCTCTACTTTAAGCTAAATTCAATTTGCTTGCAAGAAAAATCTGCATATAAATAAGTCATTTTAGCTATATTGCATTTCCAAAAGCTTTATTTTTTTTATTTTTTTAACGATTTTGTTGGCATAGACGCCTTTATTTATCAGTAAACCGACAGGAAACATGGGAGAGAGAGACGGGTGTGAGATGCAGCAAAGGACCTCCGATCGGGATTTGAACCGGGGTCGGCTGTGTATATGGCATGTGCTCTAAACACTCGACCACCTGCGCACCTCCAAAAGCTTTATTATGCTGTATTTTAATAGCAACTATTACCAAAACTAGTGCCTCCATAATATTTATAAAGAGATATAAATGTTATATATGTATAGAGCCCTCATCTGATGTCAATATCTGGGTGTTTTTTCCACTTAGTCTGAATGTCTGATGACTGTACTATTGAAATAAAAGTCAAGTATTCAATAAAGAAATCATACAAATGTTGCATCGTCTATCTTCTCACAGAATCTGACGAGTGATGAATGAAAGAGGGATGTGTGTGGCGTTTCAATCAGTGGTTCCATGAGTCTTATCATGTACTCATACTTGTATAAACACAGACACGCAACACGCCTCAAACATTATCACCACAACAGCTGCTAACATCATGATTCAGTACATTCCTGTCGCTCGTATAAAAATCACCTTGATTGCTTAGCAACCACAGGAAAAAAAAAACTGCCAGTCAGTAATATGGATTATGCAACATCAGCAGCATCAGGGGTGAATGTACGGGTCCAAGGGACGGTGGTAGAGTAGCTGAGCAATCATGTGACGCTGTCTGTCTGTCTGTCCTGATTAGTCATTTAAACATTAACAGGTGGAGGCTAGCCGCAGCCGAAGCGGTGGTGGTGGGCGATGGGGCGACGGGTGGGGGTGGGGGGTGTTATCGTTTGCACAGGTACAGATACGGAGCACCAAACAATAACGAGCTCTGTACTGTAAGCATCATTCTGGGAAAACACGCATCAGTGCAAGTGTGACGAAGATAAACGATAAGGAAGTGAGAGAGGTGATCACACGGCGAGGGGAAACAGGATGTAAGTACACACAGGTAAGAAAAATTTGTGAATATTGTTTTTTATCAATGTGTACTTTGATAAGGGGACTGTATGAAAATGATTAGGGGAGGGAAGAGGAACAGACGTGTGGAGTGGGGTTTTTTTTTGAGAGAGAGATAATTTTTTTTAATCTCCTTATTATTAAATACACATAAAAAATTCCTTTGCAGATTAAAGTAAAGAAGGAATGAATTAAATGCTAAAAGAATGAAAAGTATTATTCAAGTTCAATAGGGCCGACATCTATTCTTAGACCTTTAATTCATATAAATAAAAACTCCCCTTAAATAAACCTACAATACAATAAATCACAGAAATAATAGTAAAATGATATTATATTAAATTATAAAATGGAAAATCAAATTAAGAAATTATACATTGTAAAGATGTAAAACAAAATAATCAAGAGGATGAATCAACTGATCAACTTATTATGATTAAATGTTAAGGTTTGGTTTATAATAACATTGCTTTTTTTAGTTATTAATGGTGAGTCCAGTTGATTCAATACCGTCATGTAATTTTGAGTATATTGCCGTTTGTTTTGTTTTTTTAATTTTTTTTTAGGTATAAATGGGGAGGGTCCAAATAAAAAATTAACAATATGGGTTTTTTGTGCTTTTTTTTTTAATACAGGGTAACTCTCATATAGTCTATAAGTTGTATTTATTTATTTATTCTTTATTAAAAATGATTTTTCTTTTTATTTATTGAATAACTTGCTTTTTGTCCTAATTCACCATTCATACATGCATTACTTATATCCAGTAATATATTCATATGTTGAATATTTAAAGACTCATACATCAAATAGCATAATTCTTATTTTGTCTTAATTCTTTTCCTTTCATTTTATTGTATATTAAACTTTGTGTGTGTGTTATCAGTGTGTGTGTGTGTGTGTGTGTGTGTGTGTGTGTGTGTGTGTGTGTTATCAGTGTGTGTGAGCCGCACCTCTGAGTTGTCCAGTAGCATCTGCCAACTGTCCTCCAGAAAGAGGTTGGTCTCCTCCTCCTCCTCCTCCCAGGAGTCCTGGTGGAAGGAGAGCTGCCGCGGCACCTTGGGCAGCCCGAACATGGAGTAGGAGTGCAGTTTGCTCTGGAGCTGCTCCAGACGGTCCACCTCCTGCGATAAGGATTTTCAAAACAAGCCTAATTAGCTCCAACAAGGTTAACAGCGTGACAGCGAGACAAAAAAAATGAGAAAGCAACCGTCCGTTTCTGTCCTTTCCGTGACAGTTTATTGTTTAATTCAAACTGTAACTAACGATGAGTCCACGCATTAGCATATAAATCCTGTTTCTAGTGGCGCCTTAATTCTTAAATCCAACAGTAGCTGCTGTTCAGGCCTTTATTCAGTCTGGCAGGTCTTATGTAGTTATGAAAATGAGCTCTGTGCATTGAGAGCACTTTAACAATAGAAGGCAGGGGAGGGGAGATCGGGGGGAGATCGGGGGTGAGGGTTGCACATGAAGGAGGTGGAGGAGGAGGAGGAGGAGGAAGGTGAACCGGTGCTTTCTGCTTCAAGAAACCTTGAGACAAAGTACTCATCTGTGTTCATTAATAATAGCTCAGTCACACGGGAGGGGCTGCACATCAAATTTAGGAGTTAAAACAAGTAGAGAGGAACATTTATCTGAGTAAACATGACAGGAGGGGGACGGGCAGTCGTTTAACCCGTCAAATGTGGAGAGTGCAAAAGGTCCGAGTCCGAGTGATGGAGGATCTCTGGCCCTGGAGGGGTTAACGGGGGCCACGGGAGGGGAGGGAGGGGGGGTGGGGAGGTGAATAGAGATGAGCGCTGCACTGACAGGTGACTGACAGATACTGTCTCCATTTGACATCTGCTACTGTGCAGGATGCGACCTCACGAGGGGAAACACAAAGGGAGCGTGTGTGTCTGTGTGTGTGTGTGTGTGTGTGTGTGTGTGTGTGTGTGTGTTCGAATCAATAGAGTAAAAGTTGATTATTGATTGTTAAAAAAGAATAAGCTGGTTCTGATTCAGACGTGAAGCTTTTTTTAATTTTATTTAAATTGACTTAACATCAAGAAAGAAAAAAAAAAGGTGAGCACACATCAGGTTTTTCCTCCACCTATTTGTTTCCAGAGCTGTTAGGAAAGTATGTGAACACACAAGTCAGGAGAGGGAAATGACCTCACTGTGCTCGGGGGGATACGGCCTTCCGACCTCCTCCCACTGCTGCTTGCTACTGTTTTGTTTGTTTTTAAATATTTTTTTAATCTGAGACAAGTCTGGGCAACAAGCCTACCCCCGACAGTTTTTACAAAGTGTCTGACTTCTGCTTTAAAAAAACAGCCACTGCCCACTAACACAGATTTCCTGTTATCACCTATTATTATTATTATTAGTGTTACCTTTCCGAAGGCGCCTCCTCCCGCGTTTGAGCTGAAGAAGCCACTGAAGCGGCTGGCAGCGCGGTTCTTCCAGCTGTCAGGCCCAGCTCCAACGCTGGGCAAAGAGCCACCGATCTGTCCCAGAGCATCCGGGGTCGGAATATTCGTTTCTCCGAGGAACTCTGTCATGTTCTTCCTCCGTCGAGCCTGACCCTGCGAAGACACGAAGAAGAAGAGAGACGGTTGAGAGAACAAGTAAACAGAAAACGAAAGGAGGAGACAGGCTGGCACGAGCACGAGCTGGTTATTGTCATCTTTGGAGGATGGAGTTGGCAGTCGGACGGATGGAAAAAGACAATGAAGGAAAGAGAGAAATATACAGAAACAGGATAAACAGGAAATCAGAGGGGATTTCTGAACGAGGGATGACATCAGCAGGACCGTTAAAGCGATCCTAATGGCCAGACACAAACAGGAGAGGGAAGGACTGCCACTTCCTCGCCGTGAACACTACATTACATCACAAGGAACGGGCGGGAGGTTGTTCCATAAGGACAGACGGTCTGAGCTCACCATTGTTGTCCCCCCCCCCCCGACCCCGAACACCATCACCTCACCTCCCCTCCCATTGTTACCCTGTCAGCAGACCCTGCAGCGGACCCTCACTCAGGCAATCTCTCTTCTGTCCACTTTACGAGCGCCAACAAAGCAAACAAACAAGGGGCCACCTCTGTATCTGAGGAAGCAGTTGTTTTTTAGCTGTTGGAGTGACAGTGGTGAGGGATCTGCCTGGTGGGGAGGCTGTTGGAGCCCCCCCCCCCCCCTTCCCAAATACCCCCCCTACTACCCACCACCCTCCCTTCAAACACAGTGACAAGGAACTTACATTCCTGGACACTGACACTGTTGCTGAAACTGACCGACCATTCCAACCAAATTCTTTTAGTGACCCCCCTCTCACCCCCTCCCACCCCCCACCCCCCTCCAAACAAACACACACACACACACACACACACACACACACACACACAATGCCAGTACAAAGCTGATAGGCTGTTGGGTATCAGTCAAGCTTCGAATCAATAGGGTCAAACTGCATAAACAAAAAAAAAAACTTTAGCACTATTGGAAGAAAAGCTCTTTCATTAACTTCACTGATACAGATTTATAAAAACTATATACATATATAGAAATAAAGTCTAGTTTGTGGCTCGTACTGTAGAACGTGAAATGTAAATATTATGCTCTGGTCGCATTGTTCTGCATTACACCAGCTCCCATTTAAGGTAAAAACATCCCCAAATCTGTGTGGAGCCACTTGAGTTAAAGTAAAAAATCAGCTATACAGTTACATAACGAGATAGTGGATCAGACTGGGGGGTCCTGCAAGGTTTTTTAAACAGCTTCAGTCACTTTATCTTTTCTTTTTTGTTTTATAAATGATTGCCAACCAGGACAGTATGATGTAACAGCAAATAGATATGTTGGCTTTAAAACAAAAAACTAGAGAGCCAAAGAGAGACAGAAAGAGAGAGAGGGAGGGAGGGGGATTGGGAAATGGGACAAATTTAAGAGTGGCTTCAGTGAGAAGGGAAACGAGCCTGGACCCATTTAAGGAGGGAATATGTGGGCCAACTGGTCAAGGACGCAGGTGTTAGGAAGTGTTCACGGACAAACAGGGAAAGTCTGGACGCTTTGCTACTGACAGCACACGAGCAGGGAAAAGACTTGAACCCGGTTAGTTAGATAGAAAAATGTGAGACTGGAGCAAACTAACAAACTAAGAAAGCTGATTCATTATTTAAGTTTCAGCTTCTCAGACGGGAGAATACGCCGCCTGTCTTTTTCTTACAGCGAGACACAGCGTATTGAATTTCTTTGGGTTTCGGACAAGCAACGATTTCATGACATCACCTTATTTGACGAAGGAGCTTTTCACTGTTTATAGACTCATTATCTGCAGCTCTGATAGATCACACACACACACACACACACACACACACACACAAACCCGTCCTGTCAAACTTGAATAAACTGTACAGACAAGCATCTTGAATGTCTTTAAAAAAATCACTTGAACAACAAACCGGTCGCTCAAAAGACGAGAACCAGGACAGGAAGTAATTATAAGCAACACAGGGACAGAAGCTCCCAGCAGTTTCCCACCACAGTAACAGTGCTCACCATTGAAGCCAGAGGCATGTCAAAAGTAACAAAAACCATCCTAATCCTCCAATTGGATTCATGGATCGCAGCCCATTCTGGAGCCAGCTGCTGCTCTCTCTCAACTTCAAGCCTCCTCCTCCTCTTCCTCTCTCTGTCCACATCCACCGTGAAACAGGCACATCCAAGCCGCCCTCGCCGTCCACAGTTACAGAGACACAGACGCCAGAGTCAGTCCGAGAAGCCGTGGGACGACGACTGTGACAACGCTCAGGTTATTCCAAAATCAAGAGACTGGTGGCTTGACTCTTCTTCTTCTTCTTCTTCTTCTTTTTCTTTTTTTAAGTCTTGAAAAACGTCCCGTTCCAGCTGACAGGATCCGGGTCCCCTCACCAAAAGAGGCGTCTGGTCTGGCCGCCGTGTCCAGCCGTGACCGACCGCAGTTTCTCTTTGAACCCCGTCCGGTCCTCGCTGTCCAAACAGTCAGCGGTGAAACCTTCTCACTGAGGAGCGGCAGCCTGCTTGCATTTCATACAGACACTGGCCTGAAGTCATAGCAACCAGGAGGATCCTGCCTCATTGTGTGGGGCAGGAAAAAGGAGGCAGGGCTGCAGCCCACAAGAAGGGAAGAGAAAAAAGAGAGAGAGAGAGAGAGAGAGACAGAGAGAGAGAGACAGAGAGAGAGCCAGAGAGAGATAGAAAAAAGAGGAGGGTGATCTGAATATTTGGAGGCGGAGTCAGGGTGACAGCTTGTAGGGGGGCTCCCTGGTTCAAACACACATCCTGGTGCTTGTGGAGCCAAAATGCTTTTACGGTCAAGTCTCAAGAGGCTGCTCAGGAAAACAGATTTCCTTTTGATTCGAACATTTTTTTATCTTTTTGACCTTTCACTATCATTCTTGTGACTAATGCAAAAATCCTCTTTCATTCCACAGAATTACCTGAGCGAAAAAACCCAAGAAAAATAACAGACAGACTGTAAATAAACAGAAAGGCCTTCCTCCATTACTTTTACTTGGAAGTCTCGTCTTTTATATTATGCTTTCTTCAACTTCCCCCTTTCACCCTCCCTTTCTTTGTTGTTTAGCTGCAGACCTTTGAACAATGCCATGCCAGCCCAAAACAAGGAAAAAGAAATGCCCCGATAATGACCAAACGGGAAATTCCCTTTGTTTACTTGCTTGTTTCAGCACATTTCACCAGCTGCTTATGCCAGCAGATAAGCCCCAAAGCTCACACCTCCTCCCCTCCTGGAGCAGCGGTCACGTCTCAGAACTTTCCAGAGCCAGAAACATTGGAGTGTGATTATCGATGAATCTCTCCGTTGTTTAATTCCAGCTTCTTTTTTTTTAAACATTAAGATTTGCAGAGTTTATGTCTGTATGTGTAAAATAAATATATTTGACTTTTGAGCCTAACAAATCTAAAGACGCCATCTAGCACTATTTTTTTTTGGGGGGGGGGGACATTTCACAGACTAAACAGTTAATTGAAAAACTATTGTAACAGATGAAATCGATAATGAGAATAACACAGTTTTTTGGAGTTGGGGGACATTTCCGTGGGTAATAACACCGACACTATTTACATGAGCTTAAGCAAATATACCCGAACAGTAAACACAGAGTCTCTGTTCGTCACATCGGCCTAACTAATTATGTTTACAAGGTCCCCCCCCCCGACCCACCACCCCCCTCCGTGCCTCCTGTGTAAACCTGTCAGCCTGGACAGAGGGCAGCAACATCCTGAGCTCTCTCTCTTTGTTACACAGCCGTCTGCTTTGAGTGCTAAGACCTGTGCGGCGGGTCTAATGGTAAGGGGGGGTGCGAGGAGGGGGGGGGGGTGTTCGGGGAATAGCGGTCGAGTTAATAATATCAAGCCTTGTTCACTGCCTTATCTTATCATGGTGGTTTTGTGGTATTAACCTTGGCCTGGAAAAGAAGAAAATCTTTAAATGGGGGCAGGATTGTATTAAAATAAGTGGTGGACAAAGAAAGCAGCACAAGCATCACCCCTCCCTCAATTCACCCCACCTCACCTCACCTCCACCTCCACCCCTCCCCTCCCCTCTTCTCTCTTTGCTCCCTGCTACTGCCTTTATGTTAGTAGACTGATAACAGCTCCCCTTGATCAGGTGGGTTGATTAACGATGGGAAAAACAGCGTGACCTTCCTGCAAGTCTGGACACACTCCAACACGGTCACACACACACATACACACACAAACACACACACACAACACACACACAGGATCACACGTGCTCAACCAGGAAATAGAAACTAAGGGAAAACCCTCCTCTCTCTGAAGTGGTCAACAAACCGCTGCATTGAGATTTTAAAGCTCTCTCTACTTGATTTCCAATAAACCCGAGGCCTGACGAACAGCGACGAAGTGAAACAGAAGCTTTCAGCCTGAGGTGACAGATGAGAGTTGTCAAAACAATGCTCCTCTTACTTGACCTCCTTCGTCCATCCGTCACCCCCTCCCCCTCCCCCTCCTCCTCCTTTCCCCCTCCGGTCATCATCATCACACTTCCCCAAATACACAAACACAAGTACGGAAAGAAACCTCGGAAGACCTCTGACTCTTGGACTGTAGGAGATGAGATCATTGAAAACAAAAGGAAAAGAAGTGTTTCTGTATATGAAGCAGCTAAGGAAATGAGACTATATCTATATCATCATCATCATCATCATCATTATCATCACGTGTATCAATGCGACAGACTAGTCAGCAAACCTCTCTCACCTGACAGTCAGGCGGTTTTGGGCTGGTATCTGAAGGAGGTGACTCAGGAATTACTGAGTCCACATGCAGCAGGTCCCAGCTGTGCCAGGATGTAAGTCGACCGAGTCGCACCATTTTCTCCAAAAGAAAGAAGAAAAAAAAATAGAAAAAAAGAAAAAAGAAAATTCCCTCTAAATAAAAATCTCAAAATAAAAATAAAAAGCTGAGTAAACAAAGTGATGAAGTTAATCCAACAAAGAAAAGAAGAAGTCAGAGGGAATCCATTTGCAAGGAGTCACGATCGGGACAAGAGTGCAGAGAGAGAAGCATCGCAGCTACTTTCCCTCCAGCGTCTGCCTGACTGTCTACCTGATCCTGCAGATACACACTACTGCTGCAGGCCAACGGTCACACATTACAGTCATAAAGGTGTGGGTTCAACCCTGCAGTAATCTCCACCTTAAGGCATCAAGGGAAGAACACACACACACACACACACATACTTCACTAGCACACACACACACACCCTCGGCTCCTCCCACAACTATACGTGGAGGAAGAAACAAACAGGCTCCTAATATCTGATACGGTTATAATAAAGAGACGAAAGGTTAGATATGAAAACACGTGAGGCAATTAGTTCTTCACACAAACACACAAACACATAAACACATAAACAGACTGGACGGAAATTAGAAATAATAATAATATTAAAGGAAAACTGAGTTAATTTTCAATAAGCAGGACCTAGAAATAGTCCAGCAGTCATATTATCAGCAGTAAGAATAAATGGAAATATCGTCATAAAAAGCATAATATATGTTGTTTTGTGGTATAAATTATTATTATTATTTCACAATCCACATATTAAATCAAATTTGCAAGTAGAGCTGCAATCACTTGTTAATTCATCTATTAGTTGCTATTACTAACTATTAAATTAATAATAATCACTATTTTGCTAATCAATTAAGCATTTGAAGTCCATTTTTAAGACAGAAAAAGTCTAAATTGTATGTTGTTTTATGGTATAAATTATTATTATTTCACAATCCACATATTAAATCAAATTTGCAAATAGAGCTGCGATCATTTGTTAATTCATCTATTAGTTGCCAACTATTACATTAATTATAATAACTATTTTGCTAATTGATTGAGCATTTACAGTCCATTTTTAAGACAGAAAAAGTCTAAATTCCCTGATTCCAGCTCCTAAAATGTGAATATTTCTTCAGTTTTTATGATAGTAAACTGAATATTTCTGGGTTACGGACTCTTTGAGCTTTTGGAACAAACAGAAATCAACATTTTGCTCCATTTTCTGGCATTATGCATCCAAAAACTCAAAAAAAATAAATTCATTAATCAAGAAAATAACCAGCAGATTAAACCCTAATGAAAAACAGTTCAATCAGCTCTTCTTATACAAACTAGCGTCTGACGTGAAGGAGTGGAATCAAACATAAGTCTAATATTTACACTAAAGCTCTTATCGACCTCATGGCTGATACTTCTCGCTCCGTTAACACACTGTACTGTTTCACAGAGCACTTCAACTCACAGCTCAGAAGCTGAATTGAAGTTTATTGACTCGACTGTTGAGCTCTCTCTTGACAAATCTTCAGATCTCAAAGCGGGTGAAGGAGGGTGAAGAGACCCCCGTGTGACCGCTGCTGATTCAAACCCATTGTCATTCAAAGTGTGACTCTGTGATCGGTGACAATTGCCCCCCATTGCCCCCCCCCATTGCCCCCCATTGTGAGCTATCAAGACAAGTCAGATAGTGAGACAGAAGTAGTGGATGTTGAATTGAAAGGAAGCTAATTAGCATCCGACGGTTTGTGTAATGCAAGCGGTGAAGACTTTATGACACGGTGTGAAAAATAGGAATTAAATACAATCGTGTCTGTTAAACGTCTTCCACCCCGCCAAAACAAAAGCACGCTGAGTTCATCGTCAGCTACATGAATATAAAAACATTTAAACTTCCTGTCGTCCTCCCGGGGCAAATTGACCACGTCTGTTTTGACTGTTCCTTCTTTCCTCCCTTCTTTCCTTCCTTCCTTCTGTCCGTCCGTCCTTCCATCCTCCTTTCCTTCCTTC
Organism: Scomber colias; assembly: GCA_021039105.1. NCBI lineage: Eukaryota > Metazoa > Chordata > Actinopteri > Scombriformes > Scombridae > Scomber > Scomber colias. The sequence goes on along the minus strand of JAJDFG010000928.1, from coordinate 16,437 downwards.
CTTCCTTCCTTCCTTCCTCCTTGTCTCTTTCTTTCCTCCCCATTACCTTCCTTCTTTCCTCTGTCCTTCTTTCTTTCCTTCCTTCTGTCCTTTCCTCCTTCCTTCTTTCCTCCCTCCCTCCTTGTCTTTTTCTTTCATCCCCATTACCTTCCTTCTTTCCTTCCTTCCTCCCTTCCTCCTTCCCTCCTCCTTTCTTTCCTTCCTTCCTTCCTTCTTTCCTTCCCTCCCTCCTTGTCTTTTTCTTTCATCCCCATTACCTTCCTTCTTTCCTTCCTTCCTCCCTTCTTCCTTCCCTCCTCCTTTCTTTCTTTCCTTCCTTCCTTCCTTCCTCCTTCCTTGTCTCTTTCTTTCCTCCCCATTACCATCCTTCTTTCCTTTGTCCTTCTTTCCTTCCGTCCTTCCTTTCATCTGTTCTTCCTCACTCCTTCTTTCCTTCCTCTAACCCCCTTTTCTTCCTTCCTTCTGTCCTTCCTTCCTTCCTTCCTTACGTTCCTTCCTTCTTTCCTCCCTCCCTCCTTGTCTCTTTCTTTCATCCCCATTACCTTCCTTCTTTCCTTCCTTCCTTCCTTCCTTCCTCCCAGCTTCCTTCTGTCCTGTCCTCCCTTCCTTTTTTCTTCCCCCATTTCTTCCTTCCTTCCTTCCTTCCTTGACTCGAGGACAACAGGAGGGTTAAAACAGGATTAATCTCCCTCTGTTAAATATATGTGTGGTTGGATTTTGGGTTCAGTAAGAAGTCTTGACACTTGTCACTCCTTTTACTGTGAAGCTTTCTACGTCGTCATGGCGACTTCAGGCCTGGAGGCTTTTATTTTGGGACTTTCATGAGCTCCAGTATTTCCCCCACCAGCAACTGACTCTTTGTCTATTATGAAACAATCCTATCTACCTCCACTGTCTCTTACATAACAAACTTTTCTTCCATGCCCGAGGGCAAAGCCAGGAGTCTCAGCTTGTTTACAGTATTGATTGGGAACTATTAGAGCTAGGGCTGCAACTAATTATTATTTTCATTATCAACTGATTTCATCATTATGTTCTCAACTAATTTTTTTTTTTTTTTTTGCGATCAAATTTTTATTTTCATTTCCATTAAGTCCAACAGAAATATAACAGGGGATACAATAAAATAAAAAAATAAAATAAAATAAAATAAAATAAAATAAAATAAAAAAATAAAATAAAAAAATATAAATAAATAAAAAAAAATAAATAAATAAAAAATAATAATAATATCGGTGTGATCGGTGACAATTGCCCCCCATTGCCCCCCCCATTGCCCCCCCCCATTGCCCCCCATTGTGAGCTATCAAGACAAGTCAGATAGTGAGACAGAAGTAGTGGATGTTGAATTGAAAGGAAGCTAATTAGCATCCGACGGTTTGTGTAATGCAAGCGGTGAAGACTTTATGACACGGTGTGAAAAATAGGAATTAAATACAATCGTGTCTGTTAAACGTCTTCCACCCCGCCAAAACAAAAGCACGCTGAGTTCATCGTCAGCTACATGAATATAAAAACATTTAAACTTCCTGTCGTCCTCCCGGGGCAAATTGACCACGTCTGTTTTGACTGTTCCTTCTTTCCTCCCTTCTTTCCTTCCTTCCTTCTGTCCGTCCGTCCTTCCATCCTCCTTTCCTTCCTTCCTTCCTTCCTTCCTTCCTCCTTGTCTCTTTCTTTCCTCCCCATTACCTTCCTTCTTTCCTCTGTCCTTCTTTCTTTCCTTCCTTCTGTCCTTTCCTCCTTCCTTCTTTCCTCCCTCCCTCCTTGTCTTTTTCTTTCATCCCCATTACCTTCCTTCTTTCCTTCCTTCCTCCCTTCCTCCTTCCCTCCTCCTTTCTTTCCTTCCTTCCTTCCTTCTTTCCTTCCCTCCCTCCTTGTCTTTTTCTTTCATCCCCATTACCTTCCTTCTTTCCTTCCTTCCTCCCTTCTTCCTTCCCTCCTCCTTTCTTTCTTTCCTTCCTTCCTTCCTTCCTCCTTCCTTGTCTCTTTCTTTCCTCCCCATTACCATCCTTCTTTCCTTTGTCCTTCTTTCCTTCCGTCCTTCCTTTCATCTGTTCTTCCTCACTCCTTCTTTCCTTCCTCTAACCCCCTTTTCTTCCTTCCTTCTGTCCTTCCTTCCTTCCTTCCTTACGTTCCTTCCTTCTTTCCTCCCTCCCTCCTTGTCTCTTTCTTTCATCCCCATTACCTTCCTTCTTTCCTTCCTTCCTTCCTTCCTTCCTCCCAGCTTCCTTCTGTCCTGTCCTCCCTTCCTTTTTTCTTCCCCCATTTCTTCCTTCCTTCCTTCCTTCCTTGACTCGAGGACAACAGGAGGGTTAAAACAGGATTAATCTCCCTCTGTTAAATATATGTGTGGTTGGATTTTGGGTTCAGTAAGAAGTCTTGACACTTGTCACTCCTTTTACTGTGAAGCTTTCTACGTCGTCATGGCGACTTCAGGCCTGGAGGCTTTTATTTTGGGACTTTCATGAGCTCCAGTATTTCCCCCACCAGCAACTGACTCTTTGTCTATTATGAAACAATCCTATCTACCTCCACTGTCTCTTACATAACAAACTTTTCTTCCATGCCCGAGGGCAAAGCCAGGAGTCTCAGCTTGTTTACAGTATTGATTGGGAACTATTAGAGCTAGGGCTGCAACTAATTATTATTTTCATTATCAACTGATTTCATCATTATGTTCTCAACTAATTTTTTTTTTTTTTTTTGCGATCAAATTTTTATTTTCATTTCCATTAAGTCCAACAGAAATATAACAGGGGATACAATAAAATAAAAAAATAAAATAAAATAAAATAAAATAAAATAAAATAAAAAAATAAAATAAAAAAATATAAATAAATAAAAAAAAATAAATAAATAAAAAATAATAATAATATTTTCTCAATTAATTGATTAATTTGGTCCATCGCAATTCAAGAAATATCTTCCAAAACTTAAATATATTCCCGGTTTACAAAGATATAAAACAGAGAAAAGAAGCTAATCTCATTAAGAAGCTGGGATGAGATAATGTTTGGGAATTTTGGGGGTTGTAAAATGACACAAGCGGCTCATTTTCTGCTTAACTAATCAAATTATTGGCTAATTTTTCCAGCTCTAATCCGATCAGAGAATAAATAAAGTAAGAAAGAAATTTGATGCCAGTTTTCAGTGAATTCAAGTTTTAAACGCGCTACGTTAAAGACACATTTCAGTATTGAGTATAAACAGTGCATCGTGGCACATATGGAGGATCTATTACCTGACATTAACTCCCTGGGAAAGCTAAAACCATCCAACTGCACACTGTAATGTGATCCTAATCATTGTTATTTGTAATCTCCGGATCAAACAATGTTACTGTAAGAGAACAGACTTCACCCGGTAACGTGGATTTTATGGATTTAGCTCGATTCACATGCAGCCGGTGAAGCGTGACAGACGGGCAGCGTCGGCCTGCCACCTCACTGTTTAAACTTACTGTGCTATGGCAACTGATGGGTGTGGGTTATATAAAAGACAAGAGAGCGAGGATCAGCGTACTGTACATGCTTACAGGCAATCATAAAGGTCACATAGGGGGTTAGTTATCTTTACGACTGCTGTAAAACTTACAGTTTCAATTCTAATGAAAAGAAAAGATGAGCAAATGCCAACTCTACTGTAACTGTTTCATAGAAACCGCCGAAATACTGTAAGTGTAAAATCTTTAAATGAGCTTGCAGGAATAAAACCGACAACCACATTGCATCCTGAGCAGGAACTGGGGATTAAACAGGTTATAATGACTCATAGCTACTTCAAAAGTATATATAGACGGGGATCCACGCTGCTCCTATGATAAAAAGTTTCGGTTTTGTTAAGTTAAATATGAGACAGTGAGTCAGATTAAACCTGCAGCCACACCAGGATTTACCAGACAGGCTTAAACTTCATATCTTTCCTGCCACATGCCATCACACTGTATAATGACAGATAAAACACTCTGACTCATAACTTAAAGTCACTACGCACTTTATTTTCTACACACATCGCACATTTTTTACTTTTAATTAGTTGTATATCCTTTTGTACATTACATTTTATTCTATTTTATTTGCTACTTTGCTATTTTCTTATGTATAGTTTGTTCTTTATATTCTTATACTATATGTTAAAGTTATTATCACTGTGTGTAATGCTGCTGCTGCACTGTCATTTCCCAGTTTGGGATCAATAAAGTATATCTATCTATCTATCTATCTATCTATCTATCTATCTATCTATCTATCTATCTATCTATCCCTACTTTTAATATAAGTTGTTTGATGTTATAAATGTGCAGTTTTTTTTCCCTCCATCTCACGCTGCAGGTTAGAATTCAAACTTATTGAGGTCAGTATCAAGGGTGGTTTGATATACAGCTGATATTATAAAAGATGCATTATTTGCTGATAAGTGCAATAAGTACAAAGCACAGGCGGGCAGCGGTGCTTTATGGGAACTATCAGCGGGGTTGGAATGCGTCCTCGACCAATAACATCGCTTGGCTGAGGTTCCCCCCCGTCGTAAAATAATCAATCCAGATCATCAAAGCTCTCTGCAGCCTATCACAGCGTTGCCAGCGACTATAAAATGTAACATGCATGCAATAATAAAGTTGAAACACCCCCCTCCATTCAAACAAAAGAGTAACTCTGCACAGACAAAACAGGACTTGGCTGCTTTTTCCTTCTGAAGGCCTGGCACAAGTCGCCGCGGTGCCAGGCCATGAATCCGGTCACTAGGCAAATATCTGAAACATCTTTTTTTTGTTTTTTTGTTTTGAGCCTCGATTCTATAAAAAGCAAGCACGCATGCGTTTTATCGGGAGTGCCAACGCCGCTGTCATAGAAACTCAAAAGAAACCCGCGCTCGGTGCCCACCATGTCCAAAGTAGAGCTTTTGTCCTCCGAGCTGCTTTCATAAAACATGGGCCTGCACCCAAAAGAACAGATCTCTCAAAAAAAAAGGAGGGTTTTCTTGCTGTTGAGTCTGTTAAAAGACAAAAAAAGTATCAATAGACTTCAGTGAACTCGGCTTCTGTGGCGAGAAGAGGGGTCCAAGTTCATGAATCAGTCTCTCCAAACAGCTTTCACGCAGCGCAGGCGGAGAAAATGGGGGAAATTTGAGGGTAAAAGTAACCGAATACTTTTAATTTATTTGGTCTATTTGGTGGCAAAGACTCATCAGTTTAAGAAGCCAAGTTGGCAATATGTTTAACATCATAAAAGACTTTAAATAAAAAAAGCCCCTAAATGTTGATATTGGACACTTTCAGTTCTAAAGAAATGTCCATGAAGCTACTGACAGTTAAATGCTTCATGTTTTCCACCAGATATTCATCAGACCATCAGAAAGCACATTAATGCCCCCCAGAGGAATGCATGAGAGTTTCATTATCATCACTCACTGACATTAGACACTTCCCTCATTCACAGTCAATAAAATAAACCCCGGATATAAGTCAGTACTTGCAATGAATGCGGGCACATTGGGAATTATTTCCCCTAAAAAATGTCTTGACAGGAATTACACTGTCAGTAGTTTGATGGGATTAACAAATAAAGCTCAGAAACATGAGGGCAGACGCTGAATGACTAAAACTGCTTTCCTCAGCAACCTCCAGTGTTTATGTCTCTGCTGCCGTGCGGCTGATGACTAACCTGCATGACTTAGCGCCACAGATGGCAGTAAAAAACGCTTCAACCGAGCCTCTACCTGTTTTTTTTTTGCCCAGAGCGACGATGACATCAGGACTGGTTTGAGTTTTTACACTGTGATGCACATGTACACACAATCAGACTCACCTGTTAGTGCGTCTAGACTTTGCTCCAGGGGGTTTTATAGCAACCATAGTCACTTGTTGGAGGCTCGTCAAAAAAAGCTAGCAGCTAGTATTCACAAGTAAATCCTGAGTGACATGCTGTGAACACTGAGAATGATTTACAGGATTCATGTTTTTTAAATGAAACAGCTGGAAGCGTTTAACAGAGTCAGCAGAAGACAGCGTTTTTTTTAAAATCAACACGTGGAGGTAACGTTAGTTTAATTAGCCTGCTAGCTAGCTACAGCTGATAAAATGACAGAGATAATCATTTAATTTCAGCTGCTGTTGTCTGTGAGAAATGAGAATTGGCTTTTGCTTTCTTCTTGTGTCTGAAATGAAGGACTTATTCTTTAAAAAATATGAGTGCTAAATCTGCCATGAGTCGGACAAGAGCAGGAAACTTAGTATCCTAGCAACAGGGAGCAAGGCTAAGCTAATGGTCGATTTGAATGATTTCATAGTTTTGGTTCTGGAAACTTGTGAAAGGCATTTTTCACTATTTTATGGTACTTAAATTAATTTAATTGAACAGTAGTGCATTACTTTAACTGAATTATTTGTAATTTTACATTTGCACTTTACATTTACTTTTGTTTATACTGTTAACTTTTACATTTTCATAGACATTTTCACACTTTTATACACTATATCTAAGATATTACACATTTTAATGTACATTTGTATCTATATTATATCACCTATATTTTGTGGTAGTGGTATTTTTCTCTTTATATGCCATTTTTGGACTTCTATGCACCACAGCATCACATTCATTGCATGTATACACCTACTAAGCCTGTTTCTGATTCTGATTTATTCATTTTATTTGTGTGTAGAGTATTAAACTTAAATGTTATCATCTTATGTACTGTGGCTTACAGTTAATTGTTGTCTGCAGTCCCTTGGCAGGTCACACATAGACTAAATTAGTGTTCTTTTTAGACTTTTTCTACGGTCACAGATTAGACCACAGACCTCCAATTTGATAAGATTTTGCTTTTTATATATATATATTTTTATGTTTTATGACTGGAAGTGTATGAAACTCATGACCAAAATAGTCTTGCTTTCTGTCATTGTGTTACTTAGGGGTGTAATTATAGTGCAAATAAATTATTCCCCGGTCTGCGCTATTTCTAAAGCTCCTAGTTTGGCAGCCAAGTTGGATCAAGATCCTAACAGTCCTCAGTCAGCCTCTCAGCGTCTCTCATCAGTAACAAAACAAAACGCTTCCTGTCGTTGCAGGAAGTGCTGGACTGGCACAGAGTGTTCCTGAGCAAACTCATCATTAAATGGGATTCAAGGTTTCAATCCGCCGGCACAGAGCACAGGCTGGGCTGGCATGCGCATACATGAGTGTGAACACAAAAGCCACACAACACGCTGCTGGCGGTCGACTGAAGCGGAAATCCAGAAATACATTCCCAGGGTTCTGCCGGGCCGATAAAGGTAATGCAATACGATGAGGTCATGATGGGATTACCATGAGATAGTGTAAGAGCTGGGAGGGGAGGAAGAGGAGGTGAAGTTATGGAAAAACTGGGTGAAGGGCGTGGCAACAGCAGTAATAGTCACAGGGTGTGTCTGTGTTTGTGTGTGCGGCGAGTGGGGTGTATTTTGGTTTTGATGAGTCTGAGAAGAAGAAGTTTTCTGCAGCCTCGCATGAAATATACTGTAACAGCTGAAATGAAAATGACACCGCAGTCCAGTTCCGAGTTCGACCTTGTAGATGTAAACTCACCAGCAGATCGATGCTTTCTTTGCGTCCCAGAGAGCCGTGTTCAACCCTCTCGCTGCCCGGAGTGAGGATGTAAGGGCTCTGACCGCTGGAGGGCTTCATGTTGGGGAGGCTGAGCGACCGAAAGTCCTTCACGCCTTGCTCCACCTTCAGCTCATCACCTGGCCGAGCTAAAGGAAGAACCAAAAAAAGAAAAAAAAAGAAAAAGAGAGGTTGAGAAATCCTGTAAAGATGAAATATTAACAGCTCTCACATCATCAATATTTATATTCAGCCTGCAGAGGAAGCCACTGTAGTTAAAAGGTATCCAGAGTGGTTAAAAGGTGTGTACGAATATATAAGATGACTTTAAGTGTTTTCTTTTCAGCTCATTCATTTCTTTTTTTATTTTGAGTCATTTTAAACTGAGCACCACACCCAAACTATCATTGTTTTTTTCCTTTAACTGAAGTGTTTTAACATGCTCCTGTAAAACTAGCACAAAGGATAACACCAACAACAACAAGAAGCAAGGCAAACTGACACTTCTACACATTATTAGAGCACAAATAGAGATTATATAGAGTATATTATAATATAGAATAAAACAGAGCAATGATTTTAAGTCTTTAGCCACGTGACTAAACAGCTGTGGGACTGTTTGCTCTTGACCTCTACATTACAGACCACATGTAACTCCACACTGCAGTCAGGAGGCGACAATTTCAAAAGAATAGCAATTAGTCATGGCATTGGATCTCTTTTACGACAGGCTTAAAAAAAGGACCAGTGTGCAGAATTATAGTCGCATCTAGCAACAAAAAAAAAAACTTTGCAGGACTTTGCAGAAATGGAATATAATATTTTATAAGTAGTGTATAATAATCCCCCTGAAAATAAGAATCATGTTTTCATTAGCTTTGCATGAGCTCTTTATATCTACACAGGGAGTCCATCATGTTGCACCACCATTATATTTCAACAGTAGCCAAAAACTGGCATTTTTCACGGGTTTTGCAGCCACCATAAATTCTCCTACATGCATGTAAAGGGAAGAGAGTCATTTCATTGCAACCTTAATCTGCAATCTCACCACTAGATGCCACTAAATCTTACACACTGGTCCTTTAAATGTGACTTTGATGCAGGAAACCAACATGTGTGACTGCATGCACCTCAGAGATCTCAACAACAACGCAATCCAAAGTCCCTCAAAGTCCCTCGTTTCCACAAAAATGAAGGAAATCAAGCCGAGTCATTTATGATGATGCTCTTTATATCTACACAGGGAGTCCATCATGTTGTTGCACCACTATTATATTTCAACAGTAGCCCAAAACTCGCATTTTTCACGGGTTTTGCAGCTTACATGCTTGGAAGGGGAAGAGAGGTGTAGTCATTTCATTGCAACCTTAATCTGCAATCTCACCACTAGATGCCACTAAATCTTACATACTGGTCCTTTAAATGTGACTTTGATCCAGGAAACCAATATGAGTGACTGCATGCACTGCAGAGATTTCAACAACAATGCAATCCAAAGTCCCTCAAAGTCCCTCGTCTCCACTGAGAAGAACAAAAATGAAGGAAATCAAGCCGAGTCATTCTGGTACATGCTGGTTGCTACATGCTTGTTGATTCACAGCAATCTTAACAGCGCTTCTAGAGAAAATTAGTAACCTTTTCCCTCCTAGCGCTGATTCCTTTTTAAAGGATGCAGTCCACTCCCTTTTCCTTGTAGTCAGAGACAACGGGTGTGAGAGGAAACTGGCCTACAGCATCTGTCCTGCTCCGTCATTGTTATAAAGGCTACAAAGATAAGAATAGGGTGACGTCTACGACACACCATGACTAAAAAGTGCAAGACTTAACGGCTTCTTAAGGTCAATGAAGCAAGCTGCATCTTGAGTGTGTGCTTTTATGGTGCTATTATAATAGATTTTTACATGTTTATGGTGTCATTTTCTGCCTATAGTCCTTCCACAATAAAAGGTCCTTCCACAATAAAAGTACAAATAAGTGCCACCAGCCGTATTAGTCATTTTCTAATAATCAAAAGTAAAATAATCAGTTTGGTAGATAAATACTGACGCTGCATGCATAAAAAAATAAATCAAAAACACACAAAAAAAGACATCCAAGTCCAATATCAATACTTTTTTAACTGATATAACTCTGTGTTGATAGACTGTCTCCATTTATTTGATCCAAAGAAGATATGTAAGACTACAGACTAAACAAAACTGGGGTATATTTACCAAGCCTGCTGCAACTTAAGAGTCATGGGTGCAACATTTCTGCATCACAATGATTCTTCAACATAGTTTTCAGTTTTAGTTTTTACTGAGTCCAGTTTCAGTTCATCTAATTTGCATAAAGTGGTGCAATGGAAGATTTGATACCAGGGTGTTTTGACATGTGCTTCACATGTCTGGAAAGCCAGCGAGCTCTCAAAAAGAAAAACTCACTTTTTCTGCTGCTGAATGTGGAATATTAGCTGAGAAGAGACACTTTTAGCACTGCTAACATGTATTTATCCTCCCAGAAGAAGGCTGAATGTGAGGAAATATCAGTTACACACAGCCTGACGATGTCTGCTCAACTAAAAAGATCAGCGATTAAATGAGGGATTGGAAATAAATGTGGGCGACGTTTTGGTAAAACTTTGAACTCCTTTGACGTCATTATTGCTGCTTACACATTAAAAAATATATATATATATAAATGGCTTGCTTAATAAGTATTGGCTGTTTAAATCATCAAGTTACCACAAGCCACTAAAGGTCTGAGGGAAACAAAAAAGGTAAAATGTATTTTTATGCTGAAGGGAGAGCTTCTGTGAAATAACTGAACTATGAATCTTTTGATGTTTTGCTCTTTATTTCTGTCCCTGATGTGTTTTCTATGTCTAACGATGTCTCACTGTTTCATCCTCGCTCGTCTCTCTCTCTCTCTCTCTCAATCGACGTCTGATAAATCAGCGCCGCGAGATTTTACACCCTAAAATCTCAAATGAGCTTCTGTCTGCAGCAGTATAGTCAGCCTGGAGATAAATCAGATGCAACAGCTATTTGTTTAAATTTATTACCTGATGCTCTTATATTTTGTGCGTCTATACAGGAAGAGCTTATAATATATCGTTGTACTAGTGCAAAACCTCGATGCAATGACTCAAGACAGTAACCTGGAGGTGATACACTGCTGAAATGTGGTGGTTTTTTTTACCTTTAACTTTGAGGTAGTGTCCTCCAAAACGATAAGCCTCGAAGTTGAGCGACAGCGGCGTGTTGGACTGATCCAGGAACAGGTCGACGCGGGAAAGCTCGATGCCGTTCCTTTCAAACACCGGCCCTAAAACCTCTCTGAAAACACATCACCAAGAACAAGAACAAAAAAAAGTTAATTATTGTATCACATGAAACTCTTGTAATATATTCTACGTGGTCTCCTCTTACCTCAGGGTCTTCTTTTTCATAGCAGGTACGATTTCTGTATTGATATCCACGCTGAGATCAAACTTAAGGCTGAAGCACTCCTTACTGGGGTCCTGCAAGAGGAGGAGGGGGGGCAAGGGGGTAGACAGACAGACACACTGTTAGTTGACACAGGTGGGGCTGCGGCCCCTGCTGGCTGGCCCCCCGGCCCCTGGGCCTCGAGCTGTATGTGAGCTCTCAGCAGATCCACAGGGGGGCTGCTTCTCACTACACTGCACTGCCTGGCTCGGCTCGGAGATACCTTAATGTTACATCATCATCATCATCATCATACTGCATAACTCTTATATCTGTAGCATAAAACTAACTCTGCGTCACCACAACAAAACTAATATATTTCCCTCCCCCCCTCAAATGTAAAAGCTGCAGTGAACTCCCAACAGGAAGTGACATGAAGTTGATCTCTGGAGGGGGATTTTTTTTTTGCACACTGCAGCTTGAATGTGTCTGTACGATTACTTACATCAGTGTGTCGTCTCCGTGGCTTCTTTTTCACCAACTTCATCCCCCCTGTTTTACGCTCCCTGCAAAAACAGTTATACACACATTAGGAGCCGTTATCAGGCAGTTTATACACCAGTCCCCCCCCCCCCCTCCCTGAAAACATGTGAGAAACTGCCCGTTTAACGGCACCATCGAGACTTTAAAAGAAACAATCCAAATCAACGCCAGCAGACACACATTTCATGGCAGTGATATGAAAGGAAAGGAAAAAGGCTCTGCTGACAGGCTAGTGTGATGTAACGGAGGGTTACCGACCCGCGGTCATTGCTCCCCTCATCCTCTTCCTCCAGGTCGGAGGGGGGGCTGGTGCGCGGGGGACAGGAGCGCGTGGACACGTTCCGAGCCAGGATGGAGGCTGAGGGTTAAAAAAACAAAGCTGTTGGCTCACGCTGAAGGTGGACTTTTAAAATCGTCCAGTTTTTTTAAAGACATAGTTCAGAGAAATTAAAAAGGAACATGTTCATTTTCACCATATTATCTAGTGTTGCAATCCAGGATTTTAGGTATTATTGTCCTCTTACTGGACATTTTGCATAATCAGTGTCAGTTTTCATAGATTTCATCAGGACTGTATCTTCGGTTCCAATGACAACAGTTCACTGTGAGGTTTTAAGTTTAACCAAAGTCACCAGATGATATTTAATTTGCTTCTATTGTCCTGAAAAGAGGAAGCAGAAATCTCAGGGATGGATCAAATCTCAAGGCCCGAGCCAGAGAATCTAATATGTGGCGAGTTAGACCTCTGAACTGCCACCCACATCTGTGATCTGTTCATTTATCTAGATAAGTCTGTGACGGCTGTTTGAGAAAGTTGACTAATCAGAGACTCTGTAGACAGCAGACATCATCTTTCCTGCATAGCTTGTTAGTTACGCAGCTACATCTGTGATAAAAAGGGACTGAGCCAGAAACGTATCGGTGCAGGTTGTTGTGAGTCGACTTCACAGAGAAAACAAATAAACCCTAAAATTTATTCAACTGTCCTGAAAAACATTAAAATAAACTACTGACATTAGCAGGATGGAGATGTTACTCACTACTGATTCAAGAAATAGGCTAAAATAATGATGTAATGTAAAGTTGAGTAATTGAAGTGAAATTAAATCATCAATTAAGTAAGAAAATTAAGTTTTTTGTAATTTGGATGAACCATCCCTTTAATATCAGTCACAGTGAGAGTTTAGCTCTTATTGTAGATTTGAACATATAAACATTAAATAAACTCTGAATTTCACAACAAACATTTTCTGCCTTATTTAGACAATAAAAGCTCAGTGTTCTCATATTTACACAGTGAAATCCTGCGATGAGGCAATGTGAATGACATCACTGTCAGAGAGGAAATACCACATAAAGAAACAACACAAAGACAAACCTTGAGGTTGTAAGTCAAATCGGGGGTGCCGGTCAAAGTGCATGTTGTCTGTGTGCTCTGAATGGCAGCGTGAGTCACATGACTCACACAGGTGAAGGGGGCTTTTGGTATTCAGGTCTTGGCAGTCTGGGTGGTGGCAAACCTGGACACAGAAACCAGAGACAAGAGGACGAGAGAAAGTCAGAACAACATAAACTGCCAAGTCCCCCGAGTCCCTGCAATAAAACACACAAACATTTTAAAAGCTGGGGCCGAAGTGAAAAGGGTAAAACAGTCACACACATTTGGAATAAACAGCCTCCTGCCTCACTATTGTTTCTGCCACAATTAAATGACCGCAGAGGCCGCCGCGGGCATTCCTGAGGTTTGGTGACTCCCACCATCTGTCCCCTTCTGTTGGATGACAACTAATTGACGTAAAGTCAGTGTTTCACCTCCTGTGCTGAACTGGGACCGGTTTAATCTTACATAATACAACACTCGTGTCCCGGGAGGTGAAACCATGAAACCGGCCACAGGTCAGCAACTGGGAGACTTCCAGACTGCGGAGGCGAGGCGACAGGCAGCAGAAGGCTGCAGGATTAAGGATCTCTCTGTCTCGGACCAGACAGATCCGACCTCTCTCCCCCCCCCCCCCCCCCTCTGCTCTCTCCCTCAACCACGGCAGAGAACGACCGGGGCGCTGCTCTACATCGGCTCACTCCACCCTGCGTCACCCCACACACCCCGGCTCAGGAAGCGAGGATGTATGGGGAGATACAATGGAGGTCCCGCTAATGTACTTCCTGTGATTGTTTCCATGTACTCAGGAGGAGCAGCGTGTCTGTGCATGTGAGCGTGTGTGTGTGTGTGTGTGTGTAAGTGTGTATGCAGTCTCGCTCTCATGTAAACACAACTATAGATATACAACAGGTAGAAGCCCCCAGCTGATAAACACACTTATATAAAGACCCTCCTAAAGTAACTATACTGAGTGCCACATGCTCCAGCTATACATTACAAGTTTTAAATGCTGTCAAAGCCACACACACATTTAAATGCTCGTCTCCGTCCCCTCCCCTGGTACCCTACCGTCATATTCTGCAGAGGCGAGCAGGAGTCTCCCCGCCTCCTGCAGTTCGGCTCCATATCCATGCCAACAGGCACCAGGGAGCCCCAATAAACATCCACCTCGCCTCCTTGCCTCCTCGCCGGCCTGCTAACTCACTCTGCGGCGCGTCCCCCCCCGCCCCCCCTTGTCACGAGCTGACGAGCTGCCTTATTAATCCACTCCTCTCAATGTCTAGCCAGGTATAATCGCAGATTTTAAAGTAGCAGGCCGGAGGACTGAGAGAGGACAGGAGGAGGTAGAGAGAGAGAGAGAGAGAGAGGGAGAGATGGAGGGAAGGAGAGAGGGAGGAGGGAGAGATATGGTTAAGGGAGGGAGGGTGAGGAGTCCAAGTAAAGATATAAAGCCAAAGCAGGAAGGAAGAAGAAAAAAAAAAAGGTCTGTCCAGAAGCTTTTCAGAAGTACAAAGCCCCCATAATCTTGCAGCCTAATTGGTGCCTGTGCTCTGTCAAAGCCATCTGACGGTCCTGCGGAGATTAAACAGCCCCACTCTGAGCTCCACGAGCCAGGGTCTTCTCCTCTTTTTTTGTTTTTTTCTCTCTCTCACTCCCTTTCTTCTCTGTCCTCTGCCACCAACAGCAGTAACTCCTCCCTTCCTCTCCTCTCATACACCCAGGGTCACTCACACCCAAGCAGAGCCCCAACCAGAGACAAGTTTTAAATAGAAAGAGACAGAGAGTCAGAGAGAGAGAGAGAGAGAGAGAGAGAGAGAGAGAGAGAGAGAGAGAGCTGAGGCTAAACAAAATAAAGACAATGTGTGACACGTGCAGTGGCGGTTTTTGGTATGGGCAATGTGGGCAACTGCCCAGGGCGCAATCTACTTGGGGGCGCACGAGCGCTCTCAAAAAAAAAAAAAAAAAGGAAAAAAAAGTCCGTCCGACTCCTCAAAAAAAGAAAAGCGCGTCCTCAAAAAGAAAAATCGCCAGTTTTCTAGACTAATACCGCTCATTTCCACATCAAGTTGGTGCAGTGGGCGATGAGGCGCCCCTACTATCACGTCAACTTGCTGCTGACAGTCATGTTTACAGGTTGTGTGTGTCAGAAGATAAGGCAAAGGGGAGGGAGGGGGATCAACTTGCGACTGCAGAGGCTGTGAGCAGATTGTGAGTGAGTCTCAGGGGCCATCCACACGGACACGCTTTTTGGTTTAAACGCAGATGTTTTGCATCGTTTTGGCCGATCGTCCAAATGAATAGGCCTACTGTAAACGCATTGCCTGAAAACGAAGCTTTCTGAAACCTGGTCCCAGGGTAAAAAAAATCGCAAACGCAGCCCTTGAGTGTTCCTGTGGATGGTGAAGACGCATACCTGCGTTTCGATCATGTCATCGCCACACCCCTCGAGTTTAGCCTTCCACTGTGATAACATACAGTCAACAGATACAGTCTCAGCCATGGATGTACATCCAAGGCTTTAACTTATCTTAACTTCTCTTATACAGTCTATGGGCTTTAATAGGCTACCCTCATTCTCAGAGGAAAAGCAAGGGGGGAGAGGGGCGGGGGATAGACTGACCTGTGATGATTATGATCCCAGGCCACACAACACAAACTGCTGCTTCCAAATAAATAATAATACATTTATAAAATTAATACAGACCCGCTATAGCTACATGTAAGTTATTGGGTTATGTGAAAATGCAATAAATGAATAAATAACTTTACACCTGCACTTTCATGTGGTCAAGAACTCCCTGATAGCAATCTAATCACCCACAAAACATTTTAATGCCAGTTGTAAAAAGGGTGAAAGTCAGATTACGTTAATTATTAGTATTTTTCATTTATTTATTTTATTTTATTCATTTGTATGATGACGGATGTGTGTAATTCACTTTGGTGTTTATATACTATATTTCATTTATTTATCTTATTTTTTGTGTGATGAAGGATTTGTGGGGAGGGGCGCCAATAGTCGGTCCGCCCAGGGCGCAAGACTAGCCAGGACCGCCTCTGGACACGTGAAGGAGAACTGGGTTAAAGTATAATTCTGTTTTCTTTCTGGTTTATGTGGGCTTTATTGTTTTATAGTTTTTATGAATAAAATAAAGATCCAAATTAGAAAAAAAGGGTAATTTCTATATCAACAATGGATCACATGACTGCATATAGCATCTTTAAACCTATTGTTTTGGTTTACCAGCCAGAAACTTTACTGTTTTAGTTCACAGCTTACATTGTGTCGCTTCTGAGTGTTAAAAAAAAAAGAAAAGACTGTGGAAAAGCTCCAAAAACAAAGGCTAAGTTAGCGACTAATTGGTAATAAAGTGGAGCTTTAAGCAGCTAAAGAGCGAGATATCAATCAAACTTTATTGATATAACACCTTTTCATACAGGTTAATGTTCAAAGTGCCTCAAAGTTGACTGACAAGTAATTCATATTAAAAATCTAAAATTAAATAAAGTAAATATA
>JAJDFG010000927.1:57500-60000 GCA_021039105.1 Scomber colias | reverse complement strand
ATCATCATGTTATTATTATTACTCTATATTATCATCATGTTATTATTACTCTATATTATCATCATGTTATTATTATTACTCTATATTATCATCATGTTATTATTACTCTATATTATCATCATGTTATTATTATTACTCTATATTATCATCATGTTATTATTATTACTCTATATTATCATCATGTTATTATTACTCTATATTATCATCATGTTATTATTATTACTCTATATTATCATCATGTTATTATTACTCTATATTATCATCATGTTATTATTATTACTCTATATTATCATCATGTTATTATTATTACTCTATATTATCATCATGTTATTATTATTACTCTATATTATCATCATGTTATTATTATTACTCTATATTATCATCATGTTATTATTACTCTATATTATCATCATGTTATTATTATTACTCTATATTATCATCATGTTATTATTATTACTCTATATTATCATCATGTTATTATTATTACTCTATATTATCATCATGTTATTATTACTCTATATTATCATCATGTTATTATTACTCTATATTATCATCATGTTATTATATTACTCTATATTATCATCATGTTATTATTATTACTCTATATTATCATCATGTTATTATTATTACTCTATATTATCATCATGTTATTATTATTACTCTATATTATCATCATGTATTATTACTCTATATTATCATCATGTTATTATTATTACTCTATATTATCATCATGTTATTATTACTCTATATTATCATCATGTTATTATTACTACTCTATATTATCATCATGTTATTATTATTACTCTATATTATCATCATGTTATTATTACTCTATATTATCATCATGTTATTATTATTACTCTATATTATCATCATGTTATTATTATTACTCTATATTATCATCATGTTATTATTATTACTCTATATTATCATCATGTTATTATTATTACTCTATATTATCATCATGTTATTATTATTACTCTATATTATCATCATGTTATTATTACTCTATATTATCATCATGTTATTATTACTCTATATTATCATCATGTTATTATTACTCTATATTATCATCATGTTATTATTATTACTCTATATTATCATCATGTTATTATTACTCTATATTATCATCATGTTATTATTACTCTATATTATCATCATGTTATTATTACTCTATATTATCATCATGTTATTATTATTACTCTATATTATCATCATGTTATTACTACTCTATATTATCATCATGTTATTATTACTCTATATTATCATCATGTTATTATTATTACTCTATATTATCATCATGTTATTATTATTACTCTATATTATCATCATGTTATTATTACTCTATATTATCATCATGTTATTATTATTACTCTATCTTCCTCCTCGTTCCTCTCCTTCTTCTCCTTCCTTTCCTTCCTCCTCCTTCGTTTCCTCTTCCTCCTGTATTATCTCATCAGACTGTTTATTGGATTCTTCCTCCTCTCCTTCCTCTTCCTCTTCTTCCTCCTCTCCTTCCTTTCCTTCCTCCTCCTTTCCTTCCTCCTCCTTTCCTTCCTCCTCCATCCTCTCCCTCCTCCTCCTTCCTTTCCTTCCTCCTCCGTCCTCTCCTTCCTCCTCTCCTTCCTCTTCCTCCTCTCCCTCCTGTATTATCTCAGTGAATTTATTGATATTAAAATAAAGAATAAAGGACAGATACCTTCAGCAGGGTCGTCTTAGTGGGGTTCAGTCTGGAGTTACACTCCACCTGCAGAGCAACACACACACACACACACACACACACACACACACACACACACACAGTGGTCACAACAACATAACATCACAGAGTGGCTGTTGTCATGGAAACAGGGCAGACACTCACCACAGCATCAACAGCAGGCGACATGTCTCCAACCACCAGCAGGGCAGGACACCTGACACACACACACACACACACACACACACACACACACACACCACACACACACACACAGTCAGACTCAGTAACAGTGTAAATCTGAACAGTGAGAAACGAGAGAGAGGTGAGCTGGTACCTGAGTGTAGTGACTGTGTCTTCATTCAGACCGGGGATCGGCCGCTCCATCTGTATCTCAGTACGACTGACACACACACACACACACACACACACACACACACGTTTAAAATGGTGCGGGAGGAGTACGGGAGGAGCGCGGGAGGAGCGCAGGAGGAGCGCAGGAGGAGTACGGGAGGAGCGCAGGAGGAGCGCAGGAGGAGCGCGGGAGGAGTACGGGAGGAGCGCTGGAGGAGTACGGGAGGAGTACGGGAGGAGTGCAGGAGGAGCGCGGGAGGAGCACGGGAGGAGTACAGGAGTATGGGAGGAGTGCGGGAGGAGTACAGGAGTATGGGAGGAGTGCGGGAGGAGTACAGGAGGAGTGCAGGAGGAGTACAGGAGTACGGGAGGAGTGCGGGAGGAGTACGGCAGGAGTGCGGGAGGAGCACGGGAGGAGTACGGGAGGAGTACAGGAGTATGGGAGGA
>JAJDFG010000927.1:47500-52500 GCA_021039105.1 Scomber colias | reverse complement strand
AACTAAGGCTCTGGTTCAGTTACCATGGTGACTAAGGCTCTGGGTCAGTTACCATGGTGACTAGACTCTGGGTCAGTTACCATGGTGACGGTCTGATGCTAACCTGCTACCTCTGTGTGTCAGAGTGGTTCCTGTGAGTTTGGTGCCTTTATTTACCTGTTGCCATGGTGACTCAGCTTCATTGATGAGAGTTTTGTCATCATCACACAGGAGCTGAACTCAGAGTGATCAGCTGTTAGATCAGCTGATCTAACAGCTGATCTAACAGCTGATCTAACAGCTGTGTGATGGATCCAAACATGAATTGTTCATAAAGATGAGAAATGATTTTACTCACAGCCAGTTTGGTGAGGATGTACGCTCCTGCTCCAACCCCGATACCTATCACACTCTTCACCCTGAACACACACACACACACACACACACACACATAGAGAAACACACACACACACACACACACACACACACACACACACAGATGAACTACCCAACCGGCTGTCTGAAGCTCCTACTACATTACCCATCATGCACTTCACTTCACAGTCAAGACTACAGACTTACTCCAGTTGTGTCATAACAGCCGGCAGCATCTCAGCCAGCTCGTCCATGGTGGGGTACTGATACCTGCACACACACACACACACACACACACACACACACACACACACACACACACACACACACATACACACACACACACACACACACACACACACACACACAAACACACACACACACACACACACATACAATGACTAGTGTTACTCTGTGTGTGTGTGTGTGTGTGTGTGTGTGTGTGTTTCTCTATGTGTGTGTGTGTGTGTGTGTTTCTCTATGTGTGTGTGTGTGTGTGTGTGTTACCCAGTAGGGAACATAGGAGCGTTCTCCTGCTGTCCCGGAGCATCAACATGCAGAACTGAGAAATGCTGCGTCACCTCCTGCATGTCCTCATAGTTAAACAGGCTGTTGAAACAAGACTTGTCTGCACACACACACACACACACACACACAGACACACAGACACACACACACACACACAATTATAATTATATTAATGTATTTCAGATATTCAGGATTAAAGTATAATCCATTTCTGTGAACTAATCTAATTTTTTTTTACTTACGGTTGAGTCCGACGTCATGGTAGGTGAGGATTGTCGGCCGGTTGCCCCTAGCAACCCCTCTCATGGTAACGTGCAGCACACCGTGAGCCGTCTCCACATCGTGTTCCTGAACAAACAGCTTTATTAAAACATGGAGGCAAACACTGGTCCGTGGCCCTAATCTGGCCCCCTGATGATAATTATAACTTTCATAATTAACATCAAAGCCTTTTTTGGTGGTGCAGCACACATCCACCTGATGCTGCACCCATCCACCTGATGCTGCACCCATCCACCTGATGCTGCACCCATCCACCTGTCAACCTCATGCTCCATCTGACCCTCACTGTGAACAAGACCCCCAGATACTTAAACTCCTCCGCTTGGGGCAGTACCGGCAGTACCCCCCCCCCCCCCCCCAACCCTGAGGGGGCAGTCCACCTTGTTCCAGCAGAGCACCATGGCCTCAGATGTGGAGGTGCTGACTCTCATCCCGACCACTTCAAATTAATCTGCAAACCATCCTAGAGCCTGTTGGAGGACTTCACCTGTAGAGTCCAACAGAACAACATAGCCGAGGGTTTGGGCAGGTCTATCCCCGGCTCCAGGGACGTGGAACATCACCTGGTGTGGGAGGTGGAGGGGGATATATTTGGGCTGACCTCGACACACAGCACCGGCTCTGGAACCAAACTCCTCGCAGAGAGTCCATAGTTCTGCTGGGGGAATTCAACGCCCACATGGGCAACGATGGAGATACCTGGAGGGGGGCGATTGGAAGGAACGGCCCCATCTGAACCTGAGTGGTGTATTGTTATTGGACTTGTGTGCTAGCCATGGATCATAAACACCAGGATCCAGCATCAGGAGGGTCAGAAGTGGACCTGCTACCAGAGACACCTTAGGCCAAAGGTCCAGGATCCACTTTGTAGTCGAGTCGTCAGACCTGCGGCCGTAAGAGAGGAGCGGAGCTGTCAGCTGATCACCACCTGGTGCTGAGGGGGATCAGGTGGGGGGGCGAGCTGCCGGACAGACCTGGGAAACCTAAACCAGTAGTGAGCTGAAAGGTTGGATCAGGATCAGGACTAACCCACCCTGAGAACCTGCTGGTGGACAGCAGCGGTGAAGGCGCCTTTAGGGCCTGGCTGGCTCAGGGGTCTCCTGAAGCAGCAGACGGGTGTGGGAGGAGTTCAGGGAGACCATGGAGAAGAACTTTCAGTTGGTCTCAAAGAAGTTCTGTCAAACCCTCAGGAGACTCAGGAAAGGGAAGCAGGACTCAGCCCAGGCTGGTCTCAGCGGGGGGGGGGCATTGGGTCCCTATACAACCGCTATGAGAGCTGCGATCACATTCTCTGCAGTAAATACTTTGGAGCCTCACCGTCCTTGTTGACTCGGAGGATTTTGGCCAGGTAGAACACACAGACAGATGTGGACACAGACAGATGTGACACAGACAGATGTGGACACAGACAGATGTGGAACAGACAGATGTGGAACAGACAGATGTCTCTTGGAACTCCTGACCCGATCTCTAAGGCTGAGCCCAGACTCTCTCTGCTTGGATCCAGCATCTCATTGTTTGGGTCACTACCCAAAGCTGGTGAGCAGAGGTGAGGGTGATGATGCACCCATCCACCTGATGCACCCATCCATCTGATGCTACACCCATCCACCTGATGCTGCACCCATCCACCTGATGCTGCACCCATCCACCTGATGCTGCACCCATCCACCTGCTGCACCCATCCACCTGATGCACCCATCCACCTGATGCTGCACCCATCCACCTGATGCTACACCCATCCATCTGTCAGTCCATTCATGAAAACGACTCACTGACCTCATCACCAGGGACAGACTGAATGGACTAGTATGTTAATCTGATTAATGAACTGACTGTGGAAACACTCTGATCCTATTAATGCATCCTAAACTTCCTCTCACACACACACACACACACACACACACACACACACACACACACACACACACACACACACCAAATATATCTTCTTCTTGTATAAAGACTCATCTATGTGTCCTGTTGAGCAGTGATGTCACATGTTGATGTGTTGCAGTGTAAATGTGTGACTGAGTGACAGAGTTAACACAGAGCCTCCAGCTAACAGGCTAAGTGGCTAACAGGCCAAGTGGCTAACAGGCTAACAGGCTAAGCTAGCAGCTAACTACTCACCACCCCCAACTCCTAAAGAACAGGAGATCTGGTGCAAGTCCACAACATCACACATCCTGACAGAGAGGGAGGAGGAGGAGGAGGAGGAAGAGGAGGAGGAGAGGTTAAGAGACAAAGTGATTGATAGAGAGAAACAAAGAAAGAGAGCTGGCTCCTTCAGCCTGCTGGGGGGGGTGAGGGGGGGGGGGTGATAGGATCAACAGCTAAGCTGTGCTGTCATTGGCTGAGAGCCTTTAAATCTCCTAACAGCCAACCACTTGTTGCCCTTCAACTGTTTCATCATCTCATTCCTCCTTCTGTTCTCCCTCCTCCCCCTATCCTTCCTCTCCTTCCTCTCCTTCCTCCTCTCCTCTCCTTCCTCCTCTCCTCTCCTTCCTCCTCTCCTCTCCTTCCTCCCCTTCCTCTCCTTCCTCCTCTCCTCTCCCTCCTCCTCTCCTTCCTCCTCTCCTCTCCTTCCTCCTCTCCTTCCTCCCCTTCCTCTCCTTCCTCCTCTCCTCTCCTTCCTCCTCTCCTTCCTCTCCTTCCTCCTCCTTCCTTTCCTTCCTCCTCTTCTCCTTCCTCTTCCTCCTCCTCTTCTTCTTCTTCTTCCTCCTCTCCTTCCTCTCCCTCCTCCTCTCCTTCCTCTTCCTCCTCCTTCCTCCTCCTCTCCTTCCTCTCCTTCCTCCTCTCCTCTCCTTCCTCCTCTCCTCTCCTTCCTCCTCTCCTCTCCTTCCTCCCCTTCCTCTCCTTCCTCCTCTCCTCTCCCTCCTCCTCTCCTTCCTCCTCTCCTCTCCTTCCTCCTCTCCTTCCTCCCCTTCCTCTCCTTCCTCCTCTCCTTCCTCCCCTTCCTCTCCTTCCTCCTCTCCTCTCCTTCCTCCTCTCCTTCCTCTCCTTCCTCCTCTTCTCCTTCCTCTTCCTCCTCCTCTTCTTCTTCTTCTTCCTCCTCTCCTTCCTCTCCCTCCTCCTCTCCTTCCTCTTCCTCCTCCTTCCTCCTCCTCTCCTTCCTCCTCTCTTCCTCTCCTTTCTCCTCCTCCTTCCTCTCCCTCCTCCTTCCTTTCCTTGCTCCTCCTCTCCTTCCTCTCCCTCCTCCTCCCCTTCCTCTCCCTGTCCTTCCTCTTCCTCCTCCTCCTCTCCTCTCCCTCTCCTTCCTCTTCTTCCTCCCCCCCCCCCCTTCCTCTTCCTCTCCCTCCTCCTCTCCTTCCTCCTCTCCTCCCTCCTGTCTTCCTCTCTAATCAGATATGAAACCAGTATAAACCAGTATGACTCAGTGGTTCATGTGTTTGTGGACTAACAGACTAACAGATGACATCAGAGCAGCATGTGACTGTTCACCTCTAGAATAACTCATTAATCTGATCACAGTGACACGTGTACGATGTGAGCTTCTGTGTTAGGGTTGAACCGCTACTCCTCAAGTATCAACCAGTCAAATGTCATTCCTGCAGTTTAAATGTTGTCCTATTTATTTTAAACATTTTAAACTCAATATAAAATCACAGGAAACAGCAGCAGGTGGCGCCAGAACGTAAATAAAGCAAAACCCACTGACAGCTGAGAAACACCCAGAGTCTGACCCTAACCAGCGTCTCTACTGGGAGACTCATCTGGTCTCTTCTGGTCTCATCTGGTCTCATCTGGTCTCATCTGACAAACACATTTATCATCACAGCGTTCAGTATCAGGCTCTGCTAGCTTCTACACCAGTCAGTAGCTTCTGCTCCAGT
>JAJDFG010000927.1:27500-35000 GCA_021039105.1 Scomber colias | reverse complement strand
ATTCAATATAATGGCGTGTGTGTGTGTGTGTGTGTTTCACCTTGTGTGTGTGTGTGTGTGTGTGTGTGTGTGTGTGTGTGTTCTCTATCCTGGTGGGGACCCTAACCTGACATGTTACTAACCCTGTGGGAACGAGCATTGGACTCAACAGCCTCCTGATTGGCCTGGTGCAGTACCGTACCGCTGACCCTGGTCGGGTCTCGGGGGCAGCAGCCTAAGCAGGAAGCCCAGACTTCCCTCTCCCCAGACACTTCGTCCAGCTCTTCCCGGGGGATCCCGAAGCGTTCCCAGGCCAGCCGAGAGACATAGTCTCTCCAGCGTGTCCCGGGAAAACCACACTGCTCCTCCTGAATCCGAGGTTCGACTATCCGACGGACCCTCCTCTCCAGCACCCCCGAATAGACCTTACCAGGGAGGCTGAGGAGTGTGATCCCCCTGTAGTTGGAACACACCCTCCGGTCCCCCTTCTTAAAAAGAGGGACCACCACCCCAGTCTGCCAATCCAGAGGCACTGCCCCCGATGTCCACGCGATGCTGCAGAGTCGTGTCAACCATGACAGCCCCACAACATCCAGGGCCTTGAGGAACTCAGGGCGGATCTCATCCACCCCCGGGGCCCTGCCACCGAGGAGCTTTTTGACCACCTCGGCGTCCCCACCGTACACAGTGTTGACGGTGCACTGCTTCCCCCTCCTGAGACGCCGGATGATGGTCCAGAATCTCTTCGGAGCCGTCCGGAAGTCTTTTTCCATGGCCTCACCGAACTCCTCCCATGTCCGGGTATTTGCCTCAGCGACCACCGCAGCTGCGCTCCGCTTGGTCTGCCGGTACCTGTCTGCTGCCTCCGGAGTCCCACAGGCCAATGAGGCCCTATAGGACTCCTTCTTCAGCTTGACAGCATCCCTCACCGCCGGTGTCCACCAGCAGGTTTGGGGATTGCCGCCCCGACAGGCACCGACCACCTTGCGGCCACAGCTCCGGTCGGCCGCCTTAACAATGGAGGCACGGAACATGGCCCACTCGGACTCAATGTCCCCCGCCTCCCCCGGTACGTGGTCGAAGCTCTCCCGGAGGTGTGAGTTGAAATTCTCTCTGACAGGAGACTCTGCCAGACGTTCCCAGCAGACCCTCACAATACGTTTGGGTCTGCCAGGTCTGCCCGGCATCCTCCCCCACCATCGGAGCCAACTCACCACCAGGTGGTGATCAGTTCTCTTCACCCGAGTGTCCAAGACATGCGGCCGCAAGTCCAACGACACGACTACAAAGTCAATCATGGAATTGTGGCCTAGGGTGTCCTGGAACCAAGTGCACATATGGACCCCCCCCCCCCCCCCTTATGCTTGAACATGGTGTTCAGACAACCTGTGACGAGCACAGAAGTCCAATAACAGAACACCGTTCAGGTTCAGATCGGGGGGGCCGTTCCTCCCAATCACACCCTTCCAGGTCTCACTGTCGCTGCCAACGTGGGCGTTGAAGTCCCCCAGCAGAACGAGGGAATCCCCAGAGGGAGACTCTCCAGCACCCCCTCCAAGGAGTCCAAGAAGGGTGGATACTCTGAACTGCTGTTAAAATTATGTCTATAGACCCAGTCAGGGTCCCCATGAGGTAGTAAAAACAGGCATATGTGTGTGTGTGTGTGTGTTACCTTGTGTGTGTGTGTGTGTGTGTTACCTTGTGTGTGTGTGCTGATGTGTGTGTGTGTGTGTGTGTGTGTGTGTTACCTTGTGTGTGTGTGCTGATGTGTGTGTGTGTGTGTGTGTGTGTGTGTGTGTGTTACCTTGTGTGTGTGTGCTGATGTGTCCTGTTGAGAGCTTCACAGTAACAGCAGGTTGATCTGAGTTTTCATCGTCGCTGCTGCCGAGTCCTGACGAGACAAACACACTCAGCACCGTTACTCTAAAGAGACTGAGTAACTCTGAGTAACTCTGAGTAACTTTGAGCTGTTAGCTGTCGTACCGTAAGTCCCGGACTACAGAGCGCACCTGATTTTAAGCCGCAGGTGTCCCACGCTGTAATATGAGATATTAGCTCGGGTTGGTCCGATCGGTGATGCCTGACAGCCATCATGCAACCCCTCCTCCCCCGCACCCCCCCTCTCCTCTGACTACACACATTTAGCACACACTAGGCAATCGTACCGTCCCCAAGCACGTTTGCCCCCTAAAGTCCGGATTACTAGGCTAGTGTGAGTGCTAGTGAACCCTGCTGGAGGGAGAAGAAGCCAATTTATCTTGATTCATCACAGTCTCATTGGACCTCTGTGAACTACTCATCAGTTTTATTGGTCTACTGTTACGAGGCGCCACGAAATATACAAAAAAACATGCATTAGCCCGAAGCACCGTAGTACAAGCCGCAGTGTTCAAAGTGTGGGAAAAAAGTAGCAGCTTATAGTCCAGAACTTACGGTAATAATAATAATAATGATGATAAAGAGACTCAGTAACTGTGAGGTGCAGAGTAGAGTCTGAGGTGTTGAATGAGAGACACTCTGCACTGTTTCAGGTCTCATGTGACAGAAGCTTCTCACACTGACTGTTACCTGACTGACTCTTCTTCTTCTTCTTTTTCTTCTTCTTCAGTTTGACTCTCAGGAAGTTCTTCCTCTCCTTCCGCTCCTGTCCCTCTGCTCTCTCCCTCCCTCCGTCCCTCGCTCCGTCTCTCCCTCCGTCCCTCGCTCCGTCTCTCCCTCCGTCCCTCGCTCCGTCCCTCGCTCCGTCCTTCTTCAGCTCTGTGGAAACAGGCGGCTCAACGTCAGCCTTCAAATCTCAACAAGATGAACCACGTCTGTCTCATTCACACGTCATTACATCATAGTGTGTGTTACTGTGTGTGTGTGTTACTGTGTGTGTGAGTGAGTGTGTGTCTGTGTGTGAGTGTGAGTGTGAGTGTGTGTGTGTGTGTGAGTGTGTGTGAGTGTGAGTGTGAGTGTGTGTGTGTGTGTGTGTGTGTGTGTGTGTGTGTGTGTGTGTGTGTGTATATGTGTGTGTGTGTGTGTGTGTGTGTGTTGCATGCTCAGACACCAACCTGTTCCCATGATGCCGTGCTCTCTGTCGTCACGGTGACAGGAGTAACCACTCTGGTTGTCATTCTTCACGTCTGACAGGAAGTCACTTCCATCAGAGGACAACCGCTTCCTCCTACAACGAAGCGGGTCAGAGAGTATCAGAGTCTGCTGCCCCCCCCACAGAGTATCAGAGTCTGCTGCCCCCCCCCCCAGAGTATCTGCTGCCCCCCCCAGAGGGTCAAATGGAGCTTTTCCTCTCTACAGTTCGAGTTAGAACTGTAGAGAGGAAAAGCCCCGAGAGAGACCGGACAATGGGCCGGGTCACAGACCCCCCCACCCCCCCCGCCCCCCAACCCGCGCCCCGCGCCCCCCCCCCCTACCTGTGCGTGTCGTGCTCGTCCAGCTCAGAGTGGTAGTATTTGATGTGGTAGTGCAGCAGGCTGGCCTTCCTGAAGGACTTGGTGCAGCCGGCCACGGGACACTTAAACGGGTTGTGATCCAACTCGATGGAGAGGATGGGGGGGGGCTGGTTCTTTATCACCCTGTACACTGGGGGGGGGGGGGGGGGGGGGGGTTAGGGTGGCTGGACTAGTGTGTGTAGTAGTGTGTAGTAGTGAGTGTGTACTTACAGGGCTCTCTGCTGAACTTGTGTGTGTAGTAGTGTGCAGTGAGTGTGTAGTAGTGAGTGTGTACTTACAGGGCTCTGCTGAACTTGTGTGTGTAGTAGTGTGTAGTAGTGAGTGTGTAGTAGTGTGTAGTAGTGAGTGTGTAGTAGTGTGTAGTAGTAGTAGTGTGTAGTAGTGAGTGTGTACTTACAGGGCTCTGCTGAACTTGTGTGTGTAGTAGTGTGTAGTAGTGAGTGTGTAGTAGTGTGTAGTAGTGAGTGTGTAGTAGTGTGTAGTAGTAGTAGTGTGTAGTAGTGAGTGTGTAGTAGTGAGTGTGTAGTGTGTAGTAGTGAGTGTGTAGTAGTGAGTGTGTAGTAGTGAGTGTGTAGTGTGTAGTAGTGAGTGTGTAGTAGTGAGTGTGTAGTAGTGAGTGTGTAGTGTGTAGTAGTGAGTGTGTAGTGTGTAGTAGTGAGTGTGTAGTAGTGAGTGTGTAGTAGTGTGTAGTAGTGAGTGTGTAGTAGTGTGTAGTAGTGAGTGTGTAGTAGTGTGTAGTAGTGAGTGTGTAGTAGTGTGTGTAGTAGTGTGTAGTAGTGAGTGTGTAGTAGTGTGTAGTAGTGAGTGTGTACTTACAGGGCTCTCTGCTGAACTTGTGTGTGGTGGGCAGGTGAGCCTGACGCTCCAGCAGGACGTCTGGGAGACAAACAGCAGGTCAGAGAGACATGGGACAGAGTTTAGCTCAGTAACAGGAAGGAAGTCAGGTGTTTACCTCTGTCGATGTGGGCGGGGTTTGGGAGGGCGGGGTCAGCTGTGATTGGCTGGTTTCTACCTGCAGACAAAGCAGCAGAGACGTGATTGGTTCCTGCTTTTTTTTAACAGAGTGAGAGCTCAGGTCAAAGGTCGTGTGACTCACTATCATCAGCTTTCTTCTTCGCTGGTGGATGGGAGGATGAAGGTTCAGCCTTCCTCTTCCTCTCCCCCTCCTCCTCCCCCTCCTCAGCAGCTCCTTCCTTCTCCTCTGACGTCACCTTCTCCTCCTCCTCCTCCTCTTCTTCCTTCTTCTCCTCCTCCTCCTCCTCCTCCTCTCTTTCTCCTGCTTCCTCCTCCTCGCTCTCTCCTTCCTCCCATCCCTCGCTTCCCACCGCACTCTTCTCAGATCTGGACTTCTGTGGTTAAACACACACACAAAATACACACACACACACAGACACACACAGACACACACACACACACAGACACACACACACACACACACAGACACACACACACACACACATACACATACACACACACACACACAGACACACACAGACACACACACACACACACACACACACATACACACACACACTCAATCAATCACAGTTACCTCCAGGCTGTTCACAGAGCAGGTCTGAAGGAGGTCTGTGATTGGTGGAGGCAATCAGCTATGAACCAATGAGAACGTATTTCTTACTTTCTGGAAGGGTTTGACCTTGGTGGGCTTCACCGTCCGAACCACGCCGTCATAGAAACGCACCGTGTAGGACTCTGAAACACACACACACACACACACATTCTGAATAATAGATTTAAAAGGATCCAAGCTGTTCCCAGACCAGCAGAGATATCTAATCCCTCCAGTGTGTTCTGGGTCTCCTCCCAGTTGGACCTGGAACTCCTCTAAAGGGGGGCGTCCAGGAGGATCCTGACCAGGAGCCCAAACCACCTCAGCTGGCTCCTTTCCATGTGAAGGAGCAGCGGCTCTACTCCTAGCCTAGATGTGGAGGTGCTGACTCTCATCCCGACCACTTCAAATTAATCTGCAAACCATCCTAGAGCCTGTTGGAGGACTTCACCTGTAGAGTCCAACAGAACAACATAGGCGAGGGTTTGGGCAGGTTGATCCCCAACATCACCTGGTGTGGGAGGTGGAGGGGGATATATTTGGGCTGACCTCGACACACAGCACCGGCTCTGGAACCAAACTCCTTGCAGAGAGTCCATAGTTCTGCTGGGGGAATTCAACGCCCACGTGGGCAACGATGGAGAAACCTGGAGGCGGGCGGATCATAACAGCTCTTCCCAGACCAGCAGAGACATGTAATCCCTCCAGTGTGTTCTGGGTCTCCTCCCAAACCACCTCAGCTGGCTCCTTTCCATGTGAAGGAGCAGCGACTCAACTCCTAGCCTCCCCCGGATGTCTGAACTCCTGACCCGATCTCTAAGGCCGAGCCCAGACCCTCTCTGCTTGGATCCAGCATCTCATTGTTTGGGTCACTACCCAAAGCTGGTGAGCAGAGGTGAGGGTTGGGACGTAGACTGACTGCTGCACTGAGAGCTGCACCTTCAGGCTGCACCATCTACCTGTCTACCTGTCTGACCCTCACTGTGAACAAGACCCCCAGATACTTAAACCTCTCCGCTTGGGGCAGTACCCCCCCTCCCCCCAAACCTGAGGGGGCAGTCCACCTCGTCCAGCAGAGCACCATGGCCTCAGATGTGGAGGTGCTGACTCTCATCCCGACCACTTCAAATTAATCTGCAAACCATCCTAGAGCCTGTTGGAGGACTTCACCTGTAGAGTCCAACAGAACAACATAGCCGAGGGTTTGGGCAGGTCTATCCCCGGCTCCAGGGACGTGGAACATCACCTGGTGTGGGAGGTGGAGGGGGATATATTTGGGCTGACCTCGACACACAGCACCGGCTCTGGAACCAAACTCCTCGCAGAGAGTCCATAGTTCTGCTGGGGGAATTCAACGCCCACGTGGGCAACGATGGAGAAACCTGGAGGGGGGCGATTGGGAGGAACGGCCCCATCTGAACCTGAGTGGTGTATTGTTATTGGACTTTTGTGCTAGCCATGGATCATAACATAACACCAGGATCCAGCATCAGGAGGGTCAGAAGTGGACCTGCTACCAGGCCAAAGGTCCATGATCCACTTTGTAGTGGAGTCATCAGACCTGCGGCTGTATGTCTCGCACACTCGGGTGAAGAGAGGAGCGGGGCTGTCAGCTGATCACCACCTGGTGCTGAGGGGGATCAGGTGGGGGGGCGAGCTGCCGGACAGACCTGGGAAACCTAAACCAGTAGTGAGCTGAAAGGTTGGATCAGGATCAGGATCAGGACTAACCCAACCTGAGAACCTGCTGGTGGACAGCAGCGGTGAAGGCGCCTTTAGGGCCTGGCTGGCTCAGGGGTCTCCTGAAGCAGCAGACGGGTGTGGGAGGAGTTCAGGGAGACCATGGAGAAGAACTTTCAGTTGGTCTCAAAGAAGTTCTGTCAAACCCTCAGGAGACTCAGGAAAGGGAAGCAGGACTCAGCCCAGGCTGGTCTCAGCGGGGGGGGGGGGGGGGGGGGGCATTGGGTCCCTATACAACCGCTATGAGAGCTGCGTTCACATTCTCTGCAGTAAATACTTTGGAGTTAATAAAACGGAGCCTCACCGTCCTTGTTGACTCGGAGGATTTTGGCCGGGTAGAAGCGACAGTCGGTCCAACAGGCCAGAACCTTCGAACCTGAAACAAACAACTGGAACAGGAAGAAAGAAGTATTATCATCTTCACAGTAACGTCTCCCTCCAGCAGCTTCAACCGGCTCCACCCAGGAGCACCAATAATTAAGACTATAAATAATAAAACTGAATTTCAAGTATAAATGTATTTTTGTGTAGTTGATAAAGGATGACTGAAATACTGACAAACAAATGTGATACTGAGAATAAGTTAAATATGTCCGAGTGTATTGATCAGAGTTCTCCTCCGTGCAGCAGCAGCAGATACGTACGGGTGGAGTTCGTGGTTGGGTCAGGCTCTGTCTCCTCAGACTGACGCGCTCCAGCGGACGCAGGTACTGCGAGTTCCACTGGAACCATTCATCATGCCGACGGCTCCACTGACGG
>JAJDFG010000927.1:15000-20000 GCA_021039105.1 Scomber colias | reverse complement strand
AACGGCTTCAGCTCTGAGACTAAAGCTCTTCATTGCTTTTATAATCGTTTGAACATGTTTGATTTTAGTAAAGAAATAAAGGAATTAAACCTGGAGTCATGTGACAGCCAGCGTTCCTCTGTAAGAGAGGAGCACAAAGGTCAACTAAAGGTACGGTCTCTAGATAATATCTGTGGTCGGTCACTTCAAACCTGTGTCCAGTCTTCCATAATATGTTTAACACATCCTTAGATGTAGCACGTCCGAGGATGTGGAAGGACCAAGCTGTTCCTATCAAGTTTTTTACAGTTTTGAAATGTTCTTTAGTTTTTATTTTTATTTAGTTTTTCACTTTGCTTTTTTATTTTAGTTTAGTTTTAGTGAGTTCAACGAGTGGTTTAGTAAATTCAGTTTAGTTTTTATTTAGTTTTAGTTTTTCAGGTATTCAGAGAAAGCTTTGACTTGTAGAAGCTGAAATGGATGAAAGAATGTGGGACACCAAATATAGTTTATCAAGTTTAATTTCATTCTTTAACCAGCTGCTGCAGGACAGGAAGCCGCTATGCTGCCCCCTGCTGGAGGGGTCAGGGGTAGCAGGCTGGGTTAGGGGTTAGGGGTTAGGTATGGCTGCTGCAGGACAGGAAGCCGCTATGCTGCCCCCTGCTGGAGGGGTCAGGGGTAGCAGGCTGGGTTAGGGGTTAGGGGTTAGGTATGGCTGCTGCAGGACAGGAAGCCGCTATGCTGCCCCCTGCTGGAGGGGTCAGGGGTAGCAGGCTGGGTTAGGGGTTAGGGGTTAGGGGTTAGGTATGGCTGCTGCAGGACAGGAAGCCGCTATGCTGCCCCCTGCTGGAGGGGTCAGGGGTAGCAGGCTGGGTTAGGGTTAGGGGTTAGGTATGGCTGCTGCAGGACAGGAAGCCGCTATGCTGCCCCCTGCTGGAGGGGTCAGGGGTAGCAGCATAGCGGCTGCTGCAGGACAGGAAGCCGCTATGCTGCCCCCTCTGGAGGGGTTAGGGGTAGCAGGCTGGGTTAGGGGTTAGGGGTTAGAGGTTAGGGGTAGCAGCATAGCGGCTGCTGCAGGACAGGAAGTCAACCAGGGAGAAAACGAAACAACAACTAAAACGAAGCTGAATTTATCTGCAGTTCATTTTAGTTTTTATTTAGTTTTCGTTTTTGTTTTAATTTCAGTTTACTAAATGATGTTTTCATTGCTAGTTTTAGTTTTAGTGAACTATAATAACCCTGGTTCCTATAACATGTGGACCAGCGTGGTTCCTGCTGCTGTCTCCACTTTAAACACGTCTTACTGCACTTTCCTACTTTTTAAGGTCTACCGTATTTATTTTTCTATTTATTAGAAATAACCTGAGTTTAACTTATTTATTTATTTATCACCCATGTGCTTTGAATCATCATGCTCTTAACAGGTTTCATATTGACCAAATCTACCTTTATTAATAAAGTTACCGTGACCTTGATTATTATCAGACATTAGTAAAGAATTAGGAGACAGGAAGAAGCAGATTATAGGTGTAGTTATATCAGTGTAGTTATAGGTGTAGTTATATCAGTGTAGTTATAGGTGTAGTTATATAGGTGTAGTTATATAGGTGTAGTTATAGGTGTAGTTATATCAGTGTAGTTATAGGTGTAGTTATATCAGTGTAGTTATATCAGTGTAGTTATAGGTGTAATTATATCGGTGTAGTTATAGGTGTAGTTATATAGGTGTAGTTATAGGTGTAGTTATATCAGTGTAGTTATAGGTGTAGTTATATCAGTGTAGTTATAGGTGTAGTTATATCAGTGTAGTTATAGGTGTAGTTATGGGTGTAGTTATATAGGTGTAGTTATATCAGTGTAGTTATATCAGTGTAGTTATATCAGTGTAGTTATAGGTGTAGTTATATCAGTGTAGTTATAGGTGTAGTTATAGGTGTAGTTATATCGGTGTAGTTATAGGTGTAGTTATATCAGTGTAGTTGTAGGTGTAGTTATAGGTGTAGTTATATCGGTGTAGTTATATCAGTGTAGTTATAGGTGTAGTTATATAGGTGTAGTTATGGGTGTAGTTATATAGGTGTAGTTATATCAGTGTAGTTATATCAGTGTAGTTATATCAGTGTAGTTATAGGTGTAGTTATATCGGTGTAGTTATAGGTGTAGTTATAGGTGTAGTTATATAGGTGTAGTTATATCAGTGTAGTTATATCAGTGTAGTTATAGGTGTAGTTATATAGGTGTAGTTATAGGTGTAGTTATAGGTGTAGTTATAGGTGTAGTTATATCGGTGTAGTTATAGGTGTAGTTATAGGTGTAGTTATATAGGTGTAGTTATATCAGTGTAGTTATATCAGTGTAGTTATAGGTGTAGTTATATCGGTGTAGTTATAGGTGTAGTTATATCAGTGTAGTTATATCAGTGTAGTTATATCAGTGTAGTTATATCGGTGTAGTTATAGGTGTAGTTATATAGGTGTAGTTATATCAGTGTAGTTATATCAGTGTAGTTATATCAGTGTAGTTATATCAGTGTAGTTATAGGTGTAGTTATATAGGTGTAGTTATGGGTGTAGTTATATAGGTGTAGTTATATCAGTGTAGTTATATCGGTGTAGTTATAGGTGTAGTTATATCAGTGTAGTTATAGGTGTAGTTATAGGTGTAGTTATATCAGTGTAGTTATAGGTGTAGTTATAGGTGTAGTTATAGGTGTAGTTATATCAGTGTAGTTATATAGGTGTAGTTATATCAGTGTAGTTATATCAGTGTAGTTATATAGGTGTAGTTATATCAGTGTAGTTATAGGTGTAGTTATATCAGTGTAGTTATATAGGTGTAGTTATATCAGTGTAGTTATAGGTGTAGTTATATCAGTGTAGTTATAGGTGTAGTTATATCAGTGTAGTTATATAGGTGTAGTTATATCAGTGTAGTTATAGGTGTAGTTATATAGGTGTAGTTATATCAGTGTAGTTATAGGTGTAGTTATAGGTGTAGTTATATCAGTGTAGTTATAGGTGTAGTTATATCAGTGTAGTTATAGGTGTAGTTATATAGGTGTAGTTATATCAGTGTAGTTATATCAGTGTAGTTATAGGTGTAGTTATATCAGTGTAGTTACATCAGTGTAGTTATATAGGTGTAGTTATATAGGTGTAGTTATAGGTGTAGTTATATCAGTGTAGTTATAGGTGTAGTTATATCAGTGTAGTTATAGGTGTAGTTATATAGGTGTAGTTATAGGTGTAGTTATATCAGTGTAGTTATATCAGTGTAGTTATAGGTGTAGTTATATCAGTGTAGTTACATCAGTGTAGTTATATAGGTGTAGTTATATCAGTGTAGTTATATCAGTGTAGTTATAGGTGTAGTTATATCAGTGTAGTTACATCAGTGTAGTTATAGGTGTAGTTATATAGGTGTAGTTATAGGTGTAGTTATAGGTGTAGTTATAGGTGTAGTTATATCAGTGTAGTTATAGGTGTAGTTATATAGGTGTAGTTATAGGTGTAGTTATATCAGTGTAGTTATATCAGTGTAGTTATAGGTGTAGTTATATCAGTGTAGTTACATCAGTGTAGTTATATAGGTGTAGTTATATAGGTGTAGTTATAGGTGTAGTTATATCAGTGTAGTTATAGGTGTAGTTATAGGTGTAGTTATATAGGTGTAGTTATAGGTGTAGTTATATCAGTGTAGTTATAGGTGTAGTTATAGGTGTAGTTATATCAGTGTAGTTATATCAGTGTAGTTATAGGTGTAGTTATATCAGTGTAGTTATATAGGTGTAGTTATATCAGTGTAGTTATATCGGTGTAGTTATAGGTGTAGTTATATCAGTGTAGTTATATCAGTGTAGTTATAGGTGTAGTTATATCAGTGTAGTTATATCAGTGTAGTTATATCAGTGTAGTTATATCAGTGTAGTTATATAGGTGTAGTTATATCAGTGTAGTTATATCAGTGTAGTTATAGGTGTAGTTATATCAGTGTAGTTATATCAGTGTAGTTATATCAGTGTAGTTATAGGTGTAGTTATATAGGTGTAGTTATAGGTGTAGTTATATCAGTGTAGTTATATAGGTGTAGTTATAGGTGTAGTTATAGGTGTAGTTATATCAGTGTAGTTATATCAGTGTAGTTATATCAGTGTAGTTATAGGTGTAGTTATATCAGTGTAGTTATATCAGTGTAGTTATATCAGTGTAGTTATATCAGTGTAGTTATATCAGTGTAGTTATATAGGTGTAGTTATAGGTGTAGTTATATCAGTGTAGTTATATCAGTGTAGTTATATAGGTGTAGTTATATCAGTGTAGTTATATAGGTGTAGTTATATCAGTGTAGTTATATCAGTGTAGTTATATCGGTGTAGTTATATCAGTGTAGTTATATAGGTGTAGTTATATCAGTGTAGTTATATAGGTGTAGTTATATCAGTGTAGTTATATCAGTGTAGTTATATCGGTGTAGTTATAGGTGTAGTTATATCAGTGTAGTTATATCAGTGTAGTTATATCAGTGTAGTTATAGGTGTAGTTATAGGTGTAGTTATATCAGTGTAGTTATAGGTGTAGTTATATCAGTGTAGTTATATAGGTGTAGTTATATCAGTGTAGTTATATAGGTGTAGTTATATAGGTGTAGTTATATCAGTGTAGTTATACCAGTGTAGTTATATCAGTGTAGTTATAGGTGTAGTTATATCAGTGTAGTTATATCAGTGTAGTTATATAGGTGTAGTTATATCAGTGTAGTTATAGGTGTAGTTATATCAGTGTAGTTATAGGTGTAGTTATAGGTGTAGTTATATCAGTGTAGTTATATAGGTGTAGTTATATCAGTGTAGTTATATCAGTGTAGTTATAGGTGTAGTTATATCAGTGTAGTTATAGGTGTAGTTATATAGGTGTAGTTATATAGGTGTAGTTATATAGGTGTAGTTATATCAGTGTAGTTATATCAGTGTAGTTATATAGGTGTAGTTATATCAGTGTAGTTATAGGTGTAGTTATATAGGT
>JAJDFG010000927.1:0-5000 GCA_021039105.1 Scomber colias | reverse complement strand
ATCAACACCAAAACACTCGGACCGTCTCCACGGCAACGGCCACGCGCGGTGACGTCACAGGCGCTGGCTTCACGCGCTCAGAGAAAAAACGTAAATCATAGACGTTGGTGACGTTGCTGCTACATACGTTAGGAGGAGAGCAGTTTAAACACAGATGAGTCTGTATTTAAAAACCAGTTCAACCCAAACACACAATAACACTTGAAAGTAAGACATTAGGCGCTCAGCAGCTTGTGCTGAAGGCTTTCTTCATAGCGCTGTATTGTTAGCTCGTCGCTAGCTTCTGAAGCTATCACAGGAAGTGTTTAGTCAGTGTTTAGTCAGCACTCTCTCTGCTTCTCCCTCCTCTCTGCCCAGAGAGCTGAACACAAGCCTCACTACCAACATCACATTTACTTCTTCACAGGAAATACACTCACTGTACATCCTCTCTTTTCTTTATTCTTCAAATTTATTACTGAAATCAAGTGCAGAATACACACAAGCAAACAGCGCCACCAAGTGACAATACAAGCAAACAGCAATCCTTCCAGAGTTAAAGCTTCTGCCCCCTGCTGGCAGTGACAGGAAACAGCAATCCTTCCAGAGTTAAAGCTTCTGCCCCCTGCTGGCAGTGACAGGAAACAGCAATCCTTCCAGAGTTAAAGCTTCTGCCCCCTGCTGGCAGTGACAGGAAACAGCAATCCTTCCAGAGTTAAAGCTTCTGCCCCCTGCTGGCAGTGACAGGAAACAGCAATCCTTCCAGAGTTAAAGCTTCTGCCTCCTAACCCTAACAATACTTGTTAATAGATCAGTTCATTGTTGGTTTGGAGCCAAACATGAAGAAAAATATAGAAAATCAGCAGAATGACCCTTTAAATTTTCATAAAGATTTTAATTTTAGTCTGAGCAAACAAATAAAATCTGAGGTTACAGCATAGATTTACATACTTTATGATCATTATATGTATCACACACCAAATATTTTTAACAAAACATAAAATGATTAAAGGATGAAGGATAAAATCTTCCATAATAGACAAAAACTTCTCATCTTTTATTGAGACTTTGTCTCACGTGTGGACATATGATGTTAAAAAAGAGCAAGATTAAAATAGAACCAAGTTTAAGCACAAATTTAAACCCTAAATAATCAGATACAAATATAAAAAGCAGATTAAACACAGTTAAGATCCAGACTCAGCCTGTCTAACAGACTCGGCAGGCTGTTCCAGAGCCGAGGGGCTGCTACACAAAAAGCCCCCGGCCTTTCATTTCCATTAAAGGGAAACTGCTGCTTGTAACTACTCTCACTTGCATCATTTAAAGATCACACCAAAGATTTTGAACAAAGCATCACACTTTTAAAGAATGAAGGAAAAAACTGTTGAGTAGAAACAGACAAACTTCTACACAGCATTAAAACTCATCTCTTGGTGGAATGTTCCTCTTCTTCTTCTTCTTCTCCTTGTGGAAGACTTTTCCATCAGGCTGCTTCTTCCAGCTCAGTTTGACGTCTTCATTCACCCCCTTCTCCTTCAGCCTCTGTTTGAGCTGAGATACACAAACATTTACTGTGTTGAATATCACTCACAGACTGAGATCCTTTACTTAAGTCCAAATACAGCAATGTAAAAATACTACATTACAAGTCAAAGTCCTGCATTTCAGATCCTGCCTGATTAAAAGAACTAAACTACAATCAACTCAATTTACTTCAAGTATGAAGAGTAAAAGTTCCAGTTTAGCAGAAAATCTGCCGTTGTGACTGACATGAGCCACATAAAAAACACATTTTCATTCATTTTACAAACTTTTGTCCAAAACAACTCAAAGATGTGTAACATGACAAGGAGCCACAACTACACACAGGGGCTCCACAGCAGCATGTTCTAGCAGCTTGTTATATAGTGTAATATTGAATGTGACATTAGTTGTGAATGTGACTGGCTCTGCTGCAGACTCCTAGTGTTTCTCTGTGTTCTTCCTGTTTGTCTCTCTCTTTCTTGTTGTTTTTGTCTGTGAAGCTGGCGTGGCCGTGGTTCTCCCCCCTTTCTGCTGGCTCTGCTGTGCCACTCACACCTGCCTCTCATCAGCTTACCTACCTGCACTTACATGAACCCCAGCTCTCCAACAATGCCAGAGTGTTAGCTATACTTCAGGCTCTGCTACTCTCCTAAATTCTCTACTCCTTCTTTTTTGCTGTTTAATAATCAGACTTTTCCTCGTGCCTTAGGATCACCTTCACCTCATCCTCAGCCGCCCAGCAGCTCTGAGCTCCATTCCCCCTGCCATCAGCCTCCATCACAATTCAGCCTTGCAATAAACACCTCCACTCATTATCCTGCTGTGTGTCCTGCTCTTGGCTCTGACTCTAGTTCATAACAACATTGACATTGTAGTCCTGTTAGTTACCTGCTTCAAGACTTCCTCCATCACCTCAGGATTGTTCAGATCCAGAGCGGAGTTCATCTTCAGACCCACACGCATCTTGTGCTTTGGCTCAATCATCTCTTTAAGAAACAAACAGGCTTCATCAGTTTTCACTCTTTCTTCTGAGTGTGGTTTTAGTGACACATTTTTCATACCAACATGTAAACTACAGATACAGAATCCTTCCAGAAGAGATTCTCAAATGTAGTGATCCCTTCATAATGCACATGAACTGTCCTGTACCTGCAAACTGCTCTGTGGTTTCAGGGAAAGATGATGAAGTTGTGAAACTTCCTGAACTGGAGGTTAAACTCTGTGTTGTTGCTGGTGTGGAGGCTGATGGGACTGATGTTGGTTCTTCAGTGGTTGGAGCTGTGAACAATGAAAACACAATGAAACTATCAGATACTGAATAAATAAAGCAGAGGAATGAGACGCTGCTCTAGAAAGAAAAATCATATTGAAACATCGACCACATACACAAGAAACATACAGCATTAAATATGTTAATGAAGTAAATGATTAAGAACATTTGAAGGTGGTTTGTTCTAGTAATCACAAATTATACCACTGCCAATTTATTTTTTGTTACAAGTAAGAAAATAACATCACTGAACAGAATGTGGCAGCTGTATCATCCTGTTTACACGTTTTTTATTGAGGCTGTCAAAACTAATGTGTTACTGCAAATTCATCTTATAGCTCTGGGAACACTGGGAACACTGGGAACACTGGGAACTGTCCTTTAAAGGATAACTGAATCATGACTTACCTTTGTAACAAATGAATGGTGCGTTATAGTTACAGTTCTGGTCCTCCCAACGTCCAGAACGGTGGAAGTTCATTGCCACACAAGCCTCCTTCCCTCCGTTGTTAGGTTCTCCTGAGGCCCAGTACCTAAAGGAGGAGTTACTTCCATCAGACCACTTCCAGGAGTCTCTGAAGAGGCCGATCCAGACCGGTTGTCCATCAGCTAGATCCTTCACCTCCTGGTTCTCTGATTCATTTCTCACAGTGACCAGGTCTGTGTAGTTTGCTCTGCAGTAGCTCTGGGCCTCAGTCCAACTCATGGTAGTAGTGATGAGGATAAATGTCACATTTGACCCTGAAAATAGACCATAGTGAAAATCAGTGTTTCCTGTCTGTTACTTTAAATGAGTGAACAAAGATGAATGCCATGACACATTTCTGTGTCATTATGAATCCACTGAGAACTGCTCCAATAAAGGACTCAGTAACAATAATCATTAAAGACACTGACTATGTTAGAGTTTGTTTTGTTTAACAGGCTCTTCATACGTCTACACTTCTCTCTTCAGACGTTCTGTATCCAGTGGTGGAGCGAACATATGAACATGGAGGCACACATTCATCCATAAAGGCACATCAGAGCCACTTTGCCTCCTTTTCTTACCCCTTTGACTGAGACAGTGACCTGTGTTAATGTTGGAGCTCAATGAGTCAACAGGCTTTATAGAAACTGGCTTCATGACTCTGCTTCACACCTTGAAATGAATGCAGGGATCACACTGATGGAACTGACTATTTCGGCCCAAATCTGGAGGAAACTGAACAGTAACTGGAAAAGAACGGACCGTTAGTGATAACTCTCACCTCTCACATAAGAGCAGACAGCCTG
Organism: Scomber colias; assembly: GCA_021039105.1. Lineage (NCBI taxonomy): Eukaryota > Metazoa > Chordata > Actinopteri > Scombriformes > Scombridae > Scomber > Scomber colias. The sequence continues at coordinate 949 of JAJDFG010000927.1, read as the reverse complement.
ACGGTTTAGGGCACAAGGAGCATCGTTCCATTCTCCATCACCAATCATCACTGTGCAGTGTTCACCACTCCCATAGTTGTTCGGTTGGCCTGTGGCCCACTTTGTGAACTCAACCTCTGCATCTCTGTGTGACCACCTCCAGCTGTTCACGTCATCGTACAGTCCTATCCAGGCCCTCTGAAAGCAAGATTTGATTGTTATACAACTTTTGTCTTTGCTCAGCTTAAAGATACTCTGCATAACATTTCCATTCACTTACATTATAAGAGATTTCATCTAAAGTAACTGATGCAGTATTACTTGCTGGTACTAGTATTTCAGTCATTTAATGGTACACACACAGCAAACTGTTAAATTATTACATAATAATAAACTTTAAATTAAACTTTAAATTCTTCTTTCTTATTTAAATGATTTGCTGTCTTCTGTTTTACATTGTCAATAATCTTGAGCTGTTTTTTGTACATGAAAGGAGTTATATGAAAAAGCCTTATTATTCTTATTCAGTCATATTACTACAAAATAAAACATTTTGCTAATATTGTATTTTTGTTGTCCATTTTCATGTTTTCATATATTTCACATTTAGCTTTCTGTTATTGCTCCCATATGAAGTCCCACTTAAAACAAAGTCATTGGGTCATATTTACCAAGAAAGTGGAACATTTGTACTAAAATGTTCATCATAGCCTGAAGAAAATGTACTAAAGCAGCAGCTCAGTGTGTGTGACACCTCTCACTTACATACTGTCATTGTCACAAATGCAAATTTAACAGATACAGAGTGAACAGTAGTGAAAAGTGAATTCACCGCATCGAGGCCCATTTTGTGTAAATCCACCATGTCTGTCAGGGTCTTCACATCCTCCTTGTCGTCTATCGTGGCCAGGTCTGTGTATTTGTCTCTGCAGTAACTCTGCGCTTCAGTCATGTTCTTCCTCTCATAAAC
>JAJDFG010000926.1:55000-62446 GCA_021039105.1 Scomber colias | reverse complement strand
AGGGAGGGAGGAAGGAAGTAAGGACAGAAGGAAGGGAGGAAAGAAGTAAAGGAGGAAGGAAGGAAGGAAAGGAGTAAGGAGGGAGGGAGGATGGAAGTAAGGACAGAAGGAAGGAAGGAAAGGACTAAGGGAGGAAGGAAGGAAAGGAGTAAGGAGGGAGGGAGGAAGGAAGTACGGAGGAAGGTAGGGAGGAAAGGAGGAAGGAAGGAAGGAAAGGAGTAAGGGAGGAAGAGAGGAAAGAAGTAAGGAGGAAGGTAGGGCGGAAAGGATGAAGGAAGGAAGAAAGGAAGGAAAGGAGTAAGGGAGGAAGGAACGAAAGGAGTAAGGAGGGAGGAAAGGAGGAAGGAAGGTAGGGAGGAAGGGAGGAAGGAACGAAAGGAGTAAGGAAGAAAAGGAGGAAAGAAAGAAGCAAGGAAGGATGGAAGGAAGTGAGGAAAGAAGGAATAGAAGGAGAGGAAGAACGAAGGAAAAATTAAAGAAAGAGGGAGGAAGGAAGGACAGAAGGAACAGTCAAAAGAGACGGGGTCAATTTGACCCGGGACGAGGACAGGAGGGTCAAACCCAGAAGCCTTATCATGGGTTTGGCTCCCTTTAACCGTGCCTCTAATCCCCCAAATCTTTAACCAAGCCACAACAAATACAACTGACAAGATCAACGAGAGAAATCTTGCTGTGAAATGAAACCGTTGATGATGAAATGAAGCGCCTATTTAGTCGTCCGACCACTCGAACGCTGCTTTTAAACTACAAGTCACATTGACCATTCAGTTTCTTGCTCAATGTGCGGACTGGAGGGGCTGGGAATCAAACCGCAGATGTTTCAATCAGTGGATGACCCATTCTACCTCCTGAACCACAACCAAAGAAGTCAGAGTCGTGGTTGCTCCCAATCCACTTATCTTGCGGTCTAGATCAGATACTAATAACAGGTTGAACGTCATATCCAGTGGTCTCAAGTCTCACGCAATGGCCGTGAGACTCACGCATCCAAGCCAGTTCTCACGGTCTCACGCCACACATGGCATTTCTCACGCTGAAACGCACCACACAGAAGTACGTGGGGAGTGAGACCTCTGTCTGCACTGACTTCATACGATCCCGAGTTAGCGCCAATCAGAAGTACCTCCCCTCCACCAGAGACATTATAATAAGAGGAGACATATCACTCCCATTGAAATGCATGCAGGGAAACTATGTAACGCCATGATGGCCAGTGTTTGCACATGTCCCGCCTCTTCTGGTGCCGTTGCTCCAATCATTTTGCTGGTCCTACGCGGTTTTTGCGACACTTGGAAGTCATTTTCAACAGCGACATTTTAAAACACATGATCAGCAGTTCATACTACTTTGTGTACATATATTTTGTAATGCTTTATCCAAAATTGTGGCATGATCTGGGAAAGTTGACTGTGAGCAAACTCCTGTCTCTGCTGTGAGCGTAAGATGACGTCTTGCTGTCAGTGCCTGCCGTAAATGAAGACTGTCAGGAAGTAGTCCAAGATTGCCTGTAAGGAAAAAGGCTTTTAAAACGTTAATTTGATACCAAACCATCGAACCCTTTCAGCGATTATAGTTTGATTTTCATCGTGATTTCAAACATGTGTTTTTTATGTCCCTTAGACCTCGGAAAACGGAGATACAGCTCTCTCCCTATTCATTTAGATAGCCGGTTGGTCTTCTTATGGCCAAATAGCTGCCCGGAGGCGTGGCCAATTTTGCCGCGGAGTGAGATGACTTGCCTCAGAAGGACTTTGCCTCCACCCACACCCACACGTTCATATACGCGCTGTACCACACAACTGTCATTTGTCACGCTGAGAAATGACATATCCCACGGCACAGAAATGAATATATTATATACATATATATATATATGCATATTGATAGCGGCTCCCTGACGCAAATGAGATCCAATCTCCAATCTCCCGGAATCTGGAGTGAACGATCACGCTCGTAGAGAGTGACTGCGCAAATCCCCCCCACCCGCCCCCCAAACGGATCTCCCGTCCGGGGTGGTGGTGGGGGGGGGGGGAGAATAATCTCACGCCACACTTTTCATGAAACTTGAGAGCCCTGGTCATATCTGTGGCGGGTTCGTAGGCTCCTGGATTCAGGAAGGAAACTTCACGTAGCTGTCCAACACATGACACGAGGTAAAAAGCCACACCAGTGCACCACCTTGCAAACAGTAGACTTGTGCACGTGAAAACTTCTCCAACAACCAACTGGAAAGTCCCACACGCCAAAATAAAAACCCCCAAAAAACCTCAAGGCAATCAACAATTTGCAAGACTGCTGACAAGGCACAGGTCCTACTTGTTTGGTGTTCCAGTTCAAGTTTCGTAGAGATGTTCAAGTTTTTGTCAGATAGATTAACGGTCAAATTTATGTTAAGACTTTCTAGCAACACATCAGGGAATACTTAAGTAGGTAGGTAAAGGCAATCCGTTCAGACCAAAAAGTTTTCCCTTATGGTGATTTTATGCAACTCATTTATTTCGAAGGCCTTAGACGAAGATTTAAGGGCACAAAAAACACACATACACACTTTACCCTCCTATTGTCCTCGGGTCAGTGAGGTATACTTAAGCTGGCTAAATAAGGTCTAATACAGAATTGACCTATGGCTAAGTCCCGCCCTCAAACGCGATGAGCCAATCACAGTGCGTATAGCCATTCCCATACACTCATTGTAATGCATTGCAGAAAGTCAGTTTTCGTTCGGTTTTATGAAGTTTTTCTGAGATTTTAAGTTTAAAAATAGTCAAACTGTGTTCATGGGGTACATGCAACTCTGACACAAGGTATCCTGAGAGGCTCGGTGACGGGGTGGATTTTTTACCTTATCTTTAACATCTCTAACGTTAGCTTAAGTTAGCCTAACGTTAGCTCCTAGCTGCGTTGTTCATCATGTCACTTTGTTTGCTGGGAGTTCATTGGCCTATTTTGTTCTAGTTTTTGTACTTTGGTGATCGTACATCATTGTTAGCTGTTGTCCAAAGGGCTCTAGTTAAACTAAAGTTAGCTTCTGGAGCTAGCTTCATTAACTTATCTGTAATAGCTGAGATAACAAAGGTTGGCAAACGTTACGCTGAATGATTCAATGTAAATACCGTAGCATCAAACTAACGGAGAGACACTCTTGGTGAAGATGGTATAAAGGCGGTTATATTTTTCTCATATTCTGAGCCAAAAACCTTAACTTCAGAGGCTCTTTGATGTCAACGATGTTGTCTGAGATGGTGATGGCGACGAGATGCGGTTTATCACGTTTGCACTGGGACCTGAACATTTTGGCTTGTAACTGAAGCTTTTAATATATCCCTCCAATGCGTAGTTTAGACCCTTTTGGTGACTTCTAGATGATATCTGATCTTTCTGTCTCCAAAAATCATCAATGGCCTCCTGCGAAATGTCTCCTACTGTGACACCTGCCATAGCGTCTGTCACTGAATGTTGATTGTTTGTCCGAGTGAGTGGAGGGGGGCGGGGCTTAGCCATAGGTCAAATTGGGTGATAATTTGTACCTCATGCTTTATAAAACAGTCAATTTTGACCCAGGAGTACAAAAATTGCACGGTTGACAGAAGACAACAGGAGAGTTAATGCACACGCACACATACACACACACACACACGCACACACACACACACACACACACACACACACCTTGTTAGTAGATCAGTTCATTGTAAGTTTGGCTCTGTAGATCGGTTCAATATAAAGAAGATATAATCGGCAGCTTTTTCTTTTATATCCGTAATGTTCTTTTCAGCCCTTAAATATGAAAGTACTGGACATACATGATGGTTTTTCCAGTTTTACAGCCTTAACAGTCGAAGATAGAAACGTAAAGTTTGTCCTGAGGGTGGCGCTACAGGAAAGGTCTAAAACTAAAAAAATCCTGCTTCCACCATCAGGGACATTAGAGGTGATGCTTCTCTTGCACTGTACTCAAGTCTTGTTAGGAGGAAAAGCAATTAATTCATCCTGCTACATGTAGTCATCTTTGAAAAACAAACAAACAAACAAACCAATAAAACATTCCTTATTCAGCGTCAAAATAAACAACAGCCAGAGTGAGAGTGAATCATACAGTAAATGGTGCCGTAAAAGCACAAGTATCAGCTAAAAGAGGAAAATAATATCTCCTAGTAGAGCTGCAAAGATCTGAGCCTTTGTTACGACGAGCGCCTCCATTCACATTTGATTCATTGTTTGCACACCACAAATATTAGTTAATTAATTAAGGCAGCTTTTAAAATGCAGTACCACCGATGGACACAAGACGTTGGGTATAAAAAAAAAAATTTAAAAAAAAGTGACAATTTTTCTTTCAAATGCAAAGAAGACGTTAGTAAATTATTCCATTCAACATTATTCTCTATGTTAAAGGAGCAAGGAGGAAGGAAGGAAGAAAGGAAAGGAGTAAGGTAGGAAGAAAGGAAAGGAGCAAGGAGGGAAGGAAGGAAAGGAGTAAGGTAGAAAGGAAGGAAAGGAGTAAGGAGGAAGGAAGGAAAGGAGTAAGGTAGAAAGGAAGGAAAGGAGCAAGGAGGGAGGAAGGAAAGGAATAAGGAGGTAGGAAGGAAGGAAAGGAGCAAGGAGGAAGGAAAGGAGTGAGGTAGGAAGAAAGGAAAGGAGCAAGGAGGGAGGAAGGAAGGAAAGGAGCAAGGAGGGAGGAAGGAAAGGAGTAAGGAGGGAGGGAGGGAGGGAGGGAGGAAGGAAGGAAGGAAGTAAAGAAGTATTGAATGTTTATGTAGTAGTAAATTATTCCATTCAACATTATTCTCTAGGTCACTTTTTCTAAATGTTCCGTCATCGTGGTAAAAAAAACAAACAAAAAAAAAAACAGTGTTTGGTTAAAAAAGTTAAGGCTTGCAGTGTGGTGCGTTTTGAAAGTGTGTTTTTGTTGTTGAGTGATAGATCATTTTTCAGTCGAGGTGTTTCGCTGCTTTCTTGACGAGACATGCAGCTCGAGGCCAGTAGTAGTTAGTTCAAGCTAAGTGCGAGTGCTGGAAGAAGTCCAGTTAATTAATAATAAAAACAAAAACTCTTGACGGACGTCCCCCCAAAAGTATCCACAGTACGATATCATCCATGATAGGTCGGCGTCCTTGAAGAGGCAGACAGTCTGAAACCACCTGTACGATGTGTGACTCAAAGAAGTACCGTTACATGTCGACGTGAGAGATCCCGACTGGACGGACCGAGCAGCTCAGAGGAGGAGGAGGGGAGGGGGGGGGAGGGGGGCGTCTTTCACAGCAGCAGCTTGGGTCCTGCTCCGAAGTCTAACCTCTTCACCAGCCTGTTCAAAACACGACAAACACACTTAAGAGAGAGAGAGAGGGGGGGGGGGGCAGGGGGGGGGCAGGGGGTCTCCATCATGAAGCAAGTTCAATCTATTGGTGCACTCTATTAACCCTCCTCAGGTCAAGGAAGGAAGGAAGGAAGGAAAGGAGGGAGGGAGGAAGGAAAGGAGTAAGGAGGGAGGGAGGAAGGAAAGGAATAAGGAGGGAGGGAGGAAGGAAAGGAGTAAGGAGGGAGGGAGGAAGGAAAGAAGTAAGGAGGGAGGGAGGAAGGAAAGGAGTAAGGAGGGAGGGAGGAAGGAAAGGAGGGAGGAAAGGAGGAAGGAAGAAAAGGAGGGAGGGAGGAAGGAAGGAAGGGAGGGAGGAAAGAAGAAGGAAGGAAGGAAAGAACGAAGGAAGGTAGGAAAGGAGTAAGGAGGGAGGTAGGGAGGAATGAAGGAAAGGAGGGAGGGAGGAAGGAAAGTAGTAAGGAAGGAAGGAAGGAAAGGAGTAATGAGGGAGGATGGAAGAAAGGAAAGAAGCAAGGAAGGATGGAAGGAAGTGAGGAAAGAAGTATAGAAAGAGGGGAAGAACAAAGGAAAAATTAAAGAAAGAGGGAGGAAGGAAGGAAGGGAGGAAAGGAAAGAAGGAAGGGAGGAAAGGAAAGAAGGAAGGGAGGATGAAGGACGGAAAGAGGGAAGGAGGGAAGGAGAAAGGAAAAGTGGGAGGGAGGAAGGAAAGGAAGGAAGGAAGGAGAAAGATGGAGGAAGTACAGACGGAAGAAAGAAGGAACAGTCAAAAGAGACAGGAGGACGACAGGAAGGTGAAGGTGTGACGCTGTGGTTCATGATGTAAAGATCATGGTTTGGGTTCAAATCATCGTTGGAGACAAGTTTTCACATTTCCTTTGCTGCCATGGCAACCGTGAACACCAGCATTAACTGACATGAGCAAGATTAAGTCCATTAAGAGTTTCTAAATGTCGGTTTCCATTACTTTCCGATTAATTGCCCAGCTCTAACCTACGTATTAACCCTTTATAGGACACTCATTGAAAGGAAGGGAGGAAGGAAGGAAGGATGGAGGAAGGAAAGGAAGGAAGGACGGAAGGAAGGAAGGAAGGAAGGTAGGGGGGAGGAAAGAAAGAAGGAAGGAAGGAAGAAGAAAGGGGGATGGAGGAAGGAAGAAGGAAGAAGAAAGGGGGATGGAGGAAGGAAAGAAGGAAGGGAGGAGAGAAGGAGGGAGGGAGGAAGAACAGATGGAAGGAAGGAAGGAAGGAAGGACAGAGGAAGGAAAGAAGGAAGGGAGGAGAGAAGGAGGGAGGGAGGAAGAACAGATGGAAGGAAAGAAAGAAAGGAAGGAAGGAAGGAAGGAAGGAAGGAAGGACGAAGGGAGGGAGGAAGAACAGATGGAAGGAAGGAAAGGAAGGAAGGAAGGAAGGAAGGAAGGACAGATGCAAGGAAGGAAAGGAAGGAAGGAAGGACGGAGGAAGGAAAGAAGGAAGGGAGGAGAGAAGGAGGGAGGGAGGAAGAACAGATGGATGGAAGGAAGGAAGGAAAGACGGAAGGGAGGAAAGAAGGAGGGAGGGAGGAAGAACAGATGGAAGGAAGGAAGGACAGATGCAAGGAAGGAAGGAAGGACGGAGGAAGGAAAGAAGGAAGGGAGGAGAGAAGGAGGGAGGGAGGAGTCCATTAGAGTTTCTGATTAATTGCCCAGCCCTAGTTGGAAGCTGTGTGATCTTACCCCTTGTTGTAGAGGCCGTTGGTAGGATGAGTGTCTGAGGTGTTGTTCTGGCCCGCCGCCGCCGCCGCCGCCGCCTGTCCACCCGCGTGGCCTCTGCGGTTAGCCGTCTGCTCGTTGACGTAATCCCGACACGACGCCAGCTTGGACTCCAGATTCTATGAAAAATTAAGTAAAACTGTTCAAATGCTGATCGAAGTCGAAGTGAGAGTAAACTGTAGTAAACTGATGATGATGATGACTATGATGATGAAGAAAGGAAAATGAAGGGTTCGTCAAAATTATTACGATTCATCGTCTGGTGATCATGAATATGTGCTCAACAGTTCACGAAAACCCAATTAACCCTCCTGTTGTCCTCGAGTCAAGGGAGGAAGGGAGGAAGAAGGAAGGAAAGGAGGAAGGAAGGGAGAAAGAAGGA
>JAJDFG010000926.1:0-42500 GCA_021039105.1 Scomber colias | reverse complement strand
AAAGAGGAAGGAAGGAAAGGAGTAAGGAAGGAGGGAGGGCTTGCCTTGTAGTTTTCCAGCTCCATGCGGAGGCGGTTGTTGGCGGCGAGTAGCTCGCGGTTTCGTGCCTCACACTGTTTCAGCTCCGTCTCCAGCTCCACCTCGTAGTCCCGACTCATCTGCTGAAACTCCTGCAGCTCCTCCTGGGCCTCCTCCGCACTACACACACACACACACACAGACACACACACACACAGACACACATACAGACACACATACAGACACACACACACACACACAGACACACACACACACACCACACAGACACACACACACACAGACAGACAGACAGACACAGACACACAGACACACACATACAGACACAGACACACACACACACACACACACACACACAGACACATACACACACACATACAGACACACACATACACACACACACACACACACACACACACACACACACACACACACACACACACACACATACAGACACACACATACAGACAGACACACACACACATCACTCAACCTACTGCTTGGACAAACCGCATAACTTAAATATTTCCCCATCAAATCCATTCGTTCCTTCCTTCCTTCCATCCTCCCTTCTTTCCTCTGTCCTTCCTTACTTTTCTCCTTTCTCCCTCCTTCCTTCCTTCTTTCCTCTGTTCACCCTCCTTTCCTTCCTCCCTTCCTTCCTCTGTCCGTCCTTCCATCCTTCCTTTCTCTGTCCTCCCTTCCTTTTCTCCTCTTCTCCCTCCTTCCTTCCTTCTTTCCTCCGTTCACCCTCCTTTCATTCGTTCCTTCCTCCCTTCTTTCCTCTGTCCTCCCTTCCTTTTCTCCTTTCTCCCTCCCTCCTTCCTTCTTTCCTCCGTTCACTCTCCATTCGTTCCTTCCTTCCTTCCTCCCTTCTTTCCTCTGTCCTTCCTTACTTTTCTCCTTTCTCCCTCCCTTCTTTCCTCCGTTCACCCTCCTTTCCTTCCTCCCCTCCTTCCTTCCTCCGTCCGTCCTTCCTTCCTTCCTCCCTTCTTTCCTCTGTCCTCCCTTCCTTCCTCCCTTCTTTCCTCTGTCCTCCCTTACTTTCCTTCCTTCCTTCCTCCCTTCTTTCCTCTGTCCTTCCTTACTTTTCTCCTTTCTCCCTCCCTTCTTTCCTCTGTCCTCCCTTCCTTTTCTCCTTTCTCCCTCCTTCCTTCACAATTCACAATTATTTGTCTTGCTGGACTGTCTGCACGCTCACATTTCTACAAACTCAACTGCAAAACAGTGAAAAGGTATTAATTATTTATTCTGAATTCATTACAGAACCCAAGAAGTAATAAAAGAGGAGTTTCTTTTCTTGAGATCACAATCAATCATCAGTCAACCTGCGCACACAAGACATTAAGTTGTGTTTTAGATGCTTTAGAAGGAAGGAAGGAAAAGAGGAAGGAAAGAAGGAAGGAAGGAAGGAAGGAAGGAAGGAAATGAGTTAGGAGGGAAGGAAGGAAGGAAGGAAGGAGGGAAGGAAGAAATGAAATGAGTTAGGAGGGAAGGAAGGAAGGAAGGAGGGAGGAAAGGAAGAAAGGAAATGAGTTAGGAGGGAAGGAAGTAAGGGATGAAGTAAGGGAGGAAGGAAGGAAGGAAGGAAGGAAAAGAGGAAGAAATGAAGAAAGGAAGGAAGGAAGGAAGGAAAAGAGGAAGGAATGAAGGAAGGAAAGGAGGGAGGGAGGAACGAAGAAGGAAGGAAAAAGGAGGAAACAAGGAAGGAGGGAGGGAGGGAGAAAGGAAAAGAGGAAGGGAGGACAGAAGGAACGGAGGAAGGAAAGGAAGGAAGGAGAAAAGGAAAGAAGGAGGGAGGGAGGAAGGGAGGAAGGAAGGATGGAAAGGGGGAAGAAGGAAGGAAAGGAGGGAGGAAGGAAGGAAGGTAAGGAGGAAGAAGGAAGGAAGGGAGGGAGGAAACAAGGAAGGAAGCAGGAAGGAACCAGCTGTGAAAATGGAGTCTGGCCCATTAATGAGAGGATAAACAGAGGAGGAGGAGGAGAAGGGGGTGGGGTGGGGTGGGGGGGGGGGGGGGGGTTGGGGTGAAGGGGGGGCACACCTCTGTTGGTGTTTGGCAGCCTGTTCCTTCCAGTACTCCAGCTCTTCCTCCAGGGAGCCAAACTCTGGAGGCTCCAGATCCCCCATCTCCAGCTCCAGCCCCGGTGCAGAGCACACACACCCTCGGTCACACACACACACACACACACACACACACACACCTCGGTCACACACACACACACACACACCTCGGTCACACACACACACACCTCGGTCACGCACACACACACACACCTCGGTCACGCACACACACACACCTCGGTCACGCACACACACACGCCTCGGTCACACACACGCCTCGGTCACACACACTATCGCCGACCTGTGAAACAATTGAAAGGAGAAATGAACTCAATCCATTTATATTTCAACCTTCACAGTTATAATAAATAGTGTGTTTCATATATTAACCCTGTAAAGCTCCAGCCCCGGTGTAGAGCACACACACACACACACACACACACACACACACACACACACACACACACACACACACACACACACACACACACACACACACACACCTCGGCCACACACACACACACCTTCTCGGTCACACACCCACACACACCTCGGACACACACACACACACACACACCTCGGTCACGCACACACACCTCGGACACACACACACACACACACACACACACACACACACCTCGGTCACACACACACGCCTCGGTCACACACACACACGCCTCGGTCACACACACACACACCTCGGTCACACACACGCCTCGGTCACACACACGCCTCGGTCACACACACGCCTCGGTCACACACACGCCTCGGTCACACACACACCTCGGTCACACACACACGCACACACCTCGGTCACACAAACTAACGCCGACCTGTGAAACAATTGAAAGGAGAAATGAACTCAATCCATTTATATAAATATAAAAATAATAATAATAATAATATTATTATATAATTCAGATTTACAGATAAATGACCTTCTATACAGTATACAGTTGCATAGGGGTATGTATGCAGGTATGTACGTACAGGGGTGTGTATGTATGCATTTCTGGTATATTGCTGTTTTTTAATAATACACATTATAGTAACTAGCTATTTATTATATGTTTTTCTTTATATGATTATATGTAGTACTGCTCTGTGTCCAAGACAAATTTCTCCCACAGGAGACAAATAAAGAAACCGTAACCTTATACCTGCTGTCTCTCATTTAATACACACACTTCAAACAGGAACTTACTATGAAGTATTTAGTAATGCAACACTGCATTGGTTTATCTGTGTATTACATGTATCTGGTTGCATACGTCAAGTTTTTATAGGAATTAAATATGAACATACTGATGATTGAAAGGTCTCTAAAACTCATGCATTAAATATGATACAGTTGGGGTTAAAAATATGCCGAATTGAAGAATATATCTTATTGATTTGTTAAGTGTATTTCACTTATTAGATGCAAGTCACGTCAAGCTGAACTAAAAAAAAAAAAAGAGGAACTGAGTTAAAACAACAACAACAAAACAAACTGGCTACTACACCTTCACATGGTTAATGGTTAGTTACACCTGCTCTTGTTAAAATTGGAAAAGGAATGATCTCAAAGGGTTAATAACAAACACCACAAGCTACTTTAGCTTTTGTAAATGGAAAAAAAATAAGTTAGCTCGTCCGGGTGTTACAGTTTATCTGGTGACCTCCTCACATTTTAATACCCGTTACGAGAGAGATGAATGAGTCTTCTTACATAAATGGTTAGATACTTAGATATTCAAATAAAGATCAGTATGTATTTAAGAAAGGATTAAACTACAAAGACTTTTTTTTTTTTTTAGGGAAGTCACCAGATAACACAGTCACCAGTTCAACCGTAACACCGGCTAACGGGAGTCCTGCCATAAACCAGAACAAGTGTTACGGTTTAACTGGTGATCGTGTTACTTGGTAACCTTCCTCACATTTTAAGACACATTACGAGATGTGGTGAATGAGTCTTCTGAACACAACTGAACTTATATAAATGGTTAGATACTTAGATATTAAAACAAAGATGGGTATGTATTTAAGAAAGGATTAAACTACTTTTTTATTTAAAGGGAAGTCACCAGATAACACGGTCACCAGCTAAACCGTAACACCAACCGTAACCATTTAAATCCCAGCTGACATAATAAACACCGAAGCTATAACTTACGTTCAAGCTCCGTTTTGACGGTCAAATACTTTTTCTCTAAATCCTCCTCGGGTGTTGTTAATATTACCGGTAAACTTTGCCGGTTAAATAGATGAAACAAAGATGGAAAACTTTGCCCCGGAGACTTGCCCACAAAGTTGTCGCTGCTTCGAGGAGACGTCGAACAATACATGTTGCAGTTGAGATTGTCCAGACCCGATCCACCAATCACAAGTTAGATGACGGCATCGGTGCCTTGTTGCTATTGGTCAATCATGTGTCAATCAGACGGGTGGTGGGCGGGACTTAGGGGATCATCGTCCAATCAGAGTGGTGATATTAATGGCAGAGGCGGGTATATCTGCATAATCTGCACAGTCTAGACCAGGGGTGTCAAACATGCGGCCCGTGGGCCAGAACCGGTCCGCCGAGGGGTGCGATCCGGCCCACGTTCCTTCCTGTGTTCTTTTCCTTCCTTCCATCTGTCCTTCTTACCTTCCTTTTATCCTTTCTTTGTTCCTTCCTTCCTTCCATCTGTCCTTCCTACCTTTCTTCCTTCTGCCCTTCCTTCCTTCCATCTGTCCTTCCTACCTTTCTTCCTTCTGCCCTTCCTCCCTTCCTTCCATCTGTCCTTCTTACCTTCCTTTTATCCTTTCTTTGTTCCTTCCTTCCTTCCTTCCATCTGTCCTTCCTACCTTTCTTCCTTCTGCCCTTCCTTCCTTTCTTCCTTCCTTCCTTCCATCTGTCCTTCCTACCTTCCTTTTATCCTTTCTTTGTTCCTTCCTTCCTTCCTTCCTTCCATCTGTCCTTCCTACCTTTCTTCCTTCTGCCCTTCCTCCCTTCCTTCCATCTGTCCTTCCTACCTTCCTTTTATCCTTTCTTTGTTCCTTCCTTCCTTCCTTCCTTCCATCTGTCCTTCCTACCTTTCTTCCTTCTGCCCTTCCTCCCTTTCTTCCTTCCTTCCTTCCATCTGTCCTTCCTACCTTCCTTTTATCCTTTCTTTGTTCCTTCCTTCCTTCCTTTCTTCCTTCCATCTGTCCTTCCTCCCTTTCTTCATTCTGCCATTACTTCATATGTCCTTTCTACCTTCCATTTATCCTTTCTTTGTTCCTTCCTTCCTTCCTTCCTTCCTTCCTTCCATCTGTCCTTCCTACCTTTCTTCCTTCCTTTCATCCTTCCTTCCATCTGTCCTTCCTACCTTTCTTCCTTCCTTTCTTCATATGTCCTTCCTACCTTCCTTTTATCCTTCTCTCCTCCCTTCCTTTCCTTACTTCCATCTGTTCTTCCTCCCTCCCTCATTCTCTCCTCCCTTCCTTCTTTCCTTCCCCCATCCCCCTTTCTTCTTCCTTCCTTCCTTCTTTCTTCCCTTCCTCCCTCCCTCCTTCTCTTTTTCTTCCCTCCCCCCTACCTTCTTTCCTCCGTCCTTCCTTCCTTCCTTATTTTCCTTCCTCCCTGCCTTCTTTCTTCCCTTCCTCTTTTTCTTTCTCCATCCCTCATTCCTTATTTCCTCCGTCCTTCCTTCCTTCCTTTCATCTGTCCTTCTTCCCTCCCTCCTTCTCTCCTCCTTTCCTTCTTTCTTTCCCCATCCCCCTTTCTTCTTCCTTCCTTCCCTTCCTCCCTCCCTCCTTCTCTCTTTCTTCCCTTCCCCAACCTTCTTTCCTCCGTCCTTCCTTCCTTCCTTTCCTTCTTTTCTTCCTTCTTTTCCTTCCTCCCTTCCTTTTTTCTTCCCTTCTTCTTTTCCTTTCTCCCTCCCTCGTTCCTTATTTCCTCCGTCCTTCCTTCCTTCCTTCCTCCCTCCCTCCTTCTCTCCTCCCTTCCTTCTTTCCTTCCTCCATCCCCCTTTCTTCTTCCATTCCTTCCTTCCATCTGTTCTTCCTCCCTCTCTCCTCCCTTCCTTCCTTCCTTTCCTTACTTCCATCTGTTCTTACTCCCTCCTTCCTTCTCTCCTCCCTTCCTTCCTTCCTTCCTTCCTTCCTTCCTTACTGTTAATCAAGGACGTGCACAGGTATGGGCTATTGTTGCCCGGGCAACAGCCCATTTGCCCTCTTTGGCTGAGCTCTCCCTCCAGAGGGAAAAAAGAAAGTTTTTCAAAATGTATTAATTTAGCAGTTGTATAAATAAATAACAGCAGCGATTAGACCAAATTAAAACCATATAACCCAAACTTTTATTATTTTTTGATTGCCAGGCCTCTGTGTGTCACAGTGGGAGAGGTCCAGAGCAGTGATGAGCTGGTTATGCAAGGTTATGTATTGTTATATAACTTTGGTAAGTTACCTGCCTGGTTACCTGTCTGCACACATAATATACCAAAACTCAAGATTCAAGATTCAAGAAGTTTATTGCCATGTGCACAGCAGGTTAAGACAATGCAATTCAATTCTTGCTTTGCTGCTCTCCTTACACACAACAAACACATGACACAAAGATGCACACAACAATAATAATATATTGAAGTTTAAAAAAAAGATAAAAAGGTGAAGAATAATGCCAAGTACCAAATTACCACTGTTTAATATTTACAGCTGAGACTGTGAGAAAACTACAACACGTCATCATCATTTCTACTTTGCTGCTCTGACTGTGGTAAAACAGCGACGTCTCACTCTCTCCCAGCAGTAATCCTTCTCCTGCTGAAAGTCACAGTCAATTCTCTTCTGCTTCATTCATTAGTTTTAGTCCTCCTTAACTCTCAGTGTGATTCTGAGACACTTGATAAATATGAGCCCAGCTCAGAGTCTGACTTATAACACCTGTTTTTATCTTTATCTACATCAAACAGCTCATATATAACACATGTGTAAAGTTCTGACTTCAGCTAAATCCAGAGATAACTGTTCAGTTTGTAGTCAGTTAAGAGACTTAAGTGAAGATGATAAAATCCAGATCCAGACTCCAGATGGATCATCAGGATCCAGCTGATCCTCTCTCAACACTCCTGGATGTTCACTCTCACTCTGACAGAGATCATCACCAGCTGATGAGAGAAGAAGAAACAACAGAGGAGATAAATGAGTGTTTAGTGAGACTCACTTCATCAGCTGTCAGTCAGTGATGCAGCACATCCAGTATAAAGAGCAGCAGGGACTTCGGTCCTGTTCAGTTTCAACAATATGAATCATATCAACATTAGTAAAGTGATGTAGATCAGATTTGATGGTGTGACAGTTTGATGATGAGGACCACTGTCTCTATACATGTTGTAAGGCTGTCAGCTGTAATCCAGCTTTATTTCCTGCAGACATCAACACAACAACAACAACAGTCGTCTTCACATCAACTCAAACACATGATCACAACAAGCTTCTGGCTCATCTGATTGGCTGACTGTTCTCTCTCTCTCTGTCTTTCTGTCCAATCCTGAAGCCTGTCACCATTCTCCTCTCACAGCTTCACTGAGGAAAGCAGCACTGAGAAGGTTGGAGCTTCACCAGGAAATACTGGATCTTTGCTTTCATACTGACTGTGTTTAATACTAAACTGCTGAAACCAGCACAGACTGACTCCAACTCTCTACTGACCTCAGAAACTCCAGTCTGCAGCGTGGACTCTTCTTAAGATCAAACAGCAGCGTCACGTCTGAATCCTTCAGGTTGTTGTAACTCAGATCCAGATTTCTCA
Organism: Scomber colias; assembly: GCA_021039105.1. NCBI lineage: Eukaryota > Metazoa > Chordata > Actinopteri > Scombriformes > Scombridae > Scomber > Scomber colias. The sequence goes on along the minus strand of JAJDFG010000926.1, from coordinate 34,645 downwards.
GATGGGAGGGGTTGGACTTCAGAGCTGCAGCCAGAGAAGCACAGCTGGTCTCTGACAAACTGCAGCCCCTCAATCTGAATAAAGAATAAAAGAGGTCACTTTAAAAGATAAAGTTGATGCTTGAAATCATTCAGTGTTTCATGTTGTTTCAATGTTTCATAATCTGTTCAGAGCTGAAGAAGTTTAGAAAGTACAAGTTTAGAAAATGGAAACTCCATGAACAGGATGCAGGTTAAAAACTGTCAAATACAAACAGTGAAAAGGAGTCTCATTAATATCAATGACATCATGCTGCTACTTCAACGAGTTACAAGTGATGCAATAAAAAGTATTTTTTTAAAAGGAACGAGAACTTTTCATTTTCCTTTTTTTAAACTGAACTTCTACTCTTTAATAATCTACTTTTCACTTTTCTACATTTGCCATTTATAGCTTCATTACAACTAGTCTGCTCTAAATGTGGGGACTGAGTGTAGACTGTGGTCAAGCTAACCACCTTTTAAATTCTGTTGCACTGTTACTGCAGTAATTACGGTAGCCTAAAAGCACTCCTTAGGCATTGCCTTTCGGCTACCGTAATTACTATAGTACCAGCTGCCTGGAAGAAAAATAAGCCCCACCTCTCTTTTTATCATGATGAGACTTTTCATGTGTAACCTTAATCTTTGATGTTATGATGATGATATTAACTTATCTTGTAGCTAGTAGTCTGCTGGGCTTTTAAATTGAGGTACATTAAGCAGTTAACCTAATGTAATGCCAAATTCAACATTAAGGTCATTAAATTTGACTGTTCTGGGACAGATAAGGAAATGGAAAAGGAGAAAGGTAGGTGAGGAAGAGATGGAGAGAGAGTGTGAGATTGTTTATATCTCAGTTGTAAAGGCTATCTTTATTTGTTTGATTAGCCTACCTGCTCTACGCCATTAATTAAAAAATAGATTTTATCAATAAGTGCTGTTTTGCACTTGTCCACACAGCCTAAACATATTAAAATTAAAAGTTGTAATTTATTAACCAGGTACTTTTTTACTTTACTTGTGTCATTTTTAATGGGAGTACTTTTACTTGAGTATTGATTTTCAGTACTCTACCCACCACTGATCACTTGCAAGGGCTTCATCATTATGCACATTTAAAAAGAAACATGAATGCTATCCCATAAAGCAACACATGGACTGTCAGTAGCTGCTGTTTCAACTTTATCACTTTGAGCACAGACAGCAGAAACTGAAAGTGTAGAAAAGGCCCCAAAGTTACATGTTAGATTGTTAAGTATTGTTCTGTTCTCTGTCTGATAAGCTGTCAGTGTAAATGACTCTTATAGTGGTCTGTTCATAATAACTTCATACAAAACTTTATTTTCCTTTAGTTCCCTTAGACATCCACTTCCTGTAAGCTTTTATGTTGACAGTGCATTTCTCAGCCAAACAGGAAGTAGATGTAACTGTTGTCTGAGAGTCGGTACCTTGACATAAAAAGTGTTTAATTAACGGTGTGGATGAAAAAGTGTTTATAAGTTATTTTTGTGATAAGTTAGTGAGACATCTTGGATAATTAAGCACCTAGCTTGAATGGGAACAAGGTATTGTGTGTTTTGTACTTTATTAATGTATTATATGTAATATATTTATGTTTAGTGATATTTGTTCTTAACCTGTAACGGTTGAAGATAATGATCAAATGTATATTAGTCTGGTATTATTATGCATATTACAGCATATGGGTAATATATGTATGTGTTATCCTTCATTCAGTTTTATATGTTTGTTATCATTTCTTTATAGAAAACTACACAACAATAGCATCCAGCTGTTACTGCATGTGTCTCTGTATGTGTTGCTGCTAAAGGAGAAGTAAAGGAAGTAAACATCACATCTACTTCTCTCAGCCCTTTATTCATCCATACTCTGGAAACGTGGCCTTAAGTGTTCTGGCCAACACAGCGGGGTGAACCTAGAGACTAAACACTGAACTAGCACCCGGGCCGCTCATTTTATTATTAGCTCCACTACACAAAGTCTGCTCATTAGTTAATGTGCACTGTTTGTATTTGTGTTGACATCAGTCTGATACTGCAGACAGCTGCTGGCTGCCGTTAGCTCCCCTGCAGGTAGAGACACTCTGAATACAGTAGAATCTGATCACTGTTCAGTCCACTTCCACAGTTTCACATCTAGCAGTCAGAGATAATATCTTGTTAAAAAACACAAACTGAGAGCTCAGATCAGTGTGTGGAGTCTTTTTTCAGCGTGTTCCTCTTGTAGATGTGATCTGTAGATCTCCTACGAGACAGCCAGAGTCAGCTGATCATCCTGAGTCACCACAGTCCCGTAAACTGCAGCGAGTCCACAGACTGAAACTATTCACATCACAGTCTACAGGACAGTCATGACTCAAGGAGGTTAATATAGCAGCTAGCATCTACACTACTTTAAACTTAAAATAAGAGTTTTGTGCACATTATAATAACTCTGTTTCCACAAACAGTGAACATGTTCTACAGTTTCTTTAAGAATCAGTCATCTTTTATAACTACAGACTAAACTGTTCAGTAAAATACTGAAAATATAGAAAAACATTAACTTCATGGATGTAAGTTATGTTTGTTCATAAATTAGTTCAGTTGTTAAACATTAAGATCAACAATAGTAGCAGACAGTCAGTGAACTTACATCAGACCCTCCAGTCTACAGTGTGGACTCTTCAGAAGATCACACAGCTGCTCCACGTCTGAATCCTGCAGCTTGTTGTAGCTCAGATTCAGATGTCTCAGATGGGAGGGGTTAGATTTCAGAGCTGAGATCAGAGAAGCACAGCTGGTCTCTGACAAACTGCAGTCATCTAATCTGAATAAAGAATAAATGATGTAGATTAAAAATCAATTTATAATTCAATCAGATGTCTTCAGATTTTAAATGTGTAGTTCAACATTACTATGTCCTCAATGAGTCTGTGTGTGTGTGTGTGTGTGTGTGTGTGTGTGTGTGTGTGTGTGTGTGTGTGTGTGTGTGTGTGTGTGTTCTGAAGGATCAATATCAATGATCAGACATTATTCATTAAAACACATTAAAGAATATAATAAAGAAATATTTCTCCTTCATCAAGTAAACTTGATCAGTTTCAGACAGATATTAGTTGAGAGGATCTTCTGTATACAGATGTGACTCTTTACCAAAAATTATAAACATTCATTTACTTTACCAACTAACAGTGAACATTTTCTACAGTTTCTTTATGAATCATGTGGCACGCTGGACATTTCATGAGTTAAGATGATTTCCAGAATTGTGTTTATATTAGTTTCTGTTATTAACTTGCCCCCCCCCCCCCCCCCCCCCCACCATTATTTTTCTGATTATTATTTTAATGCTTGTGTAAATAGGAGAACACTCACCTGATTTCAGTTTGTTTGCTTAGTTATACTACTTTCCACCAATAGATGGCGCTAGCAGCCTTGTCATTTGAATGACTGACTGCAATCCTTCCTTTAAAAAAAAGTAAGCTACAGGAAGTGACGTAACAGGAAGTTGCTTTGTTTACCTATGTCACAATAAGAGTATGGTAGTGTGCTCAGTCTTATTAAGTTATGAAGTTAGTTATATTTGTTTCTAGCCCTTTGAGAGGAAATATAAATAAGTGAACATGTTATATATAATAGTTAGAACGTATACTGTTCATGTGTTACTGACCTCATTACTTACCTGATTAGTTCTGTCACATTCAGTATTTACATCATTTGAATCACACTTACCTGTGAATATTTACATGTAGATCTACAAATATTAGATTGGTGGTTCTAGCCATGATAAGATAACTTGTCCATGTGACAAGTTATTCTGTATTGTTTATTAATGAATGCTTTTCTGTGTTTTTATATGTCCGTTTCAGTTTCACACTTTCTGGTATTAAATCCTGATCAACTACAACACCGGCCTGTTCCTTGGAGGATATGATGCAAGGGAGAGTTTAGCTGGCTGTGAATCTCAATACACGACAAGAGTCACATTAAGATCAACAATAGTAACAGACAGTCAGTGAACTTACAGCAGATACATCAGTCTACAGTGTGGACTCTTCAGAAGATCACACAGCTGCTCCACGTCTGAATCCTGCAGCTTGTTGTTACCCAGATTCAGCACTCTCCATTGGGAGGGGTTGGCCTTCAGAGTTGAGATCAGAGAAGCACAGCTGGTCTCTGACAAACTGCAGCCCCTCAATCTGAATAAAGAATAAATGATGTAGATTAAAAATCTATTTATAATCCAATCAGATGTGATCAGGTTTTAAATGTGTAGTTCAACATTACTATGTCCTCAATGAGTCTGTGTGTGTGTGTGTGTGTGTGTGTGTGTGTGTGTGTGGTGTGTGTGTTCTGAAGGATCAGACATTATAAAACACATTAAAAAATATAATAAAGAAATATAAATATTAAATATTAAATATAAATATACATTTTAAATATACATATTAATATGAATATAAATATTTAATATAAATGTTAAATATAAATATAAATATAAATATGAAATATAAATATGAAATATAAATATGAAATATAAATATGAAATATAAAATACAATTAAAGCTGCAATATAAATACAAATGTCAAATATAAATATTAAATCTAAATCTAAATTTAAATGATAAATCTAGATCTAAATATTAAATATAAATATTAATGTTAAATATAAATATTAAATATAAATGTTAAATACAATTAAAGCTGCAAGTCAGCGCTTGGGCCCTAAATATAAATATAAATGTCAAATATTAAATATAAATATAAATATGCATACAGACTTTGTACGCCACACACACCAAGATAAAAATAAATTGTTTATTTGCACGTCATGTGTTCTTTTTCTAAAGTCACTGAGGTTGAAACAAGTAACGAGCCTGTTTTGACATGTAAGGAGTAGAAAGTCCAGATAGATAGTGTTCAAATGTAGGGAGTTAAAGTAAAAAGTAGTCAGAAACATAAATACTCCAGTAAAGTACAGATACCTGAAAACTCTACTAAAGTACAATAACCAAGAACAAATACTTGGTTCCTTCCCTCCTCTGCTCATTTTTGGCAAATGATACAGTTTGAAAACGAGGCACGGCTGCAATCTGATGATGCTCTGGAGTCGTCGGAGGACGTTTATAAAACTCTACATTTCTATTTGTGTAAACCCAGTAGTAAAATAAACCCAGTAGAGCTCTGAGATCTACTGACTCAGGTCAGATAGTTGAGCCCAGAGCTCTGAGATCTACTGACTCAGGTCAGATAGTTGAGCCCAGAGCTCTGAGATCTACTGACTCAGGTCAGATAGTTGAGCCCAGAGTTCAAACTAAACATGATGAAGCAGCTTTTACACAACTGGAACAAACTACCAGCAGAACTGAAATCAGCCCCAACTGTGAACACTTTTAAATCCAGGTTAAAAACATTTCTCTTCTCCTGAGCTTATGATTGAGCTCTTTTAAAGCACTTTACATTTTAATCTTTCATTTGCACTCTATGTCCTTTTAATGATTTTAAAGCTAATCGTTATTTTATGCTGCAATCATTTTATTTATGTCTTTCTATTTTTCTGTACTTTGTTTTTATTATGGGGGGGGGGGGGGGTAATTGTATGTTTTAAGTTTCTGTTTTATGTAAAGCACATTGAATTGCCATTGTGTATGAAATGCGCTCTATACAGCTGTTTATAGGATGTTATATTTCATAGTGTGGACGCTCACATCATTATCTTTATAGTTATAGTTATTGTTATAGTTATCATTCTTAGTGTAGACGGCCCTTTACATATCTATGATCATATCCAGATCCAACCTCTCTCTGGATTTTACTGCTGTAGAACTCACTGGTGTATAAGACGCACCTCACTTTGAAATGACACAATATCACACACACACACACACACACACACACACACACACACACACACACACACACACACACACACACACACACACACACACACACACACACACACACACACCAGAGACTGGATAAAACCACATAAATAAAAAGGAGCTAAACATAAATAATTAAATTAATAAATAAAATATAGTTAATTTATAATAATAATAATAATAATAATAATAATAATAATAATTAAAAGAACATGACTTCATAAAAATAAATTCTAACCAGAATTAAAAAGTTAGCATTAATACGAGAACATAATAATATAATAACTGAAATTATACAATAAATAGGCTAAATAAACTAAAAGACTAAACGATTCAAATAGATAAATAAAAGGACAGAATATAATAAAACCTATAAATAAAATGTCATCCAAAGCCAGGCTAAAAGTCTTAAGTTTGCTTTTAAAAATGTCCACACTGGCAGCTGCTCTCAGGTCTTCAGGAAGGCCGTTCCGCAGACGTGGAGCAATAATAAAAAGCTGCTTCATGTGTTTTACTTCTAATTTAATGAATAAAAGACCTCTATCTGAAGACCTGACAGTTCTGGATGGCTCATAAGTTAAAAGCTAATCTGATAGACAAGAAGGACTAAGACCATTAAGAGCTTTAAAAACCAATAAAAGAATCTTAAAATGGATCCTGAAGCACACAGGTAACCAGTGCAGAGACTTTAAAATGGCTGTAATGTGAGCTCTCTTTCTGCTCTTCATCAGCACACGTGCAGCTGAGGTCTGGAGTAGTTGTAATGGTGCAATATTCTTTTTAGGAAGACCAGAAAGAAGAGCAATGCAATAATCTACTAACTCGGTGCACTGAGGCTCGTGTCTTTAAAATGTGTAAAAAGATAATACGCGCTGTCCATTTAGTAGTTTACCGTAATGAATGTAATATGAGGAGTTCTCTTTCATAATATTTCGTTCGATGTCTCACTATGGGATGCACGCCTCGCTGCAGCCCTCAGAAGCATTTATCTCATTACGCCAATCCTGATTGGCTGGTGAACGTGTCCGTCCGCCACAGGTAGTCCCACCTACCTTAAATAGCTCATGCGGACGGCACCACCCTCATTCAAACACCTCTTCTCACTCGGAGCATATCTCGCGTCCAGGGCTAGCTAGCTTAACTGTCCATAGACGGATCTTATTTAGCTTCTGTCGCTGGGCGCTACTAGCTTAGGACATTTTTCTGCTTCGTCGGTCACACCAGATCGAACTCAGTGCTTTCCTGCCCTCCACGGCTTGGTCAGCACTGCTCTCGACGCCCCACCACGGCTACTCGAGCACCGGGCATTAGCACACCAGCTAATTCTCGGTTTTCTTCACGGTTAGCACACCAGCTAACTGCCTCGACTCCCTGCCTGCACACCAGCTCGCACGGAATGGAGGCTAAAACCCCTCACACCAGAGGGCACGGAGACTCCGGAGCCAGACTCTGTCGCTGCGGGAATAAGATATCGAGCATGGATCCACACCAGGTCTGCTCGTGCTGTCTTGGGCTGGAACACGCCCGGGCGGCTATCGAGGTCCCCGGCTCGTGTCAACACTGTGCGGTGTTCACCATCAAGAGTCTCCGCAGACGACTAGCCCGCCAGGCTAGCCTGTCTGGACATGACCCCTGTCTCTCTTCCGACGGCGCCGCCGTCGAGGGCGGAGAGGAGGTGGGGGTCGCTGCGGTGGCGACACCGGAGGCTAGCGACAGCTGGGGCTCCCAGCTCGTGCTAGCCGCGGTTCCCCCGCTGGAGGAAGACGTCCTGGATTTGGACTATGGGGAAGATGATGATGGCGCCTTGGATCTCCTCATATCAGAGGATGAAGAAGAGGATGACATCTTCATCACGCCGGCTCGGGCTGCAAAGCCCGCGGCTTCCGTCGACTCTCGGGATGGAGATGAGAGTAGCACACCAGCTTCTCCCTCCCCCAGCTCGGACATGCTCGACGTGTGCAAACGCGCTGCTGCCCGGCTGGGCATCCCCTGGCCCGCTGTCGTAGCTGAGACCACCAGATCTCGCTACGAGGGGAAGAAATTGCCCTTGGCCAAGAGCGCGACGAAGCAACTTCTCCCCGTCTTCCCGGAGCTGCTGGAGGAGGTGGCGCGCTCATGGAGAGACCGCCCCTACAGCTGCCGGAGCCCGGTTCCCGGGGCCTCGTCCCTCGACTGTGAGGCGATGGAGAGCCTGGGTCTGCTCCGCATGCCTCCGATGGAGCCACTCGTTGCAGCTCACCTTCACCCCCAGCTGTCAGTGGTGTCCTCCCGGAGCCCCAGCCTGCCGTCCAAGTCCGACCGTTTTCAGTCAGCCCTGACTGAGAAAGCGTACAAGGCGGCGGCGCTCTCGGCCAGAGCGCTCAATGTCCTCTCGCTGCTCACGGCTTACCAGGCTGAGTTGTGCGAGGATGTTGCGCAAACTCAGGACCCAGCTGCGTGGGAGGAGATACCGGTCATCACCGACCTGTGTCTCCGTGTCCAACGCTGCGCGGTCCAGGCCACGGGAAGAGCGATGGGGACCATGGTTCTGCAGGAGTGAGCGCGGTGGCTCAACCTCGCCAGCCTGTCAGACAGAGAGAAGGACGACGTCCTGGACATGCCCATTGTCCCGGAGGGTATTTTTGGTTCCGCCCTAGCATCGATGCAACGACGGTGTGAAGCCAAAAAGAAGGAGGATGAAGCTCTCAAGCTCTGCCTCCCTCGCAAGCCCCCAGCTCCCTCTCCTCCTGCGCAGCGTAAATCCTTCGCGCAGGCTGCCTCCCAGGTTTCGCAGTTCAAAATACCGAAACATCCGAAACCTCAGCCCGCCCCACCGCCCGTGCCCGGGCGGCCCGGCTGGTTCAAGAAGTCCTCGGCCCCAGCTACAGCTCCGCCGGCACAGCCCGCGCAAGCTACCAGCCACCAGGCCAGGAAGAAGAAGAGAGCGGCCTGACCGCCCCTCTCATCACCGGTGATGCAGCTGGAAGTTCCCCGTTCTCCAGCTCCACCTGTTTGGCTTCCGAGCGTGCACTCCGGGGCCCCCCACGCCCCCATCTCCCGGCTGCCACGGACCGTGCCAGAGCAGACCGGGAGAGACGGACATCTGACGGCAGAGGGTTCAGCGGTTGCCCCTCTCCCATGTCCACAAGCACGCACACACACACAAGTTTTCATGAAGAAAATAAAATGTGTCCCGCTGTCGCATCCAGGCCGAGTGCCGAGGGCGCAGCGAATAAAAGCCAAAACTATAAAATGTCCTCCCGGGCCAAAGTGCACAGCACTGCCCAGAGGCCATGTCAGTTTTCCACCACGAGAGGGCACCACCGCACCGCGGTTGGGACCTCTCATGGTGGAGGAGCTGCAGCGCGTCTCACCTCTCTGCCGCAGGTGGGAGAGGTGGGCTGCGCTCGCAGCTTCACCCTGGGTGTTGAAGACGATTTCGAGGGGTTACAGGCTGCAGTTTGCCGCTGTTCCCCCTCGATTCGCCGGCATAATACACTCCCAGGCTCAGGGAGAGTCAGCTCGTGTTTTACAAGAGGAAATCCTCTCACTGTTAAACAAAGGAGCAATCTGTGTCGTTCCTCCCGCACAGTGTCAGAGCGGTTTTTACTCCAGGTACTTTCTGGTCCCAAAACGGGGGGGGAGTGGCATTCGCCCTATCCTGGATCTACGTGCTCTGAACACATTTCTCAGGAAATACAAGTTCAGGATGCTCACACACGCATCCCTGCTGCGCCTGGTGCGACAGAACGATTGGTTCACTTCTGTCGATCTGAAAGACGCGTATTTCCACATTCCAATATATCCTCCCCACAGAAAGTATCTGAGGTTCGCTTTCCAGGGGACGTGCTACGAGTACCGCGTGCTCCCATTCGGTCTGTCTTTAAGCCCGAGGGTGTTCGTCCGGTGCACGGAAGCGGCGATAGCCCCGCTGAGACAGCAGGGCATTCGCTTGGCCACATATCTGGACGATTGGCTGCTTTTGGCACAATCGAGGCAGGAGGCCATGGCGCATACGCGTATTCTCACACGGCACCTATTAGACCTGGGTTTTGTGATAAACGCGGAAAAGAGCATGCTGTGCCCGACACAGGACATAATCTTTCTGGGATTATCCCTGGACTCGGTGATTTTCACGGCGCGCCTCTCGGCGGAGCGAGTGAGAGCTTTCAGAGCATGTCTCGCGCTTTTCCATCCAGGCAAATCTGTTCAATTCAGATTGTGTCTTCGATTACTCGGACTGATGGCGTCAGCCATTCTCGTGGTTCGTCTCGGTCGCCTCCACATGAGGGAATTCCAGCTCTGGGTGGCCTCATGCGGGCTGGATCCCGTGCGTCATGGCGCACGGAGAGTGTTGGTTACGCCGGGGTGCGTCAGGGCACTGCGCCACTGGCGAGCCCCGTCTTTTCTGACCCGCTGGGTGCCCATGGGCTCTGTCCTGTCCAGGAAGGTGATCACTACGGACGCCAGCCTGACAGGGTGGGGCGGAATTCACGAGGGCCGGTCAGTGAGGGGCCGCTGGAGTGTGGACCTCCAGCGGTCTCACATAAATTTTCTGGAACTATCAGCGGTGTTCCTCTCCCTGAAACACTTCCTTCCGTCTCTCATGGGCCATCATGTCCTGGTGAGGACGGACAATACCACGACGGTAGCGTACATCAACCGCCAAGGGGGGTTGCGCTCTCGTCAGTTGCACATGCTGGCACGCAGACTGATCCTGTGGAGCTGCGGTCGTCTCCTCTCCCTGAGGGCGACGCACGTCCCGGGAGCTCTGAACACGGGCGCGGACCTGTTGTCCAGGGGCGCGCCGGTATACGGGGAGTGGACTCTGCACCCGGAGATTGTGGAACAGATATGGGCCCGTTATGGTCGGGCCGCGGTGGATCTGTTCGCGTCAAGAGGAAACGCGCAGTGCGCGCTGTTTTACTCTCTGCGCAGCCTGGATGCTCCCCTCGGCATAGACGCGCTAGCGCACGTCTGGCCGCACGAGCTTCTTTACGCGTTCCCTCCTTTGGCCCTGATATCCCCCACTCTATCCAGAGTGAGGGACCACGGCCACGCGCTGATTCTGATAGCTCCGCATTGGCCTGCGATGCATTGGCTGGCGGAGATATATCGGTTGCTGTGCGCGCAACCTTGGCAGCTCCCGCTGCGCAGGGACCTGTTATCGCAGGGGGGGGGGACGGTTTTCCACCCGCACCCAGAACGCCTGGCGCTGTGGGTTTGGCCCCTGAGTGGTTCAATTTGTCAGCTGTGGGACTCCCACAGCGTGTGATTTCCACTATACAAAGTGCTCGAGCCTCTTCCACTAGGTCTCTGTATGACTGTAAGTGGAGAGTGTTTGAGGACTGGTGTCACAGAAATGGTCATGTTCCTTTTCAGTGTCCAGTGGGTGTGATATTGTCATTCTTACAGGACCTGATTGACAAACGAAAAGCCTTCTCCACAGTTAAAGTGTACTTGGCAGCTATAGCCGCCTGTCACGTGGGGTTTGGGCAACAAACAGCGAGCCAGCACCCGCTGGTTTGCCGTTTTATGAAGGGAGCGCGCAGGCTTCTCCCCGTGTCCAGACCGCTGGTGCCACCATGGGATCTGGCGGTGGTTCTGGAGGGGCTCAAGGGTCCTCCTTTTGAGTCGCTGGGGGGAGCAGGCTTGAAACACCTGTCTCTCAAGACAGTGTTGTTACTGGCTCTGGCTTCGGCTAAACGGGTTAGTGACATCCATGCGCTTTCGGTGCATCCATCATGCACTCAGCTTTTCCCGGGGGATGTGAGGATGATTTTGAAGCCCAACCCGGCCTTTGTGCCTAAGGTAGTGGGCTCATGTTCTCCTATTGACCTTGTGGCCTTTGCTGCCTCGCCTGGAGAGCAGCGGTCACATGCGTTATGTCCAGTCCGTGCGGTGCGCACTTACATGGACAGGACTAAGGGTTTCAGGAGGAGTGATCAGCTGTTTGTCTCCTGGGCTAATCCTCATAAGGGGAAACCTGTCACAAAGCAGCGCCTGTCCCACTGGGTCGTGGAGGCGATTGCTTTGGCTTATACGAGTCAGGGTTTGCAGACACCTGCGGGTCTGCGGGCGCACTCGACTCGGGGCTTGGCCGCATCCTGGGCCTTATTCAGGGGAGTTTCTGTTCAGGACATCTGTGCTGCAGCGAGTTGGTCCTCGCCTCTCACTTTTGTCCGTTTTTATATGCTGGACGTCTCCGCTCCGTGCGTGGCACGCGCGGTTTTGCTGTCCTGATTGGAACAGAGTACATTTTTCCCTGTGGGTTGGTGGACGCTCGATAAGCTTGTCTGGCAATACGGGAGCAACCATATCCCATAGTGAGACATCGAACGAAATATTATGAAAGAGAACTTTAGGTTATTTACATAACCCCGGTTCTCTGAGTAATATGAGTGAGATGTCTCACCAGACTACCCTTCTTGCTTGGGCGAGTGAGAAGAGGTGCTTATCTTGAATGAGGGTGGTGCCGTCCGCATGAGCTATTTAAGGTAGGTGGGACTACCTGTGGCGGACGGACACGTTCACCAGCCAATCAGGATTGGCGTAATGAGATAAATGCTTCTGAGGGCTGCAGCGAGGCGTGCATCCCATAGTGAGACATCTCACTCATATTACTCAGAGAACCGGGGTTATGTAAATAACCTAAAGTTTTAACCCCAGTGTGAAAAATACAGGGAGGAGAAAATGCTAACATGTTATTTAGCACACGCATTGTGATTTACCAAACCTGAAGGTAATGTTGCTGACGGTAACTGTGTCTATAAATAATAAGTTTGAAGGGCAGATATTAACCTGCTGTTACTATGGAGACGAGGAGACGGAGGCACAATGATATAATACACAGAGAACAGACTTTTTCCACCCGTGTTAATATTTGTGGAGTGGAATATGTTGGGTTTTACTAACAGCATTGACTTTGTCACTAATACTCTCCTATAAAATGTTTGTTTCTGGTAATATTAGTTTTGCTGTAACTCAATATATTAGTTAACCTCTTCCACTAGAACCTGATCACATTTCATTTTGTTCTTGCAGCTTTCTGCTCGTCCAAACTCTCCATTAAGACACAAAACCCTCATTTAAATACTGCTGTCTGCACCTGTTGTCATTTGTGTAGTTATTCTTAGTAGATCACCTGCAAAACACACTTTAACCAAACTGTTGCTCTGCACACACAATGTAGTAGCCTTTATTTGGATCTTAGTAAATCAGGCCCTTAGTGTCTTTCTTAAAGTCAATCTACTCTAAAGACAACCTCACACTGTTTCACTGTTAAAACAGTTTGATGCTGTTTTGCACATTGTAATTCATGTTTCTTTGTTATATTTTACATTTTGAATGTGATTTGTTTGGAATAGTATTTGTTATGGATAGTTTTTAAAATCTAATTTACAACATTTAATATAAATAAATTGTGAATACAGTTGTAATAGTATCTGGTGTTTTACATTCATATTTTAATACATTTTATACTAAACATAATGTAATATAATGGTAATGTGGAAATGATTCAATCTAGCATAATTACACTGAATCATTTATGTGATATACGTGCACACAGACCAATCAGAGGTGAAAATGTTGAATTTGGGCTGAATTATAATTGAGCCAAATGATGTGGCTCACTCACTAGAGCCGTAACTCCATCACTACAGCAGTGACTTTATCATTGTGTTGATGTGGATCATCATAATGTCAGCCTTCTACAGACATCATCCAAATGTGTGTGTGTGTGTGTGTGTGTGTGTGTGTGTGTGTGTGTGTTTGTGTGTGTGTGTGTGTTCTGAAGGATCAATATCAATGATCAGACATTATTCATTAAAACACATTAAAGAATATAATAAAGAAATATTTCTCCTTCATCAAGTAAACTTGATCAGTTTCAGACAGATATTAGTTGAGAGGATCTTCTGTATACAGATGTGACTCTTTACCAAAAATTATAAACATTCATTTACTTTAACAACTAACAGTGAACATTTTCTACAGTTTCTTTAAGAATCAGTCATCTTTTATAACTACAGACTAAACTGTTCAGTAAAATACTGAAAATATAGAAAAACATTAACTTCATGGATGTAAGTTATGTATGTTCATAAATTAGTTCAGTTGTTAAACATTAAGATCAACAATAGTAACAGACAGTCAGTGAACTTACATCAGATCCATGAGTCTACAGTGTGGACTCTTCAGAAGATCACACAGCTGCTCCACGTCTGAATCCTGCAGCTTGTTGCGACTCAGATTCAGATGTCTCAAATGGGAGGGGTTAGATTTCAGAGCTGAGATCAGAGAAGCACAGCTGGTCTCTGACAAACTGCAGTCATCCAATCTGAATAAAGAATAAATTATGTAGATTAAAAATCAATTTATAATCCAATCAGATGTGTTCAGATTTTAAATGTGTAGTTCAACATTACTATGTCCTCAATGAGTCTGTGTGTGTGTGTGTGTGTGTGTGTGTGTGTGTAACAGGGTTGTTAGAGATTAAAGAAGTCTGTCAGCATTTATTTCTGTATTTATTTTATTTAGTAGTTTTATTCTTATTTTCTTGTGAAACAGGTTAATACTTTATGTTTATCTCTGCAAGGCTCCTTTCATTAGTTGTGACTGAGCGCCCTCCTGTGGCCGGTGGTGGTAAATATAATGACAGTAAAACGTCAGCTCGTCTCTTTTCCCGCTGATGACGATCTGAGATACTAAAAACAGCTCTGTGATTTCCTCAAATATTAAATTATGAAACTGCCTTTACTGAAGTTAAAGTGCAGGTTATTTGAGTTGTCCTGTCACGTTTTGTGACTATCAGTGAGTCGCTATTTTATTGTCATATCTGTCTTTTCTTTCTTTGAGTGAAGCTGCGCTAGCTTGCTGAGTCTGTTAGCCATGTTAGCTGCTGAGCCTCATGCAGTATGTTTGAGAAGTAATGCACAACCAGAGCAGAGTCACACAAATGACCGTTTTCACACACACTCACGCCACGCTGCTATTTCTCACTGTCAAAAATAATGCTGAACTATCTTTTCAAGATCATTAGTTTGGACCCCCCCCCCCCCAAACACACACACACTTCTACCATATCTATAATCAGTACATCAGTCTATCCACTCAGCTGTTTTCAGAGCGCTGTGTCAGTGCTTCATTATTGAATCTGTTCCGCTTGTTTATTGAGAGAAAACCCAAATCAATGAAACTCAGCTCCATGTTTTCACTGATACCAACACACACACACACACACACACACACACACACACACACACACACACACACACACACACACACACACACACACACACACACACACACACACACACACACACACACACACACACACACACACACTGTAGAGAGGACCGGTCTGTTTTTGGTTGACAGTCTCTTTGATGTTTGCTTCCCCAGACAACATGGATATCAAGTTTTCTTTCCAAATAAGAGTAAAGTGAGTTATTACTGGTAGTAATCAGTTAATTTCAGCTAACTACACCTGAGTCTCTTATGGGCAGGAGCTGACTAATAAAAGCCTGGCTGCCTCATTTATAAACTGGCTCACAAAATTGACAATTATTCTACTTTTTGAGGAGTAATCATTGGCCTGCTGCTGAGGACTTTGGGTAAATCTCCAGTTTCACAGACTGATATTTTACAGTCCGTTGTATTTACATTCAGTATTTATGTTCAGTATCATTTGTTCTGATTATAAACATGAAAGAATAGATACTGCTCACTAAATAATGATCACTCCACCACCTCTCCTGACATCTAGGTGCATGACAGTGAGCCAGAGACAGGTGCAGGATGCAGGGACAGTGCAGTTTAAGACAGATATTAGTTGAGAGGATCTTCTGTATACAGATGTGACTCTTTACCAAGAATTATAAACATTCATTTACTTTAACAACTAACAGTGAACATTTTCTACAGTTTCTTTAAGAATCAGTCATCTTTTATAACTACAGACTAAACTGTTCAGTAAAATACTGAAAATATAGAAAAACATTAACTTCATGGATGTAAGTTATGTATGTTCATAAATTAGTTCAGTTGTTAAACATTAAGATCAACAATAGTAACAGACAGTCAATGAACTGACCTCAGACTCTCCAGTCTGCAGTCTGGACTCTTCAGAAGATCACACAGCTGCTCCACGTCTGAATCCTGCAGCTTGTTGTAGCCCAGATTCAGCTCTCTCTGATGGGAGGGGTTGGATTTTAGAGCTGAGATCAGAGAAGCACAGCTGGTCTCTGATGAACTGCAGTCCTCCAATCTAAATAATTACAATAAATATATTATGGAGATTAAAATCCATTTATAATCCAATCAGATGTGTTCAGGTTTTAAATGTGATTATCTGACATGAATCCCAGTTATCTCTGATCAAAGTTTGTACCCAGTGTAAAAAATAGTAATAACTATGAATACACATGCTATAGGGTTTGTATAGTGTGTGTGTGTGTGTGTGTGTGTGTGTGAGTGTGTGAGTGTGTGAGTGTGTGTGTGTGTGTGTGTGTGTGTGTATGTGAGTGTGTGTGTGTGTGTGTTTGTGTGTGTGTGTGTGTGTGTGTTCTGAAGGATCAATATCAATGATCAGACATTATTCATTAAAACACATTAAAGAATATAATAAAGAAATATTTCTCCTTCATCAAGTAAACTTGATCAGTTTCAGACAGATATTAGTTGAGAGGATCTTCTGTATACAGATGTGACTCTTTACCAAAAAATATAAACATTCATTTACTTTAACAACTAACAGTGAACATTTTCTACAGTTTCTTTATGAATCAGTCATCTTTTATAACCAGGGTGTGAACTGCAGGGGAGTCAGGGGGAGCTCGTCTCTCCTTAATAAGACATGAGCTCCCCTGAAAACATGATTTGTGACATTTTTGGGGATCTCTAAAATACTGACACTATGCTATTTTTGATACAAATTTCCATTTTTCAGCATTTTTGTTATCATGTGTATAAAATTAGTCCGTTATGGATCCATGATTCATGCTAGAGAGTTATTCATCACTAATTCACTTTAATAAAGATACTGGCTGCATGATATTCTTCCATCACCATGGAAGTGTGGCGGTGCTGTATCATAAACTTCACACAGTTTAACTGAAAGATCAGAAAAAACTAAACTTTCTTGGTCACTCAGTCTGTGCACCGAATCAACATAATTCATTTCTCTGTTATGTGGTAGTCAGCATGCAGTGATGCCAAAAAACAAAACAAACGCAGGACAAGCCGACAGAAGAAGCTAGAGATGGAGGTAACAGCTCAACAGCTCCACCTCTCTGTGTCTATGCTGATAAACTGTAGAATATAGTACATCACTCTGCAGAGTATACTGTGCCCTGCTTGGCTGTAGTTTATCATACAGTGATGTTTGGTTTTATGTTATTAACCCTTACATACTGTTCATATTCTGACTCATAATTAGTCTCTACAACAATTCATAAATTCCCCGTCAGTCATTAATACATGTTTGATTAATCCTTCTTATTAATCTTATGGAAAAACTCAATATTTTATGGTACAGGAGAACATTTCATAGAATATTATGAATACAACTTGTTTGACTGTTGATTTTTGAATTTGTTAAACACAAACTTTTACATTTGCATATATAAAAATCAGCTGCACACATTTTTCTTTTCCATTTTTATATATTGTGGGTAACATTAGGAAAAGTCTGGTTTAAATAAATGTGTACATGATGTTTTTACAGCTCCCAAACATAAACATTTGACCCTGACCAGTATGTGAGGGTTAATTGATGTCATATATGTGATGTCAGTACTGTTTCAGCCCACCCCCCGAAAAATGTGAGCCCCCCACGACATGACATAGTTCGCACACTGTTTCTAACTACAGACTAAACCCTACAGTACAAAAACTAAATATGGGAAAAAGAAAACTAACTTTTCATGGATGTACGTTATGTATGTACATAAACTAGGTTCAGTTGTTAAACATTAAGATCAACAATAGTAACAGACAGTCAGTGAACTTACATCAGAGTCTCCAGTCTAAAGTCTGGACTCTCCTTAAGATCAGACAGCAGTTTAATGTCTGAATCCTGCAGCTTGTTGTTACTCAGATCCAGCTCTCTCAGATGGGAGGGGTTGCACTTCAGAGCTGAGGCCAGAGAAGTACAGTCCTCCTTTATCAAATCGCAGCCACACAATCTGAATAAAGAACAAATGATGTAGATTAAAACCCATTTATAATACAATCAGATGTGTTCAGGTTTTAAATGTGTAGAACAACATCAATATGTCTGAATCTATTAAATCAGCTCTTCTTCCTGTATTTGGTAGTTTAGTAGGTGTGTGTAGTTAAAACATGTTATTGGTGGCAGTAATCATTCCTCCTGTCCATACTGACTGTGAAGTGGTCTCTTCCTAACACAGCTACACTGTAGGAAATGACTTCATTCAGCTAGAGCTAATATGGGGCTTTGACAGTCTGGTAGACTCACACTTGATTTGTCTGACTCAAATATTTAGAACAAAATTCCCTCTTTGAGTTTGGATCCCTCCACTGCAGCTCAGCAAGGAAACACTGAAGAAACACAAACATACTTACTTGATATGTGGAACTCAGACTGCTGAAGCCTCATATTAGTTTAATCCTTGTGCCTCACTAAGGACATTTTTGGCTTTTCATTTTTTATTTTCTTGATCATTTGGGCTGTGTTCATGCTTATGGCATCAAATTCTTCAAGGATATTCTTTTAATTTTTTATATTTTTAATTTCAACCAATCACTTATAATAGGTCTATAATACACTGTATAAACCAAATTATTCCTCTGGGAGCCTTAGGGACAAAAATGTCCCCATAGAAACTAGGGATGCACCGATCCGACTGTTTCAGTCCCGATACCGATAGCTGGTCTTTACGTATCGGCCGATACCTGATCCGATCCGATACCATTGTTGAATCAATAAACTGTATAACTCGCCATGTGGAAAAGACTGAAGGCAGGAGGCTTGATTTAAACTTTATTTCCTAACTTTGTAAACAAAATGTAACAAATTAACACATCGATATAAATGTGCTGAATAATTATTTGTTATTAAAATAATAAGTCTATTATTATTAAAATAATAAACCCTTCTAAATCCTCGCCTCTGGTAGCTTTTATTGGACAGTAACATAAAGAGTGTAGTTGTCACCTCCAGTTTTCACCTGGTTCACTGTCTCTGTGTGAGCAGCACACACTGAGGGCCTCAGCTCCCCCCGAGGTGAAACATACAGCTCTTACATACAGAGTAGGCATGGGCCGGTATGAGATTCTGGCGGTATGATAACCATAAGAAAAAATATCACGGTTTCACAGTATGGCAGTATTGCGATTACAGCTCAAAAATGTTCCTAAAAGTAAGAAAAATAAAGACAGACATGTTAATTTAATCTGAATATACACTGTAATGACAGTGTGAGGGGTTGTGATACTCTACGCTGCAGCTGCACCACCTGATTTCTGACCAGCACTTTCTGTTTTTGACCAGACAAAAAACAGCTCATACCTTAGGAACGGTATGACAGAAAATTTGGCGGTTTCAGTTATTGTGTTTTTTTTAAATGGCGGTATACCTTGAACACCGTTATCATCCCATGCCTAATACAGAGATCATCATCATAGCCATAAAGAAGATCTCTCATTAAGACTTTGCTTTTTCACAGTGAACCAACCAAAGCAGCATAAAGCTGCTGCTGTGCTTTTAAACAGCAGCTCCACCTCAGAGGTTTGAGGCTGAGCTGCAGGGTTGAGTGGAGGTGTGTGGGGAAGTTTATTTGTGCTGTTGAACGTAACTGCTGTGAAACAATCAGAAAATAACATGTTATTGATCTGATTCACCGGCTTTCTTACTGCCTATATCAGGGCTGATATCTGATATCAATATTGGATCGGTGCATCCCTAATTGAAACCCATTATAATTACATTTTTTGACCCCCGTGCTAAAAAATTACTCTTTCATACATTCCTGTGTTCTGGACTATCATTTTAGAGCCAGGGCTTCAACATTTTATTTTTTTAGTTTTAGTTTAACATCATTGATCTGTATTTAGCTCTATGGGAGAAAACAATGCAGTGTTCCCCAGTGCTGCTTCTTCTGTTTTATAAAGCACAGCAGACCAATGAAAAATGTGGTTGCAGTGTGGTGTGTACTGTATGTGTGTACTGAAAAAATAACGTGTGTGTGTGAGTGTGTGTATGTAAATGTGTGTGTATGCAGATACAATTAGAGAATTTGTATGGTCTTACAGGTCTGCATTTATAACATTATGTCTAAATCTCTCTCTCTCTCTCTCTCTCTCACCCACATACAGACACATGCACCTACATACAGATACATGCATGTGAACACAGAATATAATATATAACACTTGTGCTACACATTTACTGTATAAGTTTTTGAGCTTTGAAGGTGTGTGTGTGTGTGAGCTTGTGTTAGTGTGTGTGTGTGTGTGTGTGTGTGTGTGTGAGTGAGAGATAGATTTAGACATAATGCAATAAATGGAGACCTGCAAGTCAATATAAATTCTCTATTTGTATCTGCACATACACACATTCACGTACACACACACATTTATTTGTCAGTACACACATACACACCACACTCTGATATCTATACCAACACATCCAGGTCATTTTAGATGCAACCACATTTCATTGGTCTGCTGTGCTTCATAAAACAGGACGAGCAGGACTGGAGAATTCCCCCAAAGGTAAAATACAGTTAAATTATGTCATCTGGTGAAAAACAGTACAAAATACAATTTAGTTTAAATGTAGTTATAATGAATGAATGAATCATTCAATCAATGTTGTTGCTAATCATTGACTGTGATAATCCCCCCAAAATAATTCACTTTGCTTTTAGTATTTAGAAAATAATTCATTTTTTATTTGCTTTTTTCATTTTTAAAAACTGGTGTTATATGTAAACAAACTGGCATTTAAAAGGTTAAAATCCTGAAAATTAACATTTGATATTTATTATCAGGACTGATGTTGGTTAAAAAAATAATCCATTGAAAGTAGGAAATAAGATTAATTTGTAATGGTGCGCAGGTGGTCGAGTGGTTAAGAGTGCATGCCATGTACGCAGCGGACCCCGGTTTGAGTCCCGGCCGACGGACCTTTCTGCATGTCACACCCACATCTCTCTCCCATAATTTCCTGTCTCTCTACTTTCAAATAAATAATTGAAAGGAGAAAAATAATATTAACGTATAATATTTTTATGGCAATCCTTTTAGGCTGACATTGTTGTCCCTAAGGAACTCTGAGGAACACTTTTTAAGTGAGGCACAAGGGTTAAACTGTGGAAGTCATTTTAACACAGAACAAGACTGTGGATTTTAAATTCTGAAACATTTTAAAACTACAGATTTGAGCTAAAAGCAAATCCAGAAGATGTATGAACCAAACATCTGAAACTTCAGTGAAGGATTTTACTTGAATCTATAGAAACAAATCTAGCAAATCTACAGTCAGTGAACTGACCTCAGAGTCTCCAGTTTACAGTTTGGACTCTCCAGTCCAGCACACAGAAACTTCACCATTGGATCAGTCAGGATGTTGTAGCTCAGGTCCAGATCTCTCAGATGGGAGGGGTTGGCCTTCAGAGCTGAGGCCACAACTTCACAGTGAGTGTTTGAGAGATAGCAGCGAGGAAGTCTGTAATAACACATATATTGGAACATATGTTAACATGAAAGAGGACACTTTATATTTACTTCATGCATTTGATGACGAAACAGTTTGAAGTTGAATAAATTCCTTTAATGAAAAGCAACAGCTGAGAGATAAACAGGAAACAAGAAGAGAGAGACAGAGAATAACATGCAGCCAAGGTCCACTGCTGGAAATGAACCACTGGCATTGTAGTTATGATAGGGCTGGGCGATAAACCGAAAATTTATCGATACCGAAATTTACGACCATAACCGACGTCATTTTGCCCATGTCGGTATATTCGGTTTTTAACCTCTTAAGGCACGCTGTTCCGTCTTAGGGACGGGACGGATGTTAGGAGGTAGCCACACGTTCTTCTGAATGTTATAAACACCAACCCTTTAACATATATAGTCATGCCATACATTGATGGAAAGCTTAGATTGCCCTTATTCCTTCAAGACCACTCGCGAATTATATGGTAGTGATGTTACTTGTGACACCAACGATTCGAAGCGTGTATCAGAAAAATGAACCACCGAGCAGTGAACCACTGTGTCGGAGCGTGATTCGTTTGATGATGATCACATGACCAATGACGTCCGAAGCTTCATTTGTCACGCACGCCCACATGACTGGTTCAAATCTTTAAAGCGCCCTGAAACCGGACGCGCACTTGTGGGTTGTGTAGGAGTTGGTGCGATATATGCCTGCTGAATTCTCGCTAAAAAGGCCTCATGGATAGTCAGGTGGCTTGCGCACTCGCTCCTCAAATGAGAGATCACGGTTCGAGTCCCACTATGGGTTTTCTTGGTGAATATCTACATTTACCCTCTCTCTCTCTCTTTTCACTTTTATTATTTATTATTTTCATTATATTATCACGACAATTATACTACCGGGATTACTGAAACTTATTAGCTACTAATTTGCTTTAATGCACAATGTCAAACTACACATTATTACCCCTGTTTTTTTAGTAATGATATAATAATAATTAATTACTTAATAATAATGATATTTGAAAGATATATATATATATATATATATATATTCATGTATTCATGTATATATATGTATATATATATATTTATTCATTTATTTATATATAATGTTCCACACTGTGGGACAAATAAAAGTCTTTATCTCATCTGATCATTTAACAATGTGCTTTATTATATTACAGACAATACTGTCCACAAGCACTCTTTATAAACACCATTCAAGGCCTCTGAACTACATCACAATGACCCCAATGCAATATCGCTCTATCACCATTAGAGGTCCTCATGGAGTTTTGAAGCTTCGAACCATGAACCTTTTTTCAATACAATTGCATTGAAAGCGTCATTGGTTCGGAAAGCTTCATTTCGCCATCACTACATGTCTCCAAAGCCAATGAGGACATGTGACCGACGACAACGACAACGTGGTTTGATTGACAGTTGTTCCAGCCAATGGAAGTATTCGGTGAAATGAAGTTGATAACCTTTTAGCCAATAGTCTCAGTCTGAGGTTTCCAACGGTGTATGACACTAAGCTATCACGTTTTGCTGTCCATAAACAAACTCCAAGCGTAACCGGCGAGGAGGAGGAAGAGCAGCAGCTTGTTCCCAAGAAAAACGCGTCTTCAATCATGTGGCAACATTTTGGTTTCAAAAGAAAGATGTAAAATGTAAGTTGTGCAAAAAGACTGTCGTCACCAGCCAGGGCAATACAGTACATCTAACCTTGGAGTGGAGCAATTATGCTGCCACAGCCCCATCTAGTGGCCAAACCTTTTTTTTAGCGCACCGGGTGGTGGTAGTCAGAGCGATAGATATAGCATATGTTATATCTATCGCTCTGGTGGTAGTTATCGTCCATTTATCGTTATCGAGGTGAACTGCTCAATATATCGTGATATTGATTTTAGGCCATATCGCCCAGCCCTAAGTTATGAGATATGTGTCTTAACCAAAATAATAACTTTAGTGCATTCACTGATAACTGTAAAATACTGATATATGTTGTGATACTTATAATGCTGCTGTAATAAAACCTCAACCACAACCTCTGAAGTCCTTAACTTGTTTCACCAGGTTTCAATGATGCCTCCAACACTCAAAGGAAGAAAAGAAAACTATAAAATCCAATAATTACTAGAAATAAATAACAGACCTGTGCTCATTAACTTAACAGCTATAAATACAACCAACTGAAAAATCAAAAAAAAAAAATTCACTCACAACAATTGAAACAGCTCAAAAACATCTGTGACTAAATATAACTGATGTTATTACTGTTATAAACAAGTAGAGCACTATTTTAATAATAATACAATTTTGTACAATTCTGTGTTATTTATAAAGCACCAAATCACAACTAACTTTACCTCAATTCACTTTTCACACAGAGCAGGCCTAGATTGTACTCTTTTAATTAATTTAGAGAAAACCAACATTCTCAATATATGACCCAACGTATATATTTATATATGAAGAACAAAACTACTAATCTGCACTGATTTATAATGTTAATCACATCTGGACTTACCGAGCCTTTCTGCAGTTCCTCACAGCTGGGATCAGTCTCTGTCGTCCCTCCCATGATGTGTTGTACTTCTCCAGGTCCAACTCATCCAGAACCTCCTCTGACATCTGCAGCATGTAGGCCAGAGCTGAGCAGTGGATCACAGAGAGTTCCTTCTCTGATCTGTTCTCTGACTTCAGGAACTCTTGGATCTCCTGATGTACTGAGCCGTCGTTCATCTCCATCAGACAGTGGAAGATGTTGATGATTCTGTCAGGAGAGACCCCCCCACTGTTCATCTCCTTCAGGTTGGTGATGACTCTCTGGATGGTTTCTGGACTGTTCTCTGTCTGACCCAGCAGGTCTCCTAAGACACTCTGGTTGGACTCCAGAGAGAGGCCATGAAGGAAGCGAACAAACAGATCCAGGTGGCCATTTTTACTTTGGAGAGATTTCTCCATCGCTCCCTTCAGGAAGTGATCCAGAGATGAGTCACTGTAGTCTTCTCCCAGGAAGTCCTTCAGTACCTCTGTGTTCCTGCTGGTGTAACAGTGGTACATGTAGACTGCAGCCAGAAACTCCTGAACGCTCAGATGAACAAAGCTGTAGACTGTTTTCTTCTGGAGTTTCTCTCTTTTGAAGATCTGTGTACAAAATCCTGATAACACTGCAGCCTCTGTGACATCAAGACCACACTGCTCCAGGTCTTCTTTGTAGAACAGGATGTTTCCTTCCTGCAGCTGTTCAAACGCCAGCCTCCCCAGCTTCAGAAGAACTTCGCTGTCAGCCTCTGTCAGCTCCTCTGGACTCGTCTCATGTCCCCCATCATACTTGTTCTTCTTCCTCTTTGTCTGAACCAGCAGGAAGTGTGAGTACAGGTCAGTCAGGGTCTTGGGCAGCTCTCCTCTCTGGTCTGTAGTCAACATGTGGACCAGAACTGTAGCAGTGATCCAGCAGAAGACTGGGATGCGACACATGATGTGGAGGCTCCTGGATGTCTTGATGTGTGAGATGATTTTGCTGGACTGCTCTTCATCACTGAATCTCTTCTTGAAGTACTCCTCCTTCTGGGCATCAGCAAAGCCTCGTACTTCTGTTACCCTGTCAACACATGAAGGAGGGATCTGATTGGCTGCTGCAGGTCGGGAAGTTATCCAGATGAGAGCCGAGGGAAGCAGGTTTCCCTTGATGAGGTTTGTCAACAGCACGCTGACTGATGTCTTCTGTGTGACATCAGTCACGACTTCCTTGGTGTTGAAATCCAGTGAAAGTCTGCTTTCATCCAGGCCGTCAAAGATGAACAGAACTTTACAGGCAGCGAGCTTCTCTGCTGTGAGCTTCTGTAATGTTGGATAGAAAACATGGATCAGCATGATCAGACTGTACTGCTCATCTTTGATCGAGTTCAGCTCTCTGAACGGAAACAGAACCAGCAGACTGATATCTTGGTTTTCGGAGCCCACTGCCCAGTCCAGAGTGAACTTCTGCACTGTGAAGGTTTTTCCAACGCCAGCAACACCGTTAGTCAGAACGCTTCTGATCTTTTTCTGTTTGCATCTGATGTATTTCTGTTGGTCAGGTAAGACTTTAAAGATGTCGTGACACTTGATTGGGGTGTCATGGAGGGTCTCCATCTTGGAAGCTGTTTCAAGCTGCCACACCTCATGTTGGGTATTACCGTCTTCACTCAGTCCTTCTGTGATGTGGACCTCAGTGAAGATATCGTTGATAGGGATTTCACTTCCTGCTTCATCGGTTCCTTGAGTCACACATTCACATGTCGTGCTCAGACTGATCTGATGTTCATCTAAAACCTCCTGCTGACCACTTTCTGCTGAAAGAGAAGAAAAAAGGTAGAATTAAAAAGAAATGTGTCTGACTGTTAATGTTCAGCAGGATAGAGGAGGTAGATTCCTGTCCTGTTTTCTGAGATGATGACATCAGCAGACAGATCTTCAGTCTTACTTTGTACAGTGCTGGTCTGACTGTCCATCTGCAGTCCAGGTCTGGTTCTGGATCTTTCTGCACACTGGGGACAGGAGGAGTCTCCTGATGAAGCAGACTGGTCCCAGTAGGAGGTGATGCACTGTTTGCAGAACCAGTGTCCACAGCTGGTAGAGACTGGATCCTTCAGGACGTCCTGACACAAAGAACAGCAGGACAGCTGCTCCTCCACAGAAACAGCCCTCCTCTTCCTCTCTCTGTGGACATGAACACATTCTTTATGACACATGACATTAGTGGAGGCCAACTGACAGCTCACAAGCTGCATGCAGCTCTTTCCCCACATAAACAGTCCAGACTGTCAGTATTTAGACTGTTTTCTTGTTCAGGCCATTATATACATAAATTACAAGAGTTCAAAAGGCAAAGAAGAAGAAGCTGAAAACTAGGATGTTTCTATAAATGTAAAGTACCTCCTCCTGTATTTAGTGTCTTTGAACAGGAACACGTTAAGACAAAGTCTGTACTACATGAGACCAAACACTCAGTTCTCTTCCTTTGTACCTGCTGCTGCTGTCCTTTATTAAATAAGGACAGACACAGTTTGACTTGTTAGTAAATCTTTAGTAAATATCACCCTGGGTTACCTGCTGCTACTTTACATTTATTGACTGGAAAATCAAACAGCAATAGCAGCCCTGTCTCTGTCTCTGGTTAACATGAAGATCTGTTGTAGATTACAGCTGAATGGAAGCTACTTCATTATTTCTTTCCTTCATATCTACACTACAACCTTCATGAAACCATCTCACTGAATCATCTTCAGGTCAGTTTACAGTAGAAACAGTCTCTTACTTTGTGTCTGAGGGTCCAGGTTCATTACTGAAGTTTGGAGGATGATCACTGGACCGGTCACTCTTCATAGACACACAGCTGGATATTACAGACTCTGCTCTCTGTTTGTGGTTCTGACGTCTGGAAACAACAGATATTATACATGCATCATTACTTCTTGTAAAGAGCAGATATAATATGTTGTATATGTATATGTATAATATGATGTAATATGTCATATTAACACTATTTAGTTCATCACAACAGCTGATTTTGTTTATATTTCAGTTATTTGTATTTGTATACAGCTGAAAACAGATGTGAGAGTAAAGAGATTTGAACTTCATGTATAAACTGAATGAATCTCCTGTAAACTCACAGTGTGTTTGTAGAGTGTGATGTATGCATGGAGTCTGACTGCATCATTTACACACATTTTCATGAGCTGCACGGTTTTGATAAACACATCAGCTGACACTTTATACTTAGATGACTGAAACTGCTGCAGAAGATTTTCAGACTCTCACTAATAACTGATGGAGATGGTTGTAGGAGAGTGTGTGTTGTTAGTCAGTGATGTTTGTAGTTTACAGTAGAAACAGTCTCTTACTTTGTGTCTGAGGGTCCAGGTTCATTACTGAAGTCTGGAGGATGCTCATTGGACCGGTCACTCTTCACAGACACACAGCTGGATACTCTGTCCTCCTCTTCCTCCTCTTTCTTCATCTTCTGGAGTCTGAGAGGTAAACCAGTAACACTGCAGACACACACACACACACACACACACACACAGTATAATAAACTCAGTCCTGACTCTCAACTTAGTAGCTTCTTATTGGTTTACATGACTTTAACTACAACCATGTGTGTTTTCTAGTCATCACAAAGATAAACTTTGACTCTGGTTTAAATCCAACAAACAGCTTCAGATAAACATGTGTGAGCTTCTTAACTGTGACTTCTCTCTATTTAGAGCTCAGCAGTGAGTCACGTTACATCACTGTGAGGACGCAGAAACCAGGAAAAAATCATTTAAAGAAACAATTACTTTAACAGCGGTGACATTGGCCTAATCAGTTTTACCACTCAGATCAATGCTTCCTTCTTAACCAACTTAATTTAACAATTTGGTTCAACCAATAACAATTCATCATGTATACTTTATCTTTCTATATCAAATAATAACGTTGAACAGCAAAATATAAACTAGTATTATTTAACAGTATTGGTATAAACATGAGAAAACAGCTTTATATTGTGGAGAAGCCAATTGAAAATGAGATCATATATCTCAAGGGGTAACTCCTAATAAATCACCACCAAAATAATCAACATGGTCAGACAGAGAATCTGACAGATGACATGCATGAGTTCTATACAGGAGCCATCTTGTTTTCCCTCTGTTAGCTACCTCTGACTTCTTCTTCTCTACATACAAAAGAGACAGTGTTGACACGTTCATGGTAGTGACACCAACAACATCAATAAATATGTAAAAATAACAAACTTACAGGAGCTTGTTTGACCTTGTTCCACTTATCAGATTTGAAGAATGGAAAGGGGGGTCCTCAGAAATATAACTGACCATATAGTTATCTGATTTTATTGCTTATTCATAAATATCTGACCATGTTGACAAAAACTTGGGACACATTTTTGGCAACCACAAAATTAAAGTAAATATTGTTGAAAAATAATTGATTTTAGTTTTTAATGCGTTTTTCGAACCACTCTTTCATCTGGCATATATTATACATTCATAATATATACATATAATATATACATTTCCACACTTTCATATCAAATTGAAATGATAAGATCTTGTCTGAGGACACATGCTTTTGTGGGTACCCCGGCCTTGCATAGAATCAAATCATTGCTATATTTATAAACAAACGTTACATTTTTGCAAAATATGAAAATGTGATTAATTTTCAAAGGAATTGGAAAATATTCTTAGTGGGACATGTTTTTACCAACGTCTCAAGAATCAGTGATGTGTATTTATTACTTTATAGGACTGTTTCAAGTATAATCATGGACCTTGTTGGGACCAGTTGTCCTCATGGAGAACAAAGTGATACCGATACCAACTGAGTACTTCATTGATACCCATCACGTGAATAGAAGCATTCAATTGCATTAAATGCCACCACACTTCCAGGTTGTAGCTGCTGTTGCAATTTTTTTGTGTTAGATTCAAAACAAATAACAAAATAATCAGTCAGTAGGCTATTTAATTTTTTGATTTGATTCGATGAATTTTGGATAGTCAGTAAAAATTCATAGAGCATCAGAATGTGGGCGAGTTTGTGACAGAAGCGCCATCTCCTGGTCATACTCTGTATTACAACGAACAGGTGGGTTTACAGGAAAAGATAGACACGCCCAGGAGAAGGAGGGGGTTGTTCCAGCCGCTGGAACTCAGCTGGGAGTCGGCTGGGAGTCGGCTGCCATTCAGCTGGCTTTCAGCTTGAATGGGAACTTTGAAGTGGCTACTACTGTATTGAGTACTGATACCCAGCTCTAGTAATATATCACAGTACATCTGTAATTAAAATCCAGGATACTCACAGTTTACAGTCGGTTCTCTGGTGCTGAGATTTGCGTCATGTTTGCCTCTGTGATAAAACTGGAGTCTTCCTCTTCTTCCGAGTACTTCTGTATCAGTTCATCTGGTCCACGCCCACAAAAACCTGTTTTAAGTAAAAGGCACAAAACAAGTATGACTGGAGGCCAATTATCTGATAACAGTACAGAAGATACAATCTATATATTAAGCCACTTTGAGCCAGAAAACAGAACATGCAGGAGAACTGAACCAACAGGATAGTTCAGATTCTAGTCTCTCCTTTCTGCTTCACATTGCCCAACACATTCCTGCAGTCTTGAGAGTTGATGTTAACAACAGATTACCAACTGCAACTTAGATCTGATTCAGAGGCTCATTTTTCCTTTTAGCTCCTTCATTTTATGCTATGGTTTACAACCTAATTATATCTGATTGTATTGATTATTGTATTCAGTTTCTAACAGCAGAATGCAGTAAATGTTTGTTCTTTGTGTGTGTTCTTAACTATTTTCCTAACATGATGAGCTTGATGGTGTTATTAATGACTCCTGGTGAAACCTGAAAGCTCAGCATTGTTGCTGCCCTTTATCTTCCCTTTTTATAAATCACATTAACATTTATTCACCCAGAATAAACTAATATATCTCTGAAGAAAAGGAGAAAAATAACAATCTCCAGGTTCACTGTGACATCTACAAAGAGAGACTTCACATTTATCATTTAGAGCTGAGAAATGCAAGGCGGTCCTTCTTTTCTGACATCATGAACAATAATAATACACCTTATTTGCTTCTGTTGACAGGCTAACAAACCCTCCTGAGTCTGTAGCCTCTGAGTTTCTATCCACCAGGGTCTGCAGTGAGTTTTCCTCCTTTCACCAACAACATTCAGAAGATGATTAAACAAATCAATTCAACTAGTATGACATCATTTTATCCAATCAATTCTAAAAACCTGGAGGACATTATAAAACATCTGAGACCCTCCTCCTGCTGCTGCCTTGATATCCTGTCTGCAAGCTTTTTCTAAACTCTTTCTAACTACACAGCCTCAGATCTTCTACAGACTGTCAACACATCTCTTCTCTCAGTAGGGCTGTGGTCAAAAAATCGATCCGCGATCCAATATCGATTCACGCTGAAAAAGCACGATATCGATCCAAAAATGTCTGGATCGATCTTTTCCAGGTGACTAAAGGCACTATTTTCTTTGACGCGCAAGGCGCACTATAAAAAGCGAGTGCCGGCTAAACGAAACCGAAACTTAAGATAGCGAGATGGCTGAAGCGGCACCACTAAAATCACCTTCTGGAATGAAGGCTGATGTTTGGCAACACTAGCCTGTCTATGCATACTGTATCTTTACCTATTGAATACATAAAAACATGAAACGGAGAAAACGGTTCCCTTTCCCTCCGTCCAAATGCTGCCATTACGATCAGCTGATAGTCAGCTGATCGTAATAGCAGCATTTTGGCATTTTGGCGTTTTATTTTTTTTTCAATCAAGCCATCTGTTACATGAACAACCTGTAAATGGCATTTCACAAGTATCTGGTAGTCAAAGACTGGGTACAGGGGGTTCTTGTAGTTTTCCAATATAGAGGGCCACTTAATTTTAATTTATTTATATTTTATTTGGTCATTGTTGTTTAGTTCTGGTCATTGTTTTAATGCCATGGATATGTTACTGAAATTTCAAATAATACTTGGATTTTTGTCTAAAATAAATACTTGATTCTTGACTCTTCTCTCTCTGTGTCACTCTTACACGTACACAATCACAAACACATGGAGCACATGGGACAGTATTTATTTGCATTATGTCTGTAAATAGATCGATATCGAATCGAATCGGATCGAATCGTGAATCGAATCGGATCGTGACCTTACGAATCGGATCGATCCAGGAAATTCGGATCGATTCCCAGCCCTATCTCTCAGGTGTTTTTCCACAGAGCCTGAAAACTGCCGTCATCGAGACACTCTTAAGCAACAATCTAGACACTTCACTAATGAGACATTATAGGCTCATATCAAACCTCCCATTTTTAATCAAACGCAGTTTTACAACAACTGAACAACTTCTTGGCACTAAACTACAGTTTTGAGCTGTAGTCTCTCTCTCTCTCTCTCTCCCTCCCTCCCTTCCTCCCTCCCTCCCTCCCTACCTCTCTCCCTCCCTGTTATGTAGCCTACAGCAAACTGGAGGAATTTGCGTGCTTCTACATGTTTGAGGACACAAAGTCTGACATGTAGACTGTGAAAATGCCAAATGTAACACTTTATTTATAGTTGTACAGCGCCTGCGTCAGCGTGTCTTTCTGTTGGGCTGAAGCTCACTAATTAACATTTTTATTCAGTTTGAAGCCAAAGTTTCAAAGTTTTATGACACACTTTTAAATTCTATAAGTTTTATGTTTTAGTTTTAATCTGGTTTTAAACAACATGACCTGACTGCCGGCCAGCAGTGGACACATTTAGAGATATCAGGCTGAAAGTCACAGGACTGAGCTGTTATAGGGAAACAAGTCAGCAAGTTGCTCTTATTTACTGAAAACATTTTAAATGCAGTCTCATTTTTCATAGTAATCTGACCTCTTTTCAACACCTTGGTTTTATGGTTCACTCTAAAGATCCATTATTCATTTTAATCCACTAACAATGTTTTTATCCAAGAGTTTTGCTGAGTTTTTACATCACTGTGAGGACGCAGAAACCAGGAAGAGAACAACAGGAAACTACTTTTGAAGAAGTTAAACTGTGTGATTTTATATTTTTCTGACACAGTTTAATCAACTAAACAATTCAACTTAAAAATAATCATCAGATTGATCAATAATGACAGTAATCATTATTTACAGTCCTGATATTAACACTCACCTGCCTCAGAGTTGTTTTTCTTCTTTCTGTTCTGTGAAATGGCGTCTGACTGAATACTTTTAATTTTAACTTCCTCCTTTACCTCTACAGGAAGTCACTGTGTGTGTGTGAGTGAGTGAGTGAGTGAGTGAGTGAGTGAGTGAGTGAGTGAGAGAGAGAGAGAGAGAGAGAGAGAGAGAGAGAGAGAGAGAGAGAGAGAGAGAGAGAGAGAGAGAGAGAGAGAGAGAGAGAGAAATACAGCATTTAATCTCTAATGTTTACAAAAGTAGTATCAGAGGTGTCTTGGTGTGTGTACGTAGATAAAAGACTACGATGACAGTTAGGAGGAAGAGAGGGAAGCATCTCCAGTTTGAGACAAATAAAACATTACAGTGTGTTGATCAGTGCTGAGACACTTTACTGAAGTAAGAGAAGCAATACTGTGATATAAATATATAATATTCTCCATTATAAGTAACTGCAGTGGAAATATCACGTAGGTTAAATAAAAGCATATCAACAAGCTTTAAACAGGCCTGATACATGGATTTGTTTCATGTTATCCTGACGTTTTATCAGTATGACAAGATATAAAACTTCTTGTAATAACCTTTATATTATTTCACCAAACCTTCCATATTTCACAAAATCAATGAAATGATCATTAAAACAAACTTTCTTGTTATAACATAATCAGTTGTTATAACAAGAAGTTTCCATATGTTGTTAAAACTAGAAAAAGATCCAGTCAGTGCTTAAAAAGATGATATTATAGCATGTATCTGCTAGAAAAAGTTACATTTACTGGTTTATATGATGTGATCAGCAGAGCAAACTTCTAAATAAGAGAACTTTAACTTGTGGTACTTACATTTTGCTGCTAATACCTCTGAACTTCTACTTCAGTAAGGGTTTTAAATGCAGGGCTTTTACTTGTAATGAAGTATATTTTCATTTTCTTTGTGGTTTTTTACACTTTTCCTGAAGTAAAACATCCCAGTTCTTCTGCTCTTAGTGTGTCACATGTACAGTTTGATCATTTCTATTGCAGAGACTCTTCTCTCCTCTCTTTTTTTTAAATCATTAATACATTAAAACATTAAAAAATCAATAATACAAATATACACCGATTATATAAATGTAGCTACAGCTCACAAAATATGTTAATCACAGTATAACTAATAAAACTTTAACATTAACTTATATACAAACTGATTTCTATAAACACACACTACTCTAAATAGCCACTAGTCAGCTTAATAACCAGTCACAGGCTTAAAATGTTTAATAATTAAAAACAACAAATTTCTAACTTTAGCGTCGTTAGCACCAACGGCTACCAACAGCTACCAACGGTCGCCAACGCGGCTAGCGCTAACTATTTGTTCTTCTTTTTCTTAAACTTATTGACTTTGCCGGTTAATAATGTCATATTTATAGAAAAACAAGTTGCAATGAACAACTCACCAAGATGTTCTCGGGGCAAAGAGCAGCAGGACTGTGAGTGCTCCAGGTTATATAGTTTGTTCTTGTGTTTGGTCGGCTCTATCAGTCTGGGTATCTGTCTGGATCAGGTGCTGCTCTGATAGAGAGCTGTTGCCTAGCAACACGCTCTTTTATAGTCAGGGAGCTGCTTTAAACGGTTATTATCTTAATACACTTTTACATTAACTATATATTTGTTTTATTTATTCATTAAGTTTTAAAAATCACGTCCACATAAATTCACCTTTCTCTAATCAATGTTCTTGTTGGATCTAATTTATCTAATAACAGTGTTTTGGTAACTAGGGGTTACACTTTACTGACAGGCATGATGTGTTTTATATAATTTTAGATCTTTTTTTTAATTAATTTATTTTATGATTTGTGTATTTTGCTGCCTTGTGAAGCACTTTGTAACTTGGATTTTGAAAAGTTTTCTGTAAATAAAAGTAAAAAACACTGTAACGCTGAAACATAGAAGATGAAGATTTGACTCATTTGGACGCTGAAACTTCATATTAGCTTCAGATCAACTTTTAAATCCATGTTTCCACAGAATAGGGCTGGGCGATAAACCGAAAATTTATTGATACCGAAATTTACGACCATAACCGACGTCATTTTGCCCATGTCGGTATATTCGGTTTTTTAACCTCTTAACGTACGCTGTTCCACCCACGGGACGGGACGGATGTTAGGAGGTAGCCACACGTTCTTCTGAATGTTTTAAACACCAACCCTTAAACATATATACTCATGTCGTACATTGTTAGAAAGCTTAGATTCTCCTGATTCATTCAAGACCACTCACGACTTATATGGTTGCTCACAGCCGTAATAGTATTAGCAATTAGCTCGGCTAGCC
>JAJDFG010000925.1:0-62462 GCA_021039105.1 Scomber colias | reverse complement strand
CCTCCCCTCCCTCCTTCTCCCTTTCTTTCCTTCCTCTCTTTCCTCTCTTTCCTTCCTTCCTTCCTTCCTCTTTTCCTCCCTCCCTCCTTACTCCTTTCCTTCCTTCCTTCCTTCTTCTTTTCCTCCCTCCATCCTTACTCCTTTCCTTCCTTCCTTCCTTCCTCCTTTCCTTCATTCCTACATTAATATATATTTTCTCTTTATTTTTATTTCATATAATAATGTTAATCTTATCTTGAGTTATTTAAAGTAGGTTTGTAAAAGCTTTATTTCTACAGCAACATGTTCATTGAGGTTAATAAAGTTCAAAGTGCTTTACGGTTGATTGACAAGCTGATAATAAACCAGAACAAGCGACAACATGAAGAAAAGGAATAAAAAGGATGAGGGAACGAGTTAAAAAGAAAAAATTGAGACTAGTGCCCGCAAGCTCCTAAATGTTCCTTCCTTCCTTCCTTCCTTCCTTCCTTCCTTCCTTCCCTCCTTCCATCTGTCTTCCCTTCCTTCCTTCTTTCCTTCCATCTGTCTTTCCTTCCTTCCTTCCTTCCTTCCTTCCCTCCTTCCATCTGTCTTCCCTTCCTTCCTTCTTTCCTTCCATCTGTCTTTCCTTCCTTCCTTCCTTCTTGTCTTCTCTTCTCTTCCTTCCATCTGTCCTTGCTCCCTTTCTTCTTTCCTTCCAGCTTTCCTTCCTGTATTCTTTCTTCTCCTTCCTTCCTTCCTTCCTTCCTTCCTTCCTTCCATCCTTCCTTCCTTCCTTCCCTCCTTCCATCTGTCTTCCCTTCCTTCCTTGCTTCTTTCCTTCCTTCCTTCCTTCTTGTCTTCTCTTCTCTTCCTTCCATCTGTCCTTGCTCCCTTTCTTCTCCTTCCTTCTTTCCTTCCTTCCTTCCTTCCTTCCTTCCTTCCTTCCTTCCTTCTTGTCTTCTCTTCATTCCATCTCTCTTTGCTCCCTTCCTTCCTTGCTCCCTTTCTTCCTTCCTTCCTTCCTTCCTTCCAGCTTTCCTTCCTGTATTCTCTTTCTTCTCCTTCTTTTCCTTCCTTCCTTCCTTCCTTCCTTCCAGCTTTCCTTCCTGTATTCTCTTTCTTCTCCTTCTTTTCCTTCCTTCCTTCCTTCCTTCCTTCCTTCCTTCCTTCCTTCCTTCCTTCCTTCCTTCCTTCCTTCCGGCCCACCTGAGATCAAATTGTTCTGTATGTGGCCCTTGAATGAAAATGAGTTTGACACCTCTGATCGTACACCTCTCCAGACTTTAATCCTCTGGTGTTTCTCCTCCAGGCGTCGTACTGTCAGCACATCGGAGTGGAGTTCATGTTCATTAACGACGTGGAGCAGTGCCAGTGGATCCGACAGAAGTTTGAGACGCCTGGAGTCATGCAGTTCAGTCTGGAAGAGAAGAAGACTCTGCTGGCCAGAATGATCCGATCCACCAGGTCTGTCTGAGCTTCCTC
Source organism: Scomber colias (assembly GCA_021039105.1). NCBI lineage: Eukaryota > Metazoa > Chordata > Actinopteri > Scombriformes > Scombridae > Scomber > Scomber colias. The sequence continues at coordinate 61,019 of JAJDFG010000925.1, read as the reverse complement.
ACACATTCCTTTAAACACACCTTCTGTAATTACCTGGAAATAAAAAAAAGCACCTGAGGGAGAATCTGTGAGAGGAGAAGGAGAAGGAGAGAGAGAGGAATAAATAGCATCTACCTGGAAGTATAGTCTCTTCAGGTATTTGTAAATAAGAGACTATGTAAGAACAAATCTGCGAAATTTTGAGTCTAATCAACTCCCATGTTGATTAGAGCACGTTGAATATAGTTATACATTTACAGTATACACACATCTGTGCACATAGAATACAGGTCATAGTGCACTTGTTTTTTTTTTTTAACATAATAGATGAACTGATATAAAATGTGAAATGCAAAATACAAAGAAAAATAGTTAAGAAGAAAAATAAATGAATTAAATTTTTTTTTTAAAATATAAATAAATAAAAATAAAAAATAAATAAATAAAAATAAAAAATAAATAAATTAATTAAATTAAATAAGAAAATAAATAAAAATCTAATCAAATAAATAAATTAAAATACAAAAATAAAATAAATTAATTCAATAAAATAAATAAATAAAAATCTAATCAAATAAATAAATTAAAATACAAAAAAAAATTATAAAATAAAATAAATTAATTAAATAAAATAAATAAATAAAAATCTAATCAAATAAATAGGAATAAGGATACACAAATAGCCCTACCCCGTCTTACTCTTCCGTCTGTTTACTACTTTGTTGATGTGAAGGAGAAACATCAAAATTTCTGATAGGAGGTTTGAGATAATTTCATTTATTTTAGTTTTTATTCTTAGTTATTTTTCTTTCTTTGTATTTTTGCATCTCACATTTTATATCTGTCCTCTCATCTATTATGTTCTAAAAAAAACAAAAAAGTGCACTATGACCAGAAAACACTTCAGGGTGAGGAGGGTGAGTGTTAGATGATCTGAGGCCTCAATGTGAAGCAACAGCGCCCCCATGTGTTCGCAGGTTTGAAGAGTTTCTGCAGAGGAAGTGGTCGTCGGAGAAACGTTTCGGTCTGGAGGGATGCGAGTCGCTGATCCCGGCGCTCAAAACCATCATCGATAAATCCAGCCAGAGCGGAGTGGAGAGCGTGATCATGGGAATGCCTCACAGGTACGATACCAGGCTGGATTCACACCTGCACTCATGAGAGGGGGGGAGATTATAGCAAGAATCAAAATCATGTTTAATTTAACTTTTATTTCCACCCTTGATGAACTATTTCTTTAGTTTAGTATTTTCCACTGCTGCCCTCACACATGAGGATCTTTAGGGAGTGAAAATAAACATGTTCCTTCCTTCCTTCCTTCCTTCCTTCCTTCCTTCCTTCCTTCCTTCCTTCCTTCCTTCCTTCCTTCCTTCTCTCTTTCTTTCCTCCCCCTACCTTCCTCCCTTCCTTCTTTCCTTCCTTAATCCCTTCCTCTTTTACTTTCTCCCTCCCTCCTTCCTCCCTCCCTTTCCTTCCTCCCTTCCTTCTTTCCTTTCCTTCCATCCCTCCCTCCCTCCTTCCTCCCTTCCTTTCCTCCCTTCCTTCTTTCTTTCCTCCCTTCCCTTCCCTACCTCCCTCCCTCCCTCCCTCCTTTCCTTCCCCCTTCCTTCCTCTCTTCCTTCTTTCCTTTCCTCCCTTCCTTCCTCTCTCCTTTCTTTCCTTCTTCCCTTCCCTTCCCTTCCTTCATTCTTCTCTTTCTTTCCTCCCCTTACCTTACTCCCTTCCTTCTTTCCTTTCCTTCCTTCCTTCCCTCCCTCCTTCTCTGTTTCTTTCCTCCCCCTACCTTCCTCCCTTCCTTCTGTCCTTCCTTCCTCTTTCCCTTTCTCCCTTCCTCCTTTCCTTCCTCCCTCCCTCCCTTCCCTCCTTCCTCCTGTCAAATGATAATATAAGTGAAATATATATATATATATATGTATACACATATGCTGCAGACTTGAACTGAAGAAAAGACGAAATATTGTAAAAATACTGATTTAATGACATATTTGGCAGATAATAGAGAGATAAATGGAGAACTTTACTCAGGGACACAGGATTAAGAGTTGCACAAAGTCATTTTTTATGTAACTGGGTCTTAGTAGAAGCATCTTTTTTGGTGGAAACTCTCAGAAAACATGCATGAGTGTCATTGAGTACAGATTCTGTTCCTTCATTATTACTCTGTTAGAGCTCAACGTCCTCTAAAATCTGATGTTTTATCTTTCTCTCTCTGGTCTCTGCAGAGGGAGGCTCAATGTGCTCGCTAATGTGATCCGAAAAGACCTGGACCAGATCTTCTGCCAGTTCGACTCTAAACTAGAAGCTGCAGACGAGGTTTGAACATTTAAAGTAAAATAAATGTTGAAAATCATGAAAATGTAATGTGTCCTTTCTAACTGAGCTTGCTTTATTGTCTGTATTCAGGGTTCTGGTGATGTGAAATATCACTTGGGGATGTATCACAAGAGGATGAACCGGGTCAGCAACAGGGAGGTCTCCATGTCGCTGATGGCGAACCCGTCCCACCTGGAAGCCGTGGACCCAGTGGTGCAGGGGAAGACCAAAGCTGAGCAGTTCTACTGCGGAGACAACGAGGGAAAGAGGGTACACTGATTCATCTTTCTAACCATTAGTGCTGGGTATCGGTACTCAATGTTTTAAAGTATCGACTGAAATAAATCGATACCAAGTAGTATGGAAACAGCAAGCGTTCTTGGATTTAATGCAACATGTGATTGGTCCACTGCCACAGCAGCTACGACCCGTCTGTGGTGGTGAAGTCGTGGTGAATTTGAGATTAACCCTCCTGTTGTCCTCGCGTCAAGGAAGGGAGGGAGGAAGAAGGAAGGAAAGGAGGAAAGGAAGGAAAGGAGTGAGAAGGAAAGAGGGAGGGAGGAAGGAAGGAAGGAGGGAAGAAGGAAGGAGGGAAAGGAGTAAGGAGGGACGGAGGGAGGAAAAGAGGAAGGAAGGCAGGAAGGAAGGAAGGAGGGAAGGAAGGACAGATGGAAGGAAGGAAGGAGGAAGAGGAACAAGATGCCTCCTAAACGCTTTAAAGTGAGTCTACACTACACGCCTGTTACACATGATAAAAGAATGATGGGTAACTTATGAAGGACTCAGCTGGTATCAGTATCACTTTAAGGAGACTTGGATTGGTGCTGGTATCATAATTTAAAACGATACCCAGCACCAGTCACCATGCTAGCTGTGCTGATCTAAGGATGGCACTTTGATCCAGATATCTCTCTATCTTTTCCTCTAGCTACCAGCAGGTTGACATGTTTGGTTTTGGTTGAAACATCTAAATAACTACGGGATGGATTGAAATTTAATTTGGTGAATTACAACAACAACTTTGAGCCTAAACTAAAAGGGTGTTAATGTTAGTATCATACATGTAACCTAATGATTGATTTTCCAGGTGATGTCTGTCCTGATTCACGGCGATGCAGCGTTTGCCGGTCAGGGTATCGTATACGAGACGTTCCACCTGTCCGACCTGCCGTCCTACACCACATACGGCACCATACATGTGGTGGTCAACAACCAGGTACTAACCTCCTGCTGTCATTGTCATATGTCTGGAAAATACCAGGCAGGAAGCTGTTAAGGCATCTTTGAGAAAATGATATCTGCTGAACAAGAAACAGAGGATCAGACTGTAGACTGTATATTAGTGTCTTTTTATTCATCAGTATATTATGTAAACTTTCATCATTGTAGATCGGCTTTACCACTGATCCCAGGATGGCTCGTTCGTCTCCGTATCCTACGGACGTAGCTCGGGTGGTCAACGCTCCCATCTTTCACGTCAACGCCGACGACCCGGAGGCTGTGATGTACGTGTGCAACGTAGCAGCCGAATGGAGGAACACCTTCCATAAAGACGTGGTCGTAGATCTGGTGAGTGTGTAGGAGGTTTACTCTTTTTATAACTAACATGGTCACTACTGCGGCTATAGAAGCTACGAGGCTCATCCACTCATTATGGACAAGTGTCAGGTTATAGCACATTTAATGATATTTAAATAGTTGATCCATCCATCCATTTTCTGCTGCTTATTTGGGTCCAGATGGCATTAATTTAATCAATGACATCATAAGAAATTACTGTTAAATACTGTTGGGGAAACCCTGCTTTATCGTCTAATATAAAATCAGGCAGGCCAAAATGTCCCAAATGAACATCATACTGCATTGAAGAAGGCTTTAAACTAGCGATTGAGACCATAAACACATTTTGAAAACGTTTACTGAGGTTAGAAATCAAGTGAGAAGTTGGTGAATTCTCCATTGACTTGTATAGAGACGGTCGCCCCCTGGTGGCCTTTTGATAGAATGTAGTTCTAAGTTACTTTCACGTTGGAGGACCGGAGCTCCCCGCCTGGTAAAACCCTGTAGACACTGAATTTGTGGAAATTTGCAAACTATAACTCTGCATCTAAGGAAACTAAGCATTGAAATTCAGAGTGACATCAATATTTTACATAATAATGAATAAAAACGCAATATCAGCCATGAGATCAAAGAAATTAAACACAAAAAAAAACACATCTTCTTGATTGTGTCAGTGAGAGCAAAGCATCTCTAAACATCTGTCTCTCCTCTGTCAGGTGTGTTACAGGCGAAACGGCCACAACGAGATGGACGAGCCCATGTTCACACAGCCGCTGATGTACAAGCAGATCAAGAAGCAGAAAGGAGTCCTGCAGAAGTTTGCAGAAAAAGTCATCGCTGAGGGAGTCGTCACTGCTCAGGACTACGAGGTGAAGCAAACTGAACGACTCTGCATGCTGTGAAGAAGCTACTGAGTGAATGAATAATGAGGACGACGATGAAAAGGCCTTCATTGTCAAGCTGTTATCACATTAATTTGCTTTGTGGTTTAGTTGATTTAGTTCCTGTGATTCCTGTTTGTGCAACTATTTGGTCAACAATGGCTATTAATCTACATCATACAGTATTTAGACATGCATAGGGGGTAATAAGGAAGGAAGGGAGGAAGGAAGAAAGAAAGAAAGGTAGGAAAGACCGACAGACAGACAGAAGGAAGGACAGACGGAAGGAAGGACAGAAGGAAGGAAAGAAGGAAGTATAGATGGAAGGAAGGAAAAGAACACAGGAAGGAAAGACAGAAGAAAGGGAGGAAGGAAGGAAAGAAGGAAGGAAGGGAGGAAGGAGGAAAGGGAGGAAGGAAGGAAATCAGAAGGGAAGGACAGAAAGAAGGGAGGAAGGAAGGAAAGAAGGAAGGGAGGAAAGGGAGGAAGGAAGGAAATAAGAAGGGAAGGAAGGAAAGAAGGCAGGAAGGAAGGAAATAAGAAGGGAGGAAGGAAGGAAAGAAGGAAGGGAAGGAAGGAAAGACAGACAAAAGGAAGTAGAGAAGAAAGGTAGGACGGACAGACCTGCTCCATTAGGATTTTCTCTTCAACACGCCTAACGTACATCTGTGTGTCTTTCAGGAGGAAGTCGCAAGGTACGATAAAATCTGTGAGGAAGCTTACACTCGCTCCAAAGATGAGAAGATCCTTCACATCAAACACTGGCTGGACTCACCGTGGCCTGGTAAGAGCTTCTGTTTCCATCTGACTGTGTTTGAGATATTTCAGATATGGGCTTCAATAGTAAAGTTGGTGTTTGTGTTTGTGTGTTGACAGATTTCTTCACCCTGGAGGGTCAGCCCAAAAGTATGAGCTGCCCTTCTACCGGCATCAGTGAAGAAGAGCTCGGCCATATTGGAAAAATCGCTTCCTCTGTGCCGGTGGAAGACTTCACCATACATGGAGGTACTATCATCTCTCCTCATCTCTTTATTATTATTAATGAATATTCTCTTCATTTTCACATCTTTAAACTGTCCACCTGTGTTCATGTTTTTAGGTTTGAGTCGCATCTTAAAGGGCCGAGCCAAGATGGTGAGCCAGCGAGTGTGTGACTGGGCTCTCGGGGAATATATGGCCTTTGGCTCTCTGCTCAAAGAAGGGATCCATGTTCGCCTCAGTGGACAGGATGTGGAGAGAGGCACCTTCAGGTAACTTTGTTGTGATTTGGCGCTATACAAATAAAGATTGATTGATTGATTGATTGATTGATTGATTGATTGATTTCCGAGAGAAAAGACGGGAGAGCGGCGGGAGATGAGTCTAAAATACGGGAAAAACCCGGAAAAATGGGAATGATGGCAGCTCTGATATTACTAATATTCACTCATCATGACAGTAAAATAGCCATCCTAAGTCAATCTACTTCAGTAGAGTAGTAGTTCCTCTCTCAACCAGTAGAAGATTGTGAACTGACTATGCATGAAAAAAAAAAACCTTCATATACTGTGAAATCGCTTTTATTTTGAAAAATACCGTGATATACATTTTTGGTCATACCGCCCAGCACTAGTAAATTTCTTAACCACTTGTTCACAATCTTTTCTATATTCGCTTCACAGCCATCGACATCATGTTCTCCACGACCAGAACGTCGATAAGAGGATCTGCATCCCAATGAACCACATGTCCCCAAATCAGGCTCCGTACACTGTCTGCAACAGCTCTCTTTCAGAGTATGGAGTACTAGGTGAGAAGCATTCACGCACAAATAACGTATTCAAATGATCAGTTTGTTAGATTTTTAGCTCCATTCAGATCTGCATCACATTACATGAAACTAGTAGTATCTTGAAGATGCATCATGCACCTCTCCAGCTCTATATTTATATTCTGGGGCTCTACTGGAATATATTTGCATGATTTCCAGTTAAAAACTCCTTAATTATCTCCTACTGGTCCTTTATGCAGCTCCTCAGTTCAGCCTCTGTCTATTAACAGGCTGTTTTAGCTCCTGTCTCTCACCACCTCTGTGGTTTCAAGTTAGATATGTTTGCTTCTTGTTTTCAAAATAAAATCGCCAATTCTATCATTTTCTTAATAATGAAAGGCAACGGGTGTTTTATTTTGTGAAAATGACAGGAAGTGCATTACTCGCTACGGCTAACTTGAGCGGCTCCGAATTCTCAGGAACAAAACTTTAAACAGGTGTTATTTGGACAAATTAGCGTCACATTGTGGATCTAAAGGGCTACTTTACTTTCTTCCTAAAAAGGTTAGAAATGTGGATAAAGTGGTTTATTTACAGAGTTAGAGCTAAAATGAAATCAGCTTCAGCCTGATGATTTCAGCTCGGGTAGGAACCAAATGCATTGTGGGTAATCGTGTAGTTTACTACAGTGTAAACGGTCTGCTTACTATCTGGTCCTTTAGTGTGTAGTATAGAAGTATGTAGTATAGAAGTATGTAGTATGCGGTTTCGAACACAGCCTTAGTCATTTTGTAGACACAACATACAACAGTGAAAATAATCATTAGTATTTTTGTTTCTTAATGTCTACTGTCTCTCTCTTGTGTGTGCAGGTTTTGAGTTAGGCTTTGCCATGGCGAGCCCCAACGCTCTGATTCTGTGGGAAGCCCAGTTCGGAGACTTTAACAACACGGCTCAGTGCATCATCGACCAGTTCATCAGCTCAGGCCAGGCCAAGTGGGTCCGCCAGAACGGGATCGTGCTGCTGCTCCCTCACGGCATGGAGGGAATGGTAGGAACTGAGAAACCTCATCTGCCCATTTTCTGCATTTATCTTCTGTTCTATCTATCTCATCTATCTCTGATGCTGATGCTGTAATGGTAGCTTGTTGTTAGTGGTTAAATAATATTAACCCTCCTGTTGTCCTAGAGTCAAGGAAGGAAGGGAGGAAGGAGGAAGAAGAGGAGGGAGGAAGGAAGAAGGAAGAAAGGAAGGAAGGAAAGGAGGAGGGAATGAAGGAAGGAAGGAAAGGATGGAGGAAGGAAGGAAAGAAGGGAAGAAGGAAGGGAGGAAGAAGGAAGGAAAGGAGGAGGGAAAGAAGGAAGGAAGGAAAGGAGGGAGGGAGGAAGGAAAGAAAGGGGGAAGGAAGGAAAGAAGGAAGGAAGGAAGGGAAGAAGGAAAGAAAGGGGGAAGGAAGGAAGGAAGAAGGAAGGAAAGGAGGAGGGAATGAAGGAAGGAAGGAAGGGAAGGAGGGAGGAGGGGTGGAAGGAGGGAAGGAAAGAAGGAGTGAGGGGGAAGGAAGGCCAGAAGGAACGAAGGAGGTAAGGAAAGAAGGAAGAAGGGAAGGAAAGAAGGAGTGAGGGGGGAGGAAGGACAGACGGAAGGAAGGAAGGAAGGAAAGAAGGAGGGAGGGAAGGAAAGAAGGAGTGAGGGGGAAGGAAGGACAGAAGGAAGGAAGAAAGGGTCAATTTGACCCGGGAGGACGATACAAGGGTTAAAATAGTGAGTAGTCTTGCTGCTGCATGTGAGAGACACCAGGTCAAAAAAGGAAAAGTTTAATTTTTGCTTTCGGCCTTATGTGAAAAAAAAGCTACTGCCTTTGACAGAATTAGTTTAACTGTCAAATATTAACAGAGTCAAAGATGACACCCAGATCTTTAAAGCTAAATTAAGTGAGTGTGGGATGAGATTATTAAATATAGTCGATTCTTGATTGCTTTTCCATTTTCTCTCCTTCCCTCAGGGTCCAGAGCACTCGTCTGCCCGCCCTGAAAGGTTCCTGCAGATGTGCAACGACGACCCCGATGTTTTCCCTGTGAGTTAATGTTAAAGGGTTAAAATGTGAAAATAAACGTGTGAATAACTTGCACACATTCTTTTTTTGTGGACTCAGCATCAAATTTCTGCTTTTAATCCATTTAGAGAGAATATATTAGAGGATTATGGTAAAAATGTCTAAGTGGTGTAACCATAAAAACAGTAAATAGTCAATAAAACACCATATCAACTAGTTTGGCATGATCTTACATTATAACTTTTATATTAAATAAAGCTAAAGGAATACTATTGTTCTAAATATTACATTTAATCTGGGTAACCATGGAGATCAGGAAACATTTAAGTCATTATTAGTATAAGTCCACTTAAATACACTGTAGGTGATAAAATATTTAATATTTATCATTCTTTTGTGGTTACACCATTTGACATTTTCAGGAGCATTCAGTCTTACTTTTGGTAAAAAATGGTGCAAATGTCATTTAAATGATATAAAACCAACAAAAAAACCAAAAGCACATTTTAACAAACCTGATGCTGCTTTTAAAGACTATTTTTAACATATTTTTGAATTGCTCATCTTGCCAACCCTTATTTTTATTTTGACCCACCAGCAAATAATCCGCTATGGTGCATCCCTTGTCTGCCTTCTCCTGAGTGATTACCTGCTAATGTGATATTATACACAACAAAGTATTTTCTTACTTTCCTCTAATTTTTCTTTGTCAGAAAATGTCAGAGGACTTTGCGATGCGTCAGCTGTCCGACTGTAACTGGATCGTCGTCAACTGCTCGACTCCTGCAAACTACTACCACGTTCTCCGCAGACAGATCCAGCAGCCCTTCAGGAAGCCAGTGAGTGACACACATGAACTGTTACTCACAACACACACACACACACAATAATTACAGGTTCAAATCACTGAACTTGGTTTTTGCGTCCTGTTTATCTCCAGCTGATAGTCTTCACTCCTAAATCGCTGTTGCGCCACCCTGAGGCCAAGTCCAGCTTTGATGAAATGCTGCCAGGTGAGTACTGGCAGAAAAAAACAAACAGAGCAGTAAATTCAAGATGAAAAGAGTAAAAACTCAAAAAGTAAATTTCTCCTCTTCTCCTGCAGGAACTCACTTCAAGCGTATAATCCCAGATGACGGTCCTCCAGCCGCCAACCCAGAAAAGGTGAAGAGAATCATTTTCTGCTCCGGCAAAATCTACTACGAGCTTACCCGCGAACGCAAGAACAGAGGCATGGACGAAACCGTAGCTGTGGTCCGCATCGAACAGGTAATGTCAGAGTCAAGTTTTGACCTGGGAGATGGCAGGCGTTAACTAAAAGATGAGGCATACTTTTAATGCAGTAGGACAAAAGTTGCACGATTGGTAGGAAGACAAGAAGAGGGTTAAAACAAATGAGCCCAAATATGGAATAAACGTCTGAAAGTATTGATACAAATGTCAAAATATGGAGTAAAATCATAGACTGTATAAAAGAAATGGATGTAATATCCGTGACGTCACCCATTGGTTTGTGGACTGCTGCTCGGAAGCCAATAGTTTCTAATCTAGGCAGCGCCATCTTGAAAATTTCAGGTGCATGCTGGGAAAAATAAAAACACAGATTCTACTTATATGCATGAGGCGGGGCCATGGGCGGAGCGGGGAGGTTGCTATGGTTGCGAGGGCTGGATCTCGAGGACATTGGGCAATCAACCTGTCAATCAGGACGTAGCCACGCCCTAATGCATACCCTGCTTTATCGTCACATATAAAATCAGGGAGGCCAAAATGTCCCAAATGAACATCATACTGCATTGAAGAAGGCTTTAAACTAGCGATTGAGACCATAAACACATTTTGAAAACGTTTACTGAGGTTAGAAATCAAGTGACAAGTTGGTGAATTCTCCATTGACTTGTATAGAGACGGTCGCCCCCTGGTGGCCTTTTGATAGAATGCAGCTCTAAGTTACTTCCGCGTTGGCCTCATTTCAGAGGACCAGAACTCCCCGCCTGGGTAAAATGTAGGTCCTATTGTCACATGTTGGGTTCTAGTTTTAAGTCTTACCAGTTTACTTTCTCCTTTTGTAGTTGTCGCCGTTCCCTTTTGACCTGGTGAAAGCAGAGACGGAGCGTTTTTCGAATGCGGATCTGGTGTGGTGTCAGGAAGAGCACAAGAACCAGGGCTACTACGACTACGTCAAGCCTCGCATCCGCACCACCATCAACCACTCCCAGCCAGTTTGGTGAGTTGTTCTGGTTCATGGGAAGTTTAGCAATATGAGCAGTTCAAAAATATCTTTAAAAATAGAAAAGCAGCATCAGGCTTAATAATATACACATTTAGTATTTTTGTTGGTTTTTATATCATTTGAAATGACATTTGCACCATTTTTTACCAAAAGTAAGACTGAATGCTCCTGAAAATGTCAAATGGTGTAACCACAAAATATTTTATCCACCTACAGTGTATTTAAGTGGATTTATACAAGTAATTACTTCATTTAAACATTTTTTTAGAGTATTCCTTCATTTAAAATTTTAAGCATTTTGTCAGTATTGAATATTTTTTTCTATGTGAGTTAAATAATGTAAAATTAGTTTTTTTTTAAACTGTTGTGCGGCTAAAGTGGATTATATTTATTCCACATTTTAGTTCACATTTATTTTCCTGTATATAATCAGGTTTTTATCGAAAAATACTGGTTACACCAATTGGACACTGGGTTGCATCACGTCATTGACTCATATACTAATTTGTGTGTTTCTGTGTTTCTGTGTGTGTGTTTCTGTGTGTTTCTGTGTGTGTGTGTGTTTCTGTGTGTGTGTGTGTTTCTGTGTTTCTGTGTGTGTGTTTCTGTGTGTGTGTGTGTTTCTGTGTGTGTTTGTGTCTCTGTGTATCTGTGTGTGTGTGTGTGTGTGTGTTTCTCTCTCTGTGTGTATCTCTGTGTGTGTGTGTGTGTGTGTGTGTGTGTGTGTCTCTGTGTGTGTGTGCAGGTACGCTGGCCGTGAGCCTGCCTCAGCTCCAGCCACTGGGAACAAACAGACTCACCTCACGGAGCTTCAGCGTTTACTGGACAACGCATTCGGTCTGGACGCGTTCTCAGGGAAACTCTAACAAGTCTTCTGCTCCTCCATCCTCTCATCACACACACACACACACACACACACACACACACACACACACACACACGTAGCGAGACTTCAGTGCAGCAAACAGCCCCCCCCACCCCTCGTTTGCCTACAACCTTTTTGCATTGACGTGTTTTTAACCTCCACATATCAGGCCTGTTAACAGGTGAAATACGCACAATGACTTCCAACTCTGTTAGCATGTAGACCTCAAGTTCAATTAGTTACGAATAAAATATGTAATTAAAAAAAATGCATTGAATGTATGAATTTATATGAAAGTAATTTTTTAATACAAAGAGTTTTAGCTTTTAGGTTTAATTTGCTAAGTTGCTAAGTAAGTTGCTTTACTCTGAAAATCCAGATTACTAATAAAATACTGTATGCAATCACTTTGATAATTACAATTAAACACCTACAAGCACCTCTGGAGTTCACTAATTAGCATGTTAGTTAGCATGTTGCGTTCAAGGACCTCGTTCATCTGACAACTCAGGAAGGCTGAATGATAACTGAGTAGGTCGTATGAGGGTTTAAAATACTGTGGATTGAGAAAAATGATATGATAAGCATTGAAGCTGGAGTACAGTACATTGTTCTCCCCCTAGTGGCAATGAGTGGTAATTACACAAACAGTCAGTCTGATGTCATTTGGAAAGTCTAGATGAGATTTACCTTCCTGTCGTCCTCCCGGGTCAAATTGACCCCCGTCTGTTTTGACTGTTCCTTCTTTCCTCCCTCCTTCCTCATTTCCTTCCTTCATTCCTTCCTTCCTTCTTCCGTTTTGGCTAAAATAGGGATAAGTGCCCTGACAGTACTGATTCTGGTTTTCTCATTGACATGTTGCATCCTTCCTCCTTTCCTTCTTTCCTTTCCTTTCCTATCTTCCTTCCTTCTTCCCTCGTGTCCTTCCTTCCTTCCTCCCTCCTCCCTCCTTTCGTTCGTTCCTTCCTTCCTCCCTCCCTCGTTTTCCTTCTTTCCTTCCCCCCTCCCTCCCTCGCTCCCTTCCTCCCTCCTTTCCTTCCTTGACTCGAGGACAACAGGAGGGTTAAATTATTTTATCCTCAGTCAAAGCTAACTGGAGATGAGTGCTCTGCCCATTGAGCATGCTCAGTTTGCACTCACCTGTTTAGATTACAAACTACTTTTACTTTGAAATACTGAATGATGGGCAACGTCCAAGAAGAGGAATCCTGCCTCTGTTGCTCTTCTTGAGGTTTCTTCCATTTTCTCCCATTAAAGGGTTTTTCTGGGGGGAGTTTTTACCCGAATCAAGGGTCTAAGGTTAGAGGAAGTTGTATTGCTGCACAGATTGTAAAGCCTTGATGATATGATATGGGGCTTTATAAATAAAACTGACTGGACTTGACTTGACTTTGTTTGACCTGACATGTTTATTGTTGCTTAAGTCTTCAGGCACTTTAATTTTGTTAAGTACCAACTCGAATATATCAGAGCTTTTAGGATAATCACAGTTTCCCAGCTGCAGTTATGACTTGAATATTGACGTGGACGCTATTTAGAAATGAGAAACTCTTTCTTACATTAACTCCTCTTATATGACATGACTGTGACATTAAACCTTAGAGAAAAAAGGTATTTGTGACTTTATACTGAGTCCCCGAAGTTTAATGTCTTAGGTCTTTACTTTAGTGGGCTGTAGAGGTGCTGGTAGGATGATTGTTAAAAATACATATAGGCAGAGCTAGGCTAGCTGCTTCCTTCATGCTTCTGGTCTTTATGCTAAGCTAACCATGCTATTCTCATTTAATTCAGATAGGTATCTTTCCAAAAATGTCACTTTTCTTTTAAAACTGGTTTTGAATGTTTATATCAAACAATATTTCTTAAAATAGTGATATTGACCACATAATATAATATAATCAGCAACCTGCAAAGCATTATAACCTAAGGCTGCTCGATTATGGAAAAAAATCATAATCACGATTATTTGGGTCAAAATTGAAATCATGATTATTAAAACTATTTTTTTTAAACTTTAGAAACATGCTGCATTTCTTGAACATTCAGCTTAATTAATTTTTTCTCTCCCAGCAGCAGCCTTTTATCTGCCGCTTAACGCAACACAGCAGAAAATGTGCAGAGATATTAGAGCTGAGCGGGTTACCATGACGACAGTTCACACGTCACTTCCTGGTTTTTAGTAATTAGTCAGTAAACTCAGCATCGTCTGACGCAGGCTGGAAACTCTGCACTTTTATTTACAGTTAAAACATTTTGTCGTGTGTTTCAGCTTCTGTCTAACGCAACTGCAGCCACTTCCTGTCTAAGCTTTTCAAAATAAAACCTTTATTATTGTACGCTATCTCATTATTATTAATTTTATTAGTTTTGAGATCATTTGGCCCCTAAATCATTATCACAAATTAAATTAATTAATTGAGCAGCCTTATTATAACCTGATATTGGTGAGGGAAAAAAAATCTCATTTAATTTTAAATATTTGGTTTGAGTTAAAATCGCTGAGTGGTTGAAATTAGGAATAGTATGGATATTTTAAAGCTCTTTTTTAATATTCTTAGTGACAATAACAATTCAATAAAAAACCAGATCAACATATTTCTACACTTTTTTTTTTTTTTTTTTTAATCAACAGTCGCGTTAAAGTGACCCGGAGTTGTTATCTACACGTATTCAGAGAGAGAGAGACCAACCGTTTCAGACCTTCACACACACACAGACTCACACTCACTCACCGTCCTGCTGCATCTACGTCCACGTCTCAGTTTGTGCCAAATGTGTAACAGATTACTTGAAATTAAAATGAAATCACACCATGCAGTGGTCGTTACTTATGTAAAGACGTGATGATGATGATGACGATGATGATGAAGATGATGATGATGATGATGAGATTCCTCAGCTCCTCAGAATTGGAAGAATGTATTTATTTTCATATAGTGTTGTATTGTTTTATTGTTTACAGAAAATAAAGATTATAGTTCCTGTTGCACATGATGATGATGCTGGAGTTTTTATTTTTATCCAATAACACATCTGATAAAGTTGTTAATGATTAATATTAGGGCTGTCAGCGTTAATGCATTAATCGCGATTAGATTAATGCAATCCATAACGTGTTATTTTTTTTAATCGCATTTTAATGTTGCAAGCCTTTTTGTCCCTTCTACTCCCCCGTAGACGGCTCCTCTAGCTGTAGCGCTATGCTTTGAAGTGGCCTCCTGCAGTAAACCTACCGCGCTGATGGAAAGTAAGAGAGCTACTGGACTTTTGAACGGCTTGTTTAACTTTAAAACACTTCCAGACGCTTCAGTTGACAAGTCAAAAGTAAAATGCAACCTGTGTCAAACGGAGTTTAACTACCACCGGAGTACGTGGAGTTTGAGTTAGCACCTCCACGCTAAACACCCAGGTGCAGCCAAGCCAGCCTCAGCTCCACCAAAGGACCATTTTGGAGTGTGGGAGTCGCAGCAGAGCCGTGATTGATTCCCAGTTAAGACACTCTGGTAAGAAATGCTTTACATTATGGGCTTAAAACTGCCTTCAAATGTAAAATAACAGGATTTTAAACATGCAATTCAAAACGCCATTAATCGCGATTAACTATGGAAATTCTGCGATTAATCTCGAAAATTATCGTTTGACAGCCCTCATTATTAGTCATCAATAAAAACACAAAACAGATGATTGGTTTAATTTCAATAAACTTTTTTTTGTTTCAGTTTCATTTTAAGAGTTTTTCTTTTCCAGATAAGAAAATATAAATATTACAAAAACATTACGACTCATTTACCTTGGTTGTTTTTTAACCTTCCTGTCGTCCTCCCGGGTCAAATTGACCCCGTCTGTTTTGACTGTTCCTCCCTTCCTTCCCCCTGTCCCTCCTTCTCTCTCTCTCTCTTTCTTTCCTCCCTTCCTTCCTCCATCCCCCTTTCTTCCTTCTGTCCTTCCTCCCTCCTACCTTCCTTCCTCTTTTCCTTTCTCCCTTCCTCCCTCCTACCTTCTTTCCTCTTTTCCTTTCTCCCTTCCGCCCTCCTACCTTCCTTCTGTCCTTCCTCCCTCTTTTCCTTTCTCCCTTCCTCCCTCCTACCTTCCTTCTGTCCTTCCTCCTTTCCTTCCTCTTTTCCTTTCTCCCTCCTACCTTCCTTCCTTCTTCCTCCCTTCCTTCCTCTTTTCCTTTCTCCCTCCCTTCCTTCCTCCTACCATCCTTCCTTCTTCCTCCCTTCCTTCCTCCCTCCCTCCTTTCCTTCCTTCCTTCCTTCCTTCCTTCCTCCCTTCCTCCCTTCCTCCCTTCCTCCCTTGCCTTGAAGACAACAGGAGGGTTAATAAATCAAGTGCATTAGATTTTTATAAAAGTTGGTTTTTTCCATCTTTTAGTATTTTAATCATACTAATAACAGTGAAGATGATGACATATAATCTAAAAACAACAGCTGTGTGTCAAGATGAAATTTGCACCTACCCAACCAAGAATATTTTTAACATTCATTTTTGCATTATCCATGGAAGCTGGCATCACACCTTCTGCCCCAAAAATGTTTAAAACAGGTGATCCAGGATCCTTTACAAACTGTTGTCCAATTCAATATTTCCATGTCAAAGATTTTGGAAAAACGAGTGTATAAAAGAATCCAGGAACACTTGAACTCATACAATATCATGTATAATCACCAGTTTAGTTAATGGTATAAAATAATTCAACTAATATGACACCTTTAGATCAAACTGATATAATTTATATAGCTAATAATGTTAGATAATAATAAATATGCAACATGTTTGTTTTTAGAGGTTTTGAAAGCATGTGACAGTGTTATCCATTGTATATAGTAGGTATGGCTTTTAACCCTTTACTGCTCTGAGACGAAAACATGTTGTATCAAAGGTCAGGAGTCAAAAAAAGAAGAAATAATCCAGTATGGTGTACCACAAGGATCCATATTAGGACATTTACTAATAGAAATATATAAATTATCTCACTCTATGCAGACGACACCAACCTTTCCATCTCAAATAGAGATTCACATTAACCCTCCTGTTGTCCTTGAGTCAGGAAGGGGGGAAGAAGGAAGGAAAGGAGGGAAGGAATGAAGGAGGAGAGGAAGGAAGGGAGGAAAGGAAAGATTGAAGGGAGGAAGGAAAGGAAGAAAGGAAGGAAGAATGGATGGGAGGAGGCAAGGAGGAAGGATGGGAGGAGAGAAGGAAGATAGAAAGGAAGGAAAGGAGGGAGGAAGAAAGGGAGGAAAGGAAAGAAGGAAGGGAGGAAGGAAAGGAGATAGGAAGGAAGGAAGGGAGGAAAGGAAAGGAAAGAAGAAAGGAAGGAAGGTAAGAAGGAAGGATGGAAGGAAGGGAGGTAAGAAGGAAGGAAGGAAGGAAGGAAGGAAGGAAGGAAGGAAGGAAGGAAGGAACTGTCAAAACAGATTGGGTCAGTTTGACCCGGGAGGACGACAGGAGGGTTAAAGAACTAAATCAGGATCTTCTGAATTATTTATTTCTGAATTTATTTATTATTTAAATAATTTGTCATTAAATTCATGTTATTTTCAAAAAAATAAGAAAGAATAGTGACAGTGGGTCCATTTTACTTCATATTGATAATGAAGGAATAACGTTTCATCAACATGATTTTATGGCATTCGGATTTATGAGCGACTGAGACTTATAGTTGTATTTATTTTTAACATATTGTAATATTATATGGACATGTACTTGCTACAGATTTATTTATTTATTAGATTAGCATTTTTTTCAAAGCTATTGTATGAAGTGCACCTCTTTTTTAACTGCAGTTTATTCGTTGTTCACATCTGTACATGAGACATAAGAATGAATATTTGCCTTACAGTTTTAGATGTTATTGTTTAATCATCATCCTTTGTAAAACATCACAGGCTCATATTTCTATCAAGTATTGTGGAGATCTATTAAAAATATACATTTAATTATCCAAAAGAAAAAAGACATAGAAATGCTCTGCGGTAAAAAAAAACATTTGACTTGGAACAATAATCATTACTCTTTATAACTTTACAGTGTCATTTTTGTACATTTGCATTTCACCTTTTTGTCTTATTGGTGTGATTTTTTTCACATAAGCCATAAAAACCTCACTCATACATTTTTGTTTCCTTCAAGTGTTTATAATAATCATAAAAAAGAGCAGTGAGTGTGTTTTTTTTGTGTATTTTTTAGATAAGTGAGATATTTCTACAACTGAACATCAATCAAAGATGAGGCATAAACGATAGAAATACAATATTATCCATTCTTACAATTACAGGTCAGAAAAGTGCATTAAAGGTGAATTCTACTGATTTTCCACATCAAAGTGTTCCAGATCTCCTCAAAGCACAAATCAAAACCTAAAAAAAAGTTACAGTACATAACATTTTAACCAAAAAGCCTCAATTTTGATTTAACAGAAGGAAGAGGCAAACAGAAAAGCCTTTATTTAACCCTTATATACTGCTCATAGTCTGTCATTTCACAATATCCTCGTTATATCTCTATATATAATAGAGCAGAAAGAGTGTATTCACATTATATATTGGTCCAACATTACATCATTTCAATTAATTATATAAAAATGTGAATAAACAGTATTTTTGTAAGGTAGATTTTGTGTCAAACAGTCAACATAAATGCATATTAGCTTTACAAAAAAATGTTGAATTATTTCCATTTTTGTATATTCTGGGTCACATTAGGGTAAGTCATCAAATATCTGGCAAACTGGGTCAAATTAGACCCTGAACAGTATGAAAGGGTTAAAAAGGAGGAATGATTAGAGAGAGGAGGAAAGCCTCTGTCAGTGTTTATATGGAAACCTGATTGCTGGTTGAAGATAAGACTTATAAAAAAATAGTGAACCTCTCCTTTAATCCCAGCTGTGAACATTTGTCCCGCTCCCTGTATAAAATAAGATGATTAAGCAGCTACTTCTTCATTTCTGTGATTTAAACATTCCTGTGTTTCATTGCAAAGTCAGAAATCAGACATCACAGCTGACTCTTTGAATGTCCCAAAGTGTTCCTGATGAACTCAAACAGATCCGTGCCTGATCCACCGGAGGCCTTCTGAACGGCACAGAAGTCCTCCAGAAGTCCGTACAGCTTCCCTGTGAAGGAAGTTTGAATATCAATCAATCAATCAATCAATCTTTATTTATAAAGCGTCAAATCACAACAAAGGTGATCTCAACTTTACACACAGAGCAGGTCTAGACCGAACTCTTTAACCTTCCTGTTGTCCTCCCGGGTCAAATTGACCCCATCTCTTTTGACTGTTCCTTCTTTCCTTCCTTCCTTCCTCTTTCTTTGCTCCCTCCTCTTTCCTCTCTTCCTTCCATCCTTCCTTCCTTCCTCCCTCCCTGCCTCCTTACTCCTTTCCTTTCTTTCCTTCCTTCCTTTCTCTTTTCCTCCTTTCCTGCCTTCCTTCCTTCCTTCCTTCTCTCCTTACTTCCTTCCCCTTTTCCTCCTTTCTTTCCTTTCTTCCTTCTTCCTCCTTCTTCCTTTCCTCCCTCCCTCCCTCCCTTCCTTCCTCCCTCCCTCCTTACTCCTTCCTCCCTCCCTCCCTCCCTCCCTCCTTACTCCTTTCCTTCCTTCCTTCCTTCTTTCCTCCCTCCCTTCCTAATTGAATTCAAAGAGACCCAACATGAGCAAGCACTTGGTGACAGCAGCGAGGTAAAAAGGTAAAAGTCTCTTTAATCAAACCAAAGTTGTCCTGTTTCGTTTCTGTTCGATACTCACCGACCGTCGTCTTCTCTTTGACCAGCAGGTGGTGGATCTGCTTCAGGCCTTGCTCCAGGTGTTCATCCCCAAACGTAAAGAAGGCCATTCCTCTGTTGGCCTTTGCTGCTGCCATCAGCTGGATCACGGCTGCACAGGTACAGAAAGCAAAAACAAGGTGTTGCTTAGATTATTATTTCTCCTTCTTTGACGTTTCAGTGACGTAGATGAAGAAGAAGAAGAAGAAGAAGAAGAGTTAAACCTTTGAGATGTGGGTCTCCATTGAAGGCTCCACAGCCCCACTTCCCTGTGGCGATGTCCGGCTCGTTGGGTCCAGTACTTTTAAATCCACAGTATGCCTTCAAGCACACAATAACATCATGTAAAAACAACCATTTCATTTAATTGCACTACCAATAAAAAAAACACTCACAAAACAATACTAGGACTGCAAAGATCAATTATTTCATTATAGATTAACTTGATGATTAATTTCTTAATTATATGATTGTTGTATGGTCCATCAATGTTTCCTAAAACCCAAAAAAGTGTTTTGTTTTGTCCAATTATTTCTTAGAAAATGACTCAAAATGATTAACTGACTATCACAATTGCTGTTTGTAAATTTTCTGTCTATTGACTAATCAATTCACACAATCGCATTATAGCAGAAATACTCCAGACGTTCTGCATGAGTTGAATATATGCTCTGATGCAATATATTCAGTCATGCAGAATGAAGAATATACAATAAAAAGTTAAAGCTGAGAAATTGCATATGATTTTGAATGTGTATATTAGGTTTGTAGTGAGTATTTGTTACTTTTGCTATTTTAAATAAATGCCCCAGATGTGCAGATGATTTGTTGTATAAAGTATCACCGAAGTTTGTGTTTTATTTTGAAAGGATATTCTCTCCTTGTGTATTTTGTTGGTTTTACTTCCTGTGTTTCCCCTGCCTTGGTTGATTGCCTCATGTGTTTCACCTGTCTTGTTTCACTCACCTGTGTCCTGTTTAGTTATTACCTCATCATGTCTATATAGGTTTTGGTTTTCAGTTCAGTCTTGGTCTGAGTCTCTGTGTTACTCTGCCTGCATTCATTCACCATGTGGTTATTTCTAAGTTTCTCTTGTGTTGGCAATAAAATGCATTATCCAGACTCTGTCAGCCTGCATTTGGGTCCACCTGCTCCACAAACCGTGACAGAAGACTCAGAACAACTATGGACCCATGATTTTGAATTTTTAGTATTTGCAACATGTGCTATTTTCAATAAATGTCCCAGATGTGCAGATTGTCAATTTGCAGATGATTTGTTGTATAAAGTATAAAAGCTCGCCGACAGTTTAGATGAAATAAGATATAAACACCAATCTGTGGAGTATTTAAACACTTCACCATTACTACTTCCAAATAAGGTCACTCATCTCTGCTTCTAGTGGCTATTATAAACTATGTAGTAGACAGTTTTTACTAGATGTCATAAAGTACATAAACCAACCAATGCTGCTAGACCCTCTCTGACCTCCTAACAAATTAGACACAGTCAATTACAACTACTACCAAGTGTCTTTTCTGAGTTAATAGTCACAGTCCCCCGTCTTCACCAGAGTCTCAGCACATCAAAACAAAACACTTCTAACAACTATAAACACAACACTCTGCTGATTAAAGTTAACTGAAGTCATGTAGTCTGCACACGGGTCACTTGATATCTACTCTAAGAGGAAACCAGTCTGACTGTCTGCACGAAGCACCTCATATCTCCACCTGACCTCGGTTAACTCAGGATGCAGCCAATCTTATCAGACGGCTGCTAACATGAGCCGACCCCAGGATAGAAACAGGACCAGAGAATGGTTCATATTTCCCACTTTTCCTTTTTATATGTTCATTTAATACACGTGACTGAAAATGCATTTTCAAAACTGTCATATTTCTTAAGCTTTTTACATTTTACTTTATTATAACGAACTTGATAAAATTGAGAATTATTGTAGTGGAAACACACAAAGAAGAGCCTCACCTTGTTCAGCTCCCGTGTAACGTTGATCATTTTAAACTGCTCTCTTCTGTTTCTGTAGTGTTGAGCGTCAATGGCGAGGATCTGCCGCTGCAGCCGAGACCAGTCATCCCTGAAAGGACCCAAATCATAAATCACATCTCTGAGAACCACAATACATAACTTCAATCATAAAATACACACATATAAAGAACATATGCGTACCTTTGGAGTTTGTCTTCATGAGGGCCGGTCCACTCAAAGCTGTCACCATAGCCGCTGTAACTGCTGTACTGCTGAGAGCCTGAAAGACAGAGATCTTACACAGTAAAGCTGCTGTCTTTTTATATTCTTCTTAATAATAATAAACCCCATAAAAAGACCAAAACCAACCATTTTCTGACATCCTTACTCTGTGTCTCTCAACTCCAATCCCAATGATTCCCACAGCTGGTTGTTTTACTCAAAAAAGGGAAAATAGTGTATGTTTTGGGGACTATTTTCAGCGGCGGATGAATCCACATTTGGTTCTCTAGTGACTATTTCTGGCAGCAGGATTGTGTGTGTGTGTGTGTGTGTGTGTGTGATTGAGTCAAAATAAACTATAGTCTGTGTGTTCATGGTGATGAAGGAGCATCATCATCATCAGGACTCATTGATGTGTTAATTGAGCAGTTATTTAAAGTCTGCATAAAGTAAGAATAAATATGTGTTCTGAGTTTGACATACCACAGAAAAGTGTGTTGTTAACCACCCTGCCAAATTTGAATGATTAAAAAAATCTCCAAATATATGAAATTAGGCTTCAAAGTTGTGTAAAAATCAACCCAAACACTATGGGCATGGCCGCCGAGTTCGCTGAAGCCCCGTCCCCTACCAAGTGTCACCTGTCAATCAAAGTCACCACCTCTACCAGAAACATGGACGTCTGGGAGCTTTCTGCTGCTAACTCAGCTGCTAGCTCGGCAGCTAACTGGCTAACTGTAGACTGTAGTAGTAGTAGTGTGTGCTGAATGTATTTATACCTCTACAGCAGCAGGGGCGGGTTTATGCTAATCACTAAATCCTGAACACAGAAATCTTGAAACACAGTTTGTGAAGCCTAGCTCCACAATTCAAATCTAAATGGTTGAAATGCTTTTTACACCTTTTTTAGAAATACATTTATGACCTATTTAATGTGTTTAGAAGAAAATGTCTGAATTCACTTTACACGGTCTTTAAACATTCAATGCATTGACTTATCCATGAATCAATCATTTCATCTCAACCTGTAATAATCAGACACTCTCTGTCTCCGAGTTTCTCAGTGAAGAGGCGAGAAACGATCAGCTCAGGGTTTATGAGGAAGAGGATTTCTTCCTGCACCAGACCAGAGCCCAGCACACCTCCACCGATCCAGCTGGAGGCAAAATCCACCTGCACACATAAGAAGAGTCAGAAGTCCCAAACTCTGGACTGAAGCAGCTGATCATCGTAGCTTCGGCTCAGTTCTTACCTGTAACATGCCCGTTCCGTCGGTCTCGATGTCGCCTTTTGATGACACGTAAAGTTTACGCATCGTCTCCTCACTGCTACAATACGCACACAACAACAGAAAAGATTCAGAGAAGATTCATTCACACTATTCTTTTTTTAGTGCCGGGGTTTAATTAATATCTCAATATAAAGAAGAACTCATGCTCCTGTCAAGATGAACTGTAATCATCCTTTCATTTTTCATCAGCACCATCTAATCAAACTTTAAATTGTCCAGTACTTTGGTGTATGACCATATCTGCAAAACTAATGACATTCACATCAGCTGTACTTCCTCAGGTCGGGCTGTCCTGGCTTTATGATTGTTTGTTGCCATAGAGACAGTGCTAAAGTAAACAGTCTTATAGCAATGTTTTGGCGAGGGACAAGGTGCTGCCTGAATAACTTCTCCTTCAGACTCCTGTATCTCCTGGAGTTTCTGAGTTGAGAAGTTCAACATTTCTGTCAATTTCTGTGCTTAACAAAACCATGTTAGCCTTCGTCATTTTGACATGATATTGGAAACATCATCAAGTTAGATTATATATATATGTGTGTATGTGTGTGTGTATATGGTTATAACTTTTACAGCAACAAGCCAAAGGCGGAGTGGCCATCAGGAGAGACGGGACAATTCCTGGTGAGCTGGCCGGCTGATGACATCATGAATACTCTGCAGACCGGCCGTTACAAGCGAGTGTGCTTCTCTCCCTCTACTGTCATGAGCCGGTCAATATTCAATCATGCAATGTACACGGGTAACACTGATGTAATCCATGATGTATTTACAACACTTTCTCGCTGTGCATTTCTCAGTCATAGTCACTCTTGTGGTCCAGTTCTTTCTTATCACTTCCAATTTTGCAACTTAGGGCGCTTTCACACCAACTAAACAGTCCATTCGGACCAAAAGCTCTTAGTTCGGTTCGTTTTCGTTGGTGTGAAAGCATCAATCGCACTCAAGCGGACCGAGACCTCCAAAAAGAGGAGGTCTCGGTCCGCTTGACTCCGCACCAAATGCCGCCCTACCGGAAGATGAGGGAACGTCAATCGGACCAATCTTGATTCGTTTGCAGGTGTGAACCCGGACCACACTGTAGCCTGTATGCTACATACTAACGATATTACTGCCTGGTGCGGACCAAATAATCAAACTAGTAGTGTGAAAGCACCCTAAAATCAACTCCTATTTTAGTATTCTACAACTTCCATGGTTGTATATTTAAAAATGATTTTGTTATTAGTTTGTTCTTACAATGTGCAATGGAGCACGGCCTGCTGGGAAAGGGAGAAAAGGGCTCATCCAATGAATCTACTGCAGCTAATATTGTTTCTGGAAGTGAGCACTATATAACTGCGACTTAAAAATCTCCAGTAATATGTTGGTTGTATATTTGTGACTTTGTGACGAATCTGCTGACAGAAGCGCAACACAGCTGTAGCTGTTCGGTAAGGAAACCGGTTAAATTGGAAACCAGTTGGGACATAACACCGGGGTCATTATTACCTTCTCCAGTCAGGTATGTCTGTGTCACTGAGGCATCTCCTCTCAAACGTCACCAGTCCTCCTTTTGGTTTAGTTTCTGCAACGATATCGACCACAGTCACAGATTTACACTGACGCAACCGAATCACAGGAAGGAGAGGAGAGATTCAGCAGTGACTTACTCTCATCTGTTACCACTTTGAAGTAATGCATGATGGCCCTCAGCTTCTCCTTCTTCCTGTCTGACCAGCTCCAGAACAGACTGCATGCAGAACGACAATCAGAATTAAACTCACATCCAAGAACACACGATGTAGAGAGTATTAACGGGTTGTAATCTGTCGCCCAAACCTGCTGAAGTTAATGCTGGGGTAGTTGTGGTACTCTGATTTGGGAGTGGAGGTGTTGCGGTGAGGGAAGGTGCAGAAAAAGGCGTTAGCAAGTAGACACGCTATCTGAAGTTGAGACAGAGTGATGGATGCAGTTTGTCCTCCTTGAAGCAGCGGGACGACCTGAGAACGTAGAAATGATATGAGGGTCAGTGATAAGAGTTGGCAAGATTCAAAAATATGTTAACAATATCTTTAAAAGCAGCATCAGGTTTGTTAAAATGTACATTTAGTATTTTTGTTGGTTTTATATCATTTGAAATGACATTTGCACCATGTTTTACCAAAAGTAAGACTGAATGCTCCTGAAAATGTCAAATGGTGTAACCACAAAAGAATGATAAATATTAAATATTTTATCACCTACAGTGTATTTAAGGGTTGAATATGTAGAATATTTATTAAAAGCTATATTTAAAAAAAAAATAATACAGCCACGGGGCGTTTTGAGGGGTACAGAATGAAAGTACTGCGTTTCCGTAAAAAAATTTTTTTAGTCTGAATTAATATTTTTAAATTTTTTTGACGGGTTGGACAATGACGTTCTGACACGTTCTGTGTACATTGTACCAGCCATTTAGCGGCCGGAAGTGCGGGTTGCCAGGGTTGTCTGTTGTTCCGGTGCAGCTACTGTAGGCTGGCACTGGGTGAAATGGAGTTGTAAACAAGCAGAGCCGTGTTGGACTTACTAAAACCAGCGTTTTTTGCTCTCAAGTACAACTTTTCATCACAAAACTTCGAAGGTAAGACAGAATATCTGTTAGTAGCTGTAGATAAGTGGTTATTGACCTTTGTATTGTTTGGCTGCTGGTTCACTGAGTTTTTAGCGCAATAATAGTGGTACTGTTGAACTCGCCAGGGTCTTAGCTTTCATATGAGATGCTATTTGTTTGTGTACCATGAAGTATCAAAACGGTAGCAATGGAAATGTGGAGAGTGGGTTGACTTTCTGACGCTATTCGGATTTTGATATTTGATCATTAACCTCTTAACGCACGCTGTTCCGTTCACGGGACGGGAGGGATGTTAGGAGGTAGCCACATGTTCTTCTGAATGTTTTAAACACCGACCCTTAAACATATATATTCATGCCGTACATTGTTGGAAAGCTTAGATTGTTCTGATTCATTCAAGACCACTCACGATTTATATGGTTGCTCACAGCCGTAATAGGATTAGCGATTAGCTCGGCTAGCCACTCAGCTAAGTGAGAAAAGCTATAATGCCTACATACCTTCAAAGTCTTCCCTTTATCCACAACGATCATCTTATGACTCAGCACTTTCTGTATAGCTCACCAAGTATCCATTCTTGTGAAATATGAAATCCGTTTTCATAAAACCGGAATACTTTCCTCAATATGTCCATGTGTTTAGTCCAACACGTAATGTAATAACACAAATAACAAATCATATACGGTCCGTTTACGTCATTTCCTGACCTGCGCGTCCATCTCAGAGTACACGTGACTAGATGTTTACGACCGTGAGCCTCTTCTGCTTCTGACGACACCACACACAAGCCAATCGGTGTTTAGGATTAGGCAGTACATGCAGAGACATTGCTGCTACTCCCACAATGTAATGTACCTCGGTGGTTTCAAGTCAGTTACAGCGAGGGTATGTTCGCTTCCTGTTTTCAAAATAAAAGCACCAACTCTATCGTTATGGTTTTCTTAATAATAAAAGGCAACGGGTGTTTTATTTTGTGAAAATGACCGGAAGTGCGTTATTCGCTACGGCTAACTTGAGTGGCTCCGAATTCGCAGGAACAAAACTTTAAGCAGATGTTATTTGGACAAATTAGCGTCACATTGTGGATCTAAATGGATACTTTCTCGCCTAAAAAGGTTAGACATGTGGATAAAGTGGTATATTTACAGAGTTAGAGCTAAAATAAAATCCGGCACCGGACCTGGCAACCCGACTGCTGGAATTACTTTTTGGTTGTTGCGACTACGACCTCGAGACATTAGATGGCGTTGTTCTGCGCATTCTACATATTCTACCTTTAAGTGGACTTATATACTAATAATGTAAATGTTTCCTGATCTCCATGGTTACCCAGATTAAATGTAATATTTAGAACAATAGTATTCCATTAGCTTTATTTAATATAAAAGTTATAATGTAAGATCATGCCAAACTAGTTGATATGGTGTTTTATTGACTATTTACTGTTTTTAAGCAAGTTGAATTATTTGGTACAAAGTTTTTATGGTTACACCACTTAGACATTTTTGCCATAATCCTCTAATATATTCTCTCAAAATGGATTAAAAGCAGAAATTTGATGCTGGCTCCACAAAAAAAGAATGTGTGCAAGTTATTCATACATTTATTTCACATTTTAACCCATGAATAAACGCTATGTTCACTCGCTCCATTAAGTTTCATACCTTCCTCAGAATGTGCGGCAGCTTCAGGGCCAAATCTATGATCTTAGGGAACAGCCTGGGGTAGTAGTTTTCTGTTTTCGGGACAACCTGGAAAGGATTATAAATAAACAAATAAATTACTAGAAGGCATCACAATGCTGAAGATTCAATTATTTAAATGAACACTGACCTTAACAAAAGAGTAGAGGGCATCAAAAGTCCACTTGTCTTTATACTTCTGGTTATATTTGATGATAGCTTCCTAGTGAGAGTGTTTGAAAGAGTAACGTTGAACATTTCACATTTCTTGGAGGCAGATTAGACAACAACACAGATTAATAATGTATAAGTGAGATATTATCCATAGCTGTTAACATACTGCCACATCGTCCACGTCCAATGATGCTTTCTTGGCCAGAGGACCCAGATGATAGTTGATCACTTGCCACCTCTGCACTAGGGAGGATTGCTATCACAGGAGAAAATTCATTCAGTAAAAATCTTCTCAGTCACTTTAAATCTGCAATTACGTTTTTTGGCCACTTGGGGGCAACAGAAATAAAAAGTGAACACTGACACAACAAATTTAAAAGCTAAATTGGTATGTTGAACTTATTTCTACATCCAGCAGTTACTGATCAACATTATTATTCATTAGGAGGCGTGTTTCTGTCCATCTGCTGAATGTAAAGTCCGATATTCACTCTGTTTTAGCTCTGTTTTAATTAAATTACAGTTACTGATGAA
Source organism: Scomber colias (assembly GCA_021039105.1). Taxonomy (NCBI): domain Eukaryota; kingdom Metazoa; phylum Chordata; class Actinopteri; order Scombriformes; family Scombridae; genus Scomber; species Scomber colias. The sequence continues at coordinate 33,137 of JAJDFG010000925.1, read as the reverse complement.
AATGTTGTTGATTATAAAGAAGGTTACATCTGAAGTCAGACCTTTAAGATTTTACTCAGGAGGGTTTTTTCCTAATTTTTTAATATTTAACATGTTACTGAATATATATTGCTGTTTTTAATTCTATAGCAACCATAGAACACAACCTGTATCTATAGCAACCATAGAACACAGCCTGTATCCATAGCAACCATAGAACACAACCTGTATCTATAGCAAGCATAGAACACAATCTGATCTGATAGACCTTTAAGATTTTACTCAGGAGGGTTTTTTCCTCATTTTTTAAGATTTAACATGTTACTGAATACATATACTACTGTTTTTAATTCTTTGAAATCCTTATTTTGTATTATATATTTAGTAAATAAATCATGATGTGGGCTTAAATGGAGTCACAGTACCAATTAAACCCACTTTATTCATCAAATATCTTTATTTTATATTCTAAAATCTACATGAACTAATGAATACATTTTACAATGAGAGATAAATTTTGCTTTATAAGAAATGATCTCCCTTATAAATCATGTCAGTATCCATGACAACACAGCTGAGCTTAGATTTTGGTGCTTAATGGGAACATTTACCCTAACAGCTGAAAACATTGGTTAGAAAATTAGAAAAGTAATCAAATGTAATAAGTTACATTACTGTCTAACTATCTATCCTATAAAAGGAATATTTGTACATGGCCTCAAACACACCTGGAAGAATCCACCCTTTGCCGTCATGAGACTGTGAGAGGAGTCTGGCATCTTCACGAGGTTACTGTTCCAAATGTCTCTCCCCGTCTGGGCCACAACTTTTTTGTCACGGTTAAAATTAGGCACCTGGGTAAAAAATAAATAAATCATTAGTTATATTCAACAACTGTTTTTTCACAATTATGTAATGTCTGTGTAGGTTAAAAGTACCAACACCTTCATTTAAAAATACTCCATTACAAGTAAAAGTCCTGCAGTAGTATGAGTGGTGTAGTATGCAGTATTACAGTAACAGTACTGCAGTATTATGAGTGATGTAGTATGCAGTACTACAGTAAAAGTACTGCAGTATTATGAGTGATGTAGTATGCAGTATTACAGTAACAGTACTGCAGTATTATGAGTGATGTAGTATGCAGTACTACAGTAAAAGTACTGCAGTATTATAGTGATGTAGTATGCAGTATTACAGTAAAAGTACTGCAGTATTATGTGCGATGTAGTATGCAGTACTACAGTAAAAGTACTGCAGTATTATGAGTGATGTAGTATGCAGTATTACAGTAAAAGTACTGCAGTATTATAGTGATGTAGTATGCAGTATTACAGTAACAGTACTGCAGTATTATGAGTGATGTAGTATGCAGTATTACAGTAAAAGTACTGCAGTATTATAGTGATGTAGTATGCAGTATTACAGTAAAAGTACTGCAGTATTATGAGTGATGTAGTATGCAGTATTACAGTAAAAGTACTGCAGTATTATGTGCGATGTAGTATGCAGTACTACAGTAAAAGTACTGCAGTATTATGAGTGATGTAGTATGCAATATTACAGTAAAAGTACTGCAGTATTATAGTGATGTAGTATGCAATATTACAGTAAAAGTACTGCAGTATTATAGTGATGTAGTATGCAGTATTACAGTAAAAGTACTGCAGTATTATAGTGATGTAGTATGCAGTATTACAGTAAAGGTACTGCAGTATTACAGTAAAGGTACTGCAGTATTATGAGTGATGTAGTATGCAGTATTACAGTAAAGGTACTGCAGTATTACAGTAAAGGTACTGCAGTATTATGAGTGATGTAGTATGCAGTATTACAGTAAAAGTACTGCAGTATTATGAGTGATGTAGTATGCAGTACTACAGTAAAAGTACTGCAGTATTATAGTGATGTAGTATGCAGTATTACAGTAAAAGTACTGCAGTATTATGTGCGATGTAGTATGCAGTACTACAGTAAAAGTACTGCAGTATTATGAGTGATGTAGTATGCAGTATTACAGTAAAAGTACTGCAGTATTATAGTGATGTAGTATGCAGTATTACAGTAACAGTACTGCAGTATTATGAGTGATGTAGTATGCAGTATTACAGTAAAAGTACTGCAGTATTATAGTGATGTAGTATGCAGTATTACAGTAAAAGTACTGCAGTATTATGAGTGATGTAGTATGCAGTATTACAGTAAAAGTACTGCAGTATTATGTGCGATGTAGTATGCAGTACTACAGTAAAAGTACTGCAGTATTATGAGTGATGTAGTATGCAATATTACAGTAAAAGTACTGCAGTATTATAGTGATGTAGTATGCAATATTACAGTAAAAGTACTGCAGTATTATAGTGATGTAGTATGCAGTATTACAGTAAAAGTACTGCAGTATTATAGTGATGTAGTATGCAGTATTACAGTAAAGGTACTGCAGTATTACAGTAAAGGTACTGCAGTATTATGAGTGATGTAGTATGCAGTATTACAGTAAAGGTACTGCAGTATTACAGTAAAGGTACTGCAGTATTATGAGTGATGTAGTATGCAGTATTACAGATATTATAGACCAAACAACTAATTAATAAGTATTTAGCATTGCATTTACTTGTAATGGAGCATTTTTACATTATTGTGGTGGTACTTTTATCTAGATGAAGAGTACTTCTCCCACCTCTATTATACCTCTCAGATGAATGTGATTGAGTAGAAGCATTAAATAGCATAAAATGGAAATACTTAAGTAAGGTACAAGTACTTTAAAATGGTACTTGAGCACAGTACTTGAGTATTTTCCACCTTCAGGAGACAGACAGAACTGGAAAGGACAGATTCTTACATCTATGAGGACAGTGTGTGTCTTGCTGTAGGTCAGTGGACCCAGCTTGGTGTGAAACTGCCGAAGTCGCTTCAGATCTTTCAGCTCACAACATGATGATGATGATGACGACGATGATGACGATGATGATGAAGAAGCGCCGTCCTGCTCCTGTGATGGCCCTGGTTCGTCCCGTTCTCCAGGTGAACCCTTCACATCCCCGTTACCAGAAGGTTTGGAGGAGGAAGAGGAGGAGGAGGAGGAGGAGCAGGAGCAGGTGGCTTCTCTTGTGTTTTCTTTGCTGTTGTTGTCTTTCTCATCCTTTTTGTTCTCCTTGTTACCGTTTTCGGAGCCTTCATAAAATTGCATAAGGTCTTTCACCTGATGACTGTCATTGCGACGTGAGCCGGCCATCTCTGGAGGATTCAGAGACAGAGCATTAAAGGACAAGTTCACAGTATTTCAAGCATGTCTTAAACCAGTAGTCAGGCGTCCGTATGAACAGTGAAAGAGGTTTTTATTCCTCCGGTTCATACTGACTATTAAAAGATCTTAAACTTGGGGTGGCTGTGACTCGGGCTGTCCACCAATTGGAAGACTGGAGGTTCGATTCCTGAGCCAGGGCAAGATACTTAACCCCAAATTGCTGTGCCAACTGTGTATGAATGGTTAGTCTCCTCCTGTGTGGTAGCTCCTGCCATCAGTGTGTGTGAAAAGGTGAATGAGCGCTGTGAGTGGTCATAAAGACTAGAAAAGTGCTATATGTGCTTTCAATGTAAAGTGATGGAGGACAAAATCCACAATGTTTCCACACAGTCATTTAAAATTCAGCTTCATCAGTGTGAGTTAGTCATATCAAGTGATATCTGACACATTTACAGTCTTTTTAGCATCAGATTCCCTCTTAGTGTTTCCTGTTGAGCTGTGGTGGAAGTATAGTAACAAAAAGACTTTGCTACTAAAAACACTGTAACGCTGAAACATAGAAGATGAAGATTTGACTCATTTGGACACCGAAGCTTCATAGTAGCTTCTGATCAACTTTTAAATACATGTTTACACAGAAGGAGGACTGCGGATTTAGTCCTCCTTCACTTCCATTGTAAATACATTATGAAGGGATCTTCTAATGGTCAGTATGAACAGAAGGAATCATTACAGCAAGAAAAACAGGTTTAATGTTCATTTTCGGCTCCTTGACTGGTATGGTTGTTACTTTCAGGTGATTACACACTGGTCCTTTAAGAGAACAGGTTGAATACAAACCAAGATCCTTTACCCCGAGCCCCAAATCACTACATCCGCCCCTGAGTAAAGGTATTCTTTCCGCCATTGCCAAGCTGTTCTTTGTCCAACTTTGCAAAACAGCGAGTATTTAAGAGCAACAAGTCAAGAGTTTAACACTTTAAACAGCTCAGGATAGACTTTGGTATCGATGTTTGGCCTAGCTAACCTTCGCCTTACTGTAAAAACACACATTACAATCAGCCCGCGTAATGAAACTCAAGAGTTAAACACATGAACTATAAATACTCACCTTTCACTGAAGACCTCTGTGATGCCGGCTGATTTCAGATTTAACGGGATTATCGTGAATTACGGCGATCATCGAAGAAAACGCAGTTGAGACGCCAAAACACTGAGTCTGAAGTTTACTTTCACTTTTAGAAGAAAGTGAAACTTAAAAGAGTGAAGCGGGTTCAGTGGTTTCAAAAAACAACATTTATAGAGACTTAACCCTCCTACCTGCTGATAGCCTATGAAAACTGATAAGCGACCTCATCGATAGTTTATCCCTTTTTTAAATACGTCTATGACGATACTTTTATACTATATTCATTTACTTACTTCAGGTTCATAACCTTTAATTCATCGTGTTTTAACAGCTGTACGTACACTATTATTACTATACTACTACTTCCTGCTTTGCTTGAGTGCAGGTCCTGGATACTTCTACATCATTTTTAAATCCAGGTTAAAAACATTTCTCTTCTCCTGTGCTTATGATTGAGCTCTTTTAAAGCACTTTACATTGTAATCGTTCATTTGCACTCTATGTCCTTTTAATGATTTTAAAGCTAATTATTATTTTATGCTGCAATCTTACATTTAATACTCTATTCTAGCATTTTATTTATGTCTTTCTGCTTTTGCCATTGTGTATGAAATGCGCTATAGGCCTATAAATAAAACTGCCTTGCCTTGCCTTGCCTATTATTATATTATTATCGTCAGTTTTAGAAGAAATACTCACATCCTTTACTTTGAGACACTCTCCAGATATATGTACATAAAATAGTCTATTTTGAATGAGCAATTGTATCTAAAAAGGTTAAATTATCTTGTTAAAATCCTTAAAATCACATCTCAGTGCAGTGTAATTACATTTAAAGTACAGTAAATGTACTTAGTTATAATCAGCCACCGATTGGAGTACAATAATGAGGAACAATGATTGTAATAAAATAGAAAAGGTACAGTTAAAAAAGATCTTTATAAAAGACTTTGGTGTCATTGAAGTCCCCAACAAACACAAAACACACAGTTCAATAAAGAGAACAGCTGACCGGACCAAAATTACATCCAAATGTAAAAAATAATAAGCCTTAATTAGACAAGCAGCTTTAAAAATTGCTATCAAGTGAATTATTTAATAACACTGAGACACAATAACTTTGAATGTTGTTCACATGCAGCAGAAAGTCTCATAAAAGTCTTTATAATAGAGATAAAACAATCAATAAATCAAAATTACACTTTGATCCTTGACTTAGTTTATAGAGACCCAACAAATACTAAAACTGAATTTATATAGGTTATACATAAAACTGACTTTCGGATTTTTAAACACAAGATGGCAGCAGTGAGCAAGAAATAATTCATATCTACAAAACCACCACAGCTCATAACCTCTGTTCCTCCTCACATTATGATAGTTGTTCTGGATGATAAACATGAATAATAGCCTAATAATAAATATGAAGACTAAGGAATGAGAATGAACCACCTGATCTGTGTATTATTATAGATGACATCATCATGACAAACCTTTTACTTACAAGTACCAACACCTTAATTTTAAAATATTTCATCACAAGTAAAAGTCCTGCATTTCAACTTACATCTAAAGTACTGCAGTATTATGAGTGAAGTAGTATGCAGTATTACAGTAAAATACTGCAGTATTATGAGTGATGTAGTATGCAGTATTACAGTAAAATACTGCAGTATTATGAGTGATGTAGTATGCAGTATTATAGTAAAAGTACTGCAGTATTATGAGTGGTGTAGTATGCAGTATTACAGTAAACGTAGTGACATATTATTATATATGACATCATTAGATTATTAATAGTGAAGCATCAGTGTTAGAGCAGCATGTTACTGTTGTAGCTGCTGGAGGTGGAGCTAGTTTATACTACTTTATATACAGTTAGCTAGTTTATACTACTTTATATACAGTTAGCTAGTTTACACTACTTTATACACAGTTAGCTAGTTTATACTACTTTATATACAGTTAGCTAGTTTATACTACTTTATATACAGTTAGCTAGTTTACACTACTTTATATACAGTTAGCTAGTTTACACTACTTTATATACAGTTAGCTAGTTTACTCTACTTTATATACAGTTAGCTAGTTTATATTACTTTATATACAGTTAGCTAGTTTATACTACTTTATATACAGTTAGCTAGTTTATACTACTTTATATACAGTTAGCTAGTTTATACTACTTTATATACAGTTAGCTAGTTTATACTACTTTATATACAGTTAGCTAGTTTATACTACTTTATATACAGTTAGCTAGTTTATACTACTTTATATACAGTTAGCTAGTTTACACTACTTTATATACAGTTAGCTAGTTTATACTACTTTATATACAGTTAGCTAGTTTATACTACTTTATATACAGTTAACTAGTTTATACTACTTTATATACAGTTAGCTAGTTTATACTACTTTATATACAGTTAGCTAGTTTATACTACTTTATATACAGTTAGCTAGTTTACACTACTTTATATACAGTTAGCTAGTTTATACTACTTTATATACAGTTAGCTAGTTTATACTACTTTATATACAGTTAGCTAGTTTATACTACTTTATATACAGTTAGCTAGTTTACACTACTTTATATACAGTTAGCTAGTTTATACTACTTTATATACAGTTAGCTAGTTTATACTACTTTATATACAGTTAACTAGTTTATATTACTTTATATACAGTTAGCTAGTTTATACTACTTTATATACAGTTAGCTAGTTTATACTACTTTATATACAGTTAGCTAGTTTATACTACTTTACATACAGTTAGCTAGTTTACACTACTTTATATACAGTTAGCTAGTTTAGTCCAGTGGTTCCCAACCTAAATGGCCCCTCCAAATGGTCAGCAGATAAATGTGATTCAATTCAATTCAAATGTATTTGTGTAGCAGCATCTCATACAAAAGTACTCTACATTAAAACCAACAAACCGAACAAATATGGTGTGTTCATTCCAGAAAATACTAAAGTTTAGTTTCATTTTGAGAGTCTAAGTTAAACAGGCAAACGCTGTATCGCCAGACTTTGAAAGTGCTTTTGGCACACAGAGCAGATTTCCACCTTGTGACCGGAGAGACCTGCTGCGGTCGTAGACTGACAGCATGTCTGGGATGTTCTGTGGAGCCAGACCAACAAGTGCTTTGTAAACCAAAATAGGGGATTTTGAATTTTTGGAAACAAACAGGAAGCCAGTGAAGGTTTCAGAGGACTGGAATGACGTTGCCTGATGTTTTTGTCCTGTTGGAACTTGACAGGCTGAGTTATGGATAAATTATAATCTGTGGTTTTCTTTGGAAGGCCAACAGACAGACTTGCAGTAATCCAGTCTGCTCATGACAAATACATGTATGAGTTTCTGTGAGTCACATTTAGAAAGAAAGCCACTGATACTGAGAATCTTCCTGAGTTGGAAAACCTTGGTGATGCTGTTAATATGATCCTTAAAGCTGGTTACACCATTCGTGGTCACACCTGGGTTTTTAATTAGTGATCTGGACTCCAGGTACTCGCTTTTCTGGGCTTTAGCACCTAAAACCAAAACCTCAGTTTTCTCCTTGTTCCACTGGAGGAAGGTTGCTGCCAACCAACCAGTGATTGATTTAATGATGATTAATGGGAGAGGGAGGAAGAAAAAACAAAGTCCTGCTACGCACATTAGTTGCCCTGTTTGGGACTTTTCTCTAATCTTTACTTTTTGGGTGGAATATTGGCTCCTTTAACCTCGTTGGGCCTTGAATGTGATAAAGGCCTCAGACTTGGCACTAGTGTTGCTTTTGTCAACGAAAATTATGACGAAATATCTTCGTCAACGTACCTTTATCACGTGACGAAAACGAGACGAGACGCAACGAAAATGCTGGTCACGTGACGATAACAATAATAAAATGTGTAATCCCATTTTGTTGACGAATAAAAACGAGACGAAAATGTGGTTTACAAAATAAAAACTATGCTAAAATGTCTCTTCATTTTCGTTGACGAAAATGTTATAACGTTGTTTCGTCTCGTTTAATAGCTTTTATTATCATTATTTTTGCCGTGTATTTCTGTTGCCTGTGACTCCTCTGGGGCTGAGCGACGTCACTTCCTCAATCATTTAAGAAAATGCAGGTCAGCTGCACAACTTAATAAACAAAGGTGACAGAGAGGAAGAGACCAATGGCCGCCCAACCGAGGATTATGTTTGCGACTGGAAGAAAAAGAAGACAAGACATTTGGACACACTTTTGTTACAAGGACGTTGAAAAAAAAACGGAATGTGTTGTGGAAAAGGATGGGGAGAAATGCGGCCACAAAATAGCTGGGAAAAACACCACCAATCTCAAAAGACATCTCAAGGCTTTCCATAATGACATTGAGGTAAGTCAAGACATCATTGTAACGTTCGTTTATGTTTTAGAAAGCTCATGCCAAATGCCAACTGACGAGACTGGTTAATGTTTCACATTTTAACGCTAGCTGCAAGTTTTAGTAGAAGGGGTTCATTCATATGTTCCCCGCTTTGTATGTGACCGGGGAACACTCTCAGTAGAAGTTAGCGACTGGAGCTAACGACATGAATAAACGTGTGTCTGCGTATTTGTTGTGAAAGAGTGAAACGTGGGTTAACATAAGTAAGAGAGATTGACAATGCAAAAAAGTGCTCAAACATGTTACTGCTTGGAAGTCCCTGAGTTGTTAACCACTTAACGCACGCTGTTCCGTCTACGGGACGGGACGGATGTTAGGAGATAGCCACAAGTTCTTCTGAATGTTTTAAACACCAACCCTTAAACATATATATTCATGCCGTACATCGTTGGAAAGCTTAGATTGTCCTGATTCATTCAAGACCACTCACGACTTATATGGTTGCTCACAGCTGTAATAGTATTAGCGGTTAGCTCGGCTAGCCCCTGAGCTAAAGTAAGCTAACAGCTATAATGCTACATACCTTCAAAGTCTTCCCTTTATCCACAACGATCATCTTATGACTCAGGACTTCCTGTACAGCTCGCCAAGTATCCATTCTTGTGAAATATGAAATCCGTTTCCATAAATAAATAAATAAATAAATTATAAATAATAATTTAAACAAAACAACTAGTGTAAATGTTAATGTCTGATAGCTTAATATTTACAACTGCTGCTTCTGTTCTGACACTGCATCTATTTTTGTTCTAGATTCCAGAAAGTGCTTCAATGAAGCAAGTCCCACCCAACCCAACTACTAGTGCTGTGGATTTCTTTTCCACAAAGATTTACAGCAGCAACTCCCCAGAGCAACGCACCAAAGAGGAGGGGATCGCACAGTGGATAGGCCGCACAGGACTCCCAGCACGAATTGTTGAGGATGAGGAGTTCATCGCCATGATGGCAAAAATGGACAAAAAGTTTAAAGTGCCAAAAAGACAGAAAATTTTAAACTTAATTGAAAACATGTACAAAGAAGAAAAAGAAAAGGTCAAACAAAACCTTGCCACAGCACGCAGAATAACAACAGGGTTGGATATATGGACTAAAAAAGGGCTCACAGCATCCTTCCTGGGAGTCAGCGCCTGCTACTTCAACCCCGAGGACAACAAGGCTGAGCACAAACTCCTAAACCTGAAAGAGATGGCTCACCCTCACACTGCAGAGTCGATTAGTGTACTTTTGGAGGAGTCAATGGAGGAATGGGGAATCCCCAGAGAGAAAGTCCTCACAACGATAACGGACAATGGCAGCAATATGGTAGCCTCTTTCCAGAGCCACACACATGCAGAAGTTGCTACAACTTCTGAAGAGGATTCCGAGGCGGAGCACAACGATGCCAATGATGACGATCAGGAAGGGGAGGATGACAGGTCAGTCTGTGTATGAAACTATGCTATAAATTCATTATACATGTAACTGGTCATAATTCTTTATACAGTAAAAAGGTAAAAGATTAACAATTTTTAATTCATTCAGCATTTATCAAACTGGTCATCATGATCTAATTACTAATATATAATATGTATAACATATTTCCATGTAGATACCACTATGGCGACATAGAGAGGACTCCATGCGTGGTTCACACCATACAGCTCGTCGTGAATATGGTCCAAAAAGAACCCCCAATCCAAAGGCTTTTGGAGAAAGTGAGGCACTTGGTGAACAAGTTTAGGAAGTCATCTGTCGCCACAGAGCGGCTACTGCAGAAGTGTGCTCTGGTTCTTGTAAAAGACTGTCCCACCAGGTGGTCAAGTTGCTATGCTATGATGTCGCGCTGCCTTGAAGTCAAAGAACACCTTACAGCTGTGGCTGAGTCCATGAGTTGGGACAGCCTGCAGCCCAGTGAGTGGCAGAAGATCGGGATAATTAAAGACCTTCTTCTGCCATTTGCAGAGCACACTAAGTCACTTGAAAGTGACACTCAATCGCTTTCCCTTGTTGTGCCAGCACTCCTTGATCTCAAAAACCACCTGTCGGAGTTCTCATTTGCACATGGGAGAACCTACAAAGATGCAGCTACTTTGGCTCAGAAGATGCTGTCCAGCATGGATAGACGCTTTAGTGTATTTCTTGACATAACAGCTGACAACTTCTCACCACTTCCTGCAGCAGCATGCTTTGTGGACCCTTGTGTAGCTGAAACCCTTCTGGAAAATGATGACAACGAAATACAGAGTCTTGTCAGAAAGGCAGAGGACTACATTGTTCATCTTGTGCCACAAAGAGTGCAAGTACGAGAAGAGCAGTTGACCAATGATGAGCAAGTCAAGGGTGAAGAGGCGCCAGATTTAACCCCTGCAAAACGGCGTAGATTTATGTTCTACAGTGTCAGTCGTCCATCGAGGCCCAAGACAGCCAAGACAACTAACATTAGGCAGGAGATTTTAAAATATAAAGAAGGGCTGTCTGAGCCTACTAGTGCTGAGGTTGAGGAATCCGGCATTGAGTATTGGTTAACTAAGTGTTGTTCCACTGCTTTCCCTACTCTGAAACCTCTGGCCTTGGACCTCCTGGCAATGCCAGCCTCTCAGGCATTTACAGAGAGGGTCTTCAGTGTAACTGGCTACCTATCTTGTGGCCGCAGGAACAGGGCTAGGACTATTTTGGAAAGAAGCGCTTTCCTCAAAGTAAACAAGCCTAAGTAGTGAACACAGACACACACACACTCACTCGGAGATAGACAGACAGACAGACAGACAGAGACACAGACACACACTCACTCACAGACAGGCACACATGTCACACGGCAGTTGGGACTGGTTTTATTGTTTTATTATTGTATAATTTTAGGGTTTTTTTGCATGGTTTTTATTCTTATTGTGTGTTTTTAAATTACTAGTGTGCTTTTAGTTTTTATTGCATGTTTTAGTTTCCCAACTGCCGGTGACCTTTATTAGTGAACACACTGCACCTGTGAGGTTCTCCAAACAAAAATATGTGTACTGATTTTTTGTTGTTTTTGTTGTTTGTGACAACCAGTCTTAAAATAACACCTCCAGGAGGTTACAGTTTATGTAGTTGCTGTTGAGACTGCTGGTTATTTGGTTCAGTAGTTGGCATAATTCAGTCAATGAATTCCACTGTATGCAGCCAGTGCATCAAATTGGCAGACACGCACATTTTATTTGCACTTTTTTTCAAGCACCTTGTTTCTATTTATGTTAAATTAATCTTCATTTTTTCTGGCATTGTGATGCCTTTTTATTTAAATGGATGTGTGTGTACTTGTAGCATATTTGGTTGGTAAAATAAATATGTTGTAGAAAATAATTCAAATCAGAGCGTCTTCCATGTCTGAAATGGATGTATTCTTGAATCTATAAGCTAACAATTGGGTTTGGCTAAAAGAAAATGTTGGTTTCATCTCTCTACCACTAGGTACTTATACTATATTGATGGGGTTAGATAGAATAACATTACTGAAAAGAGATTAACACAGTTTTCTTTGACTAAAACTAGACTAAAATAGTCAGGGACAATTCTGACTAAAACTAGACTAAAATAGTCAGGGACAATTCTGACTAAAACTAGACTAAAATAGTCAGGGACAATTCTGACTAAAACTAGACTAAAATGCTCAGACTTTTCGTCGACTAAAACTTGACTAGACTAAAAGGAGTATGAACATGACTAAAACTAATAAAAACTAAAATGACCGCTTGACACAAAGACTAGACTAAAACTAAAAGTAAAATAGGCTGCCAAAAACAACACTACTTGGCACTGATTTTGTGTACACTGTAAAAATTATCGTTGTAATTTCACAGTAAATTACTGGCTTATAATTGCAGTAAATCCACAGCGGTATACTTGCGTTTCTACAGCAAACCAGACACAATATTACCATGAAAATACAGTATTTTAATGTAAAATGTACAATACGAGACTATAATTGTCACCTGGGATTACTGTAAATTCACAAAAATCACAATAATATCACAGCAACATATTGTGTTTTCATGTTAACCACAAAAATACCGTAAAGCTACAACATTTTATGGCTAAAGTACCGTATGGTGCTCTACCCTAATCACAGTAATTACATGTAATTACTGTAAAATTCAGAATAATTACAAACCATGCAGTGCAGAAGTGTAATTATAGTTGATTATTGTGGTCAAATCTTCAAAAAAGGCATTGTATTTTATAAACTTAAGTTGTGTTTTTCATGTAAAATCTTCTTCTGAAGGGTAAATTGTAGATTTTAATAAATGCAGTAGAGTAAAAAGTATAATATTTCACTCTGAAATGTAGTAAGGTTGATGTATAAAGTTGTAGAAAATGGAAATGTTCAAGAAATGTATGTTTTTTGAGGGTTGTATTTTATATAATAGGCTATTATTGTCTTTTGTAAAATACTCACTTTAAATGTCGTGATTCGGTCATGTGACATGTATTTATCGTTATGTGTGATGCTTACTTATAGTCTACTGGAAGCTACAGGTGAAATATGTTGTTCACTGCTAAAAAAGTCAGTAAAGTTCAGTGTGTGTTGATTCATTTAGATTTTTTTTTCACCTAAAATGATTGAAAAAGTTCTGTTCAGTACATTTAACCCTCCTGTTGTCCTCGAGTCAAGGAAGGAAGGCAGGAGGAAGGAAGGGAGGGAGGAAGGAAGGGAGGGAGGGAGTAAAGGGAGGAAGGAAAGGAGGGAGGAAATAAGGACGGAAGGTTGGAGGGAGAGGGAGGATGGAAGGATAGGAGGAAGAGGGAGAAAGGACAGACGAAGGAAGGAAGAAAGGAAGGAAGAAGGAAGGAAAGGAAGGAAGGACGGAGGAAATAAAGAAGGAAGGATGTTAGGAGGGAGGGAAGGAAGGAAGGAAAGGAGGGAGGGAGGAATAAAACTTAAATGCAGTTATCCAGTAAACATACTCAGTGACTTTCCACCACTATACATGCTGTAAGTCTATCTGGGGGCTTTGCAGTAACAGCAGAGAGCTCCGGTCCAGCTGTTCCAGATGTTAGGATCAATGCATCTACGCGAGGATCCAGCGGAGGAGTCTCGAACATTTCATTTAACACGGTTTCACGTTCAATCTGCCAAGATCAGAAGAGAAGTGAACGCAGAGTCCGTGGCAGCAGATGGTCGTAGGAGTAGCACGTTAAAAGATGAAACTCAAAGAGGTCGAAGGACAGGAGGATGATTGGAGTTCAGGCTAATTACGACAAACTGCTCCCGACCGCCGAAACAAGAGTAAGAATACTCTGTGCTGTCAGATCGAGGATCGGCAGAGTGGAGGGGTCACGCAGATGGCCGAGCTGGAAAAATAAATCTGTGGAGAATTTGATGGAAAAGGAATCATCTGCCAGAGAGAGGCGGAGGAAATATTCAGATTCCTTTGCTTCAATAACAGTATCAATACAATGCAGTAAAAATACTCAATTACAAGTAAAGTCCTGCATTCAAAATAATTAACTTAAATAAAAGGATGCAGTGTTTGTGTTATTCCATCATATCAAGTATTACTGATGTATAAATGTGTGATTTTACTGTTTTATTTAGTTTAATTAGAGCCAATTTTACTATTCTATGTTCTATTTTACTAATTCAATCTACCCCAGTGTATTATATTTTATACATGTATCTTTACTTTTTTTTTTTTTTTTAAATAATTATTAAAAAAATATTTGTTTAATCTGGTATCTTGGCTTAATTGGTATTATTTTTAATATTTTATTACATTATAATTTGTATAATTTGTATAATTTATTATTATTATTATTATTATTATTATTAATAATAATAATTATAATAATAATAATAATAATAATAAACAATATTGTTATTATTATTAATATTATTTTATTATTATTATTATTATTATTAATAATAATAATAATATTTTTATTATCCTATTAGTATTATTATTATTAATAATAATACTAATAATAATAATAATACTAATGTGCAATTTAAATCTGTAAGTAAATCTGTTAAATAATGTAGTGGAATAAAAAGTAAAATATTTGCCTGTACTATTCTATAATCCATAAATGTGTCAGTAGTATTTTAGTGTTATAGTTGGTTCAGGTGGAGTTAATTTAATGTAATTGTATATTCTGTTGCGTAGTTATGTGTTATAAACAAATCCAATATTTAGTGTGTACAATATTAATCTGTAAAGTTAAGCTCTAAAATAAATATAGTGGAGCGGAAGTTTAAAGTAGAAGAAAATGGAATTACTCAAAATAGTACCAAAAGTGTATCTTAATTAACTATTTTGATCATTTTTAATAATTTTAGTCATTTTTCAAGCAAATATTCCCAACGTTGCAGTCGGGGGTTGACAGCTGATTGGATAAAAGGCAACATCAGCCCGGGCATTAGGAAACTTTAATGGCTATTTTTTACTATTTTGTGTCATTTTATAGACTAAATGATTAACCAATAATAAAAATATCATTAGTTTCAGTCCCATACTTGAGTAAATGAACCTTTTGTAGTAGCTCAAAGCCAAACGCTGTCATGTGCTCTGATGATGACAGTCATGTGTGTGTGGCTCTGGTATCTACAGCGTGTTAGGTCAGGAAACAGCGGTTTATGTTTGCTTGAGCAATAAAAAGGGTGGAGGACCTCACTCACTCACTCACTCTCTCACTCGCTCGCTCACTCACTCAGTCATCCTGCGTCTGAGTGTTATTCTGGGTCAGCCATTTCCCAGGAATGCTGCGGCTCTTGCCAACGAGAAGTCACTACAATGGAATGCACACATAACACTGCAGAAACACAAGGATGACTTAAAAAGGCCTGAAAGTGAGGAGACAGGGACTGTGTTACCGCGTGTGTCTCTCTGGTGTGTAACTGTGGCCAAAGCAACACACGTATGTCTCCTCTCTGCGGCACTTTGAGGCATGAATATTCAAAAAAATAACACCTACATATATGATATACGTGTGTGCAATATGGTTAACCATCTGTCTCGATTCTACACAGCGTTCCCATGTGCATAATAAATCGGATGAGGAGAACATTTCTAGTGATTTCTCTTCTTTTTTTCACTTATTTCACTATAAAACTGTGGTGGAGGAAGTAATGAGGCCTTTTAATTAAGTGAAAGTAGCAATATTACACTATATATACTATAAAATACACCTATAAATGAAAGTCCTGCAATCAAAAGCTCACTTAAATGAAAGTATAGAAGTAGTTAATGTGGGTTTACTGTGTTATATTTATTATAGATATATAGATATAGATATATATAGTGCTTCCTCTTGGAGTGTTTCATGTTTTATTGCTTTATAATATTGAATAAAGGGGATTTAATCTGTTTTTTAGACAATGATTAACAAAAAAAACCTTTTATATCAAAGTGAAAACAGATCTAATTCATTCATTGTGTAAAATACTGTTCACCACCTGTTTTTACTTGTTAAATTTAGATTTAAAAAGCAATTATAGCTGTGAAATAAAGTAGAAGTGGAAGTGGAGTGGAAGTATAAATTAGCATACATTGTAAAGACTCAAGTTCCTGAAAATGAGACTTTTTACAGCTGATGATTTTCTACATTTTTCTCATGTGCAGAGCCGAACTTACAACTAATTAAAGCCTTAAATATGTTACCCTGCTGCTCTGTAGACCTTTGTTGTTGCCCAAAAACTATTAAACCTGCACTGAGTGACTTGTTCTGTCATTATGAAGAGTTTAGTCATGTTGGTTTGTTTAGGAACGGCTCCAAAGACTAATTACAGATCACATTTTCAGTCTCCGGAGAGTAGTTCTGTGTGAGGTTAGTGCCACATATCACAGCCTCTTGACTTTGTACTGAAGCTCTTTGAGAAGTTTACACTGTAGTGCAAAGTACATGCTCAGTAGCGTCTGCCTTAAGGCCCATTTATGCTCAACGTTAAATACGGAGTTGGATACAGACGGAGCCTTCTGTCCGTGCTCTGCGTTCATTTCGTCCGTATTTATGCACGTTTCCATAAAGGACCAAACGGAGCAGTACCACCGGAAACCATGGGGGGGCAGTGTTGCTGTCACTACTCAATACGTAGCTCTAGTGAGACCAGGCGGGGAGTTCTGGTCCTCTGAAATGAGGCCAACGTGGAAGTAACTTAGTACTGCATTCTATCAAAAGGCCACCAGGGGGCGACCGTCTCTATACAAGTCAATGGAGAATTCACCAACTTCTCACTTGATTTCTAACCTCAGTAAACGTTTTCAAAATGTGTTTATGGTCTCAATCGCTAGTTTAAAGCCTTCTTCAATGCAGTATGATGTTCATTTGGGACATTTTGGCCTCCCTGATTTTATATGTGACGATAAAGCAGGGTATGCATTAGGGCGTGGCTACGTCCTGATTGACAGGTTGATTGACCAATGTCCTCGAGATCCAGCCCTCGCAACCAATCGCAACCTCCCTGCTCCGCCCATACTTCCGCCCATACTGCCGCCCATGACTCCGCCTCATGCCTGTATTAGTAGAATCCGTGTTTTTATTTTTCCCAGCATGCACCTGAAATTTTCAAGATGGCGCTGCCTAGATTCGAAACTATTGGCTTCCGAGCAGCAGTCTACAAACCAATGGGTGACGTCACAGATGTTACGTCCATTTCTTTTATACAGTCTATGAGTGAGACATGAAGAAGAAATAACAATGGCGGAACTTTTTGAGGAACGTTTTGTGCAAGTTAGTTAGAAACTTTAAACATATCGTTTTTGTCTTTTATACAAGAGGAACATTATCAATATCTCCTCCACAGTCGCCATGTTGGTTTCTGAGTTTGTTGTTGTCATAAACTTTTGACTCTGTGCTGCCCCCTGGTGGATGTAATGACTCTGTGCTGCCCCCTGGTGGATGTATTGATTAACATCCATGCCAACGTAAAGGACGCATGGAAGTATGTGAGCAGTGACGGTAACATCGTTTGAAAAGGACGGATACATTTCTGTACGTCCATTGAGCATAAATGGGCCTTTACACAGAACTACTCTCCAGAGACTCAAAACATGATCGCTGTTATTAGTCTTTTGGAGCCGTTTCTAAGCAAAATAACACGACTAAACTCTTTATAATGAAGGAGCAAGTCACCCAGTACATGTTTGTAATAGTTTTTGGGCAATAACAGAGGAATAAAACACATCAGACTTTGAGTACACACACATAAGCAGATGAATTCATTGTTGGTTTGACTCCAAACACGAGCTCTGCTGCCAATAAGAAAGACTCATCCTTTAACCCTCCTGTTGTCCTCGAATCAAGGAAGGAAGGTAGGAAGAGGGAAGGAAGGGAGAAAGGAGAGGAGGACGAAGGAAGGAAAGGAGGGGTGAAAGAAGTAAGGGTGGAAAAAGGAACGAAAGGAGGAAGGAAGAAGGAAGGAAAAGAGGGAGGAAGGAGGGGAGGAAGGAATGAAGAAAGGTAGGAGGGAGGGAGGAAGGGAGAAAGGAAAAGAGGAAGGGAGAAAGGAAGGAAAGAAGGACAGAGGAAAGAAGGAAGGGAGGAAGGTAGGGAGAGGAATGAAAGAGAGAAGGAGGGAGGGAGGAAGGAAGGACAGAAGCAATGAAGAAAGGGGAAGGAAAGAAGGAAGGGAGGAAAGAGAGAGGAAGGAAAGAAAGAGAGAAGGAGGGAGGGAGGAATGACAGATGGAAGGAAGGAAGGAAGGAAGGAAGGGAGGAAAGAAGGAACAGTCAAAACAGACGGGGTCAATTTGACCCGGGAGGACGACAGGAAGGTTAATATGTGTTTGCAGAGAGCAGGAGGGGCAGACTGGGAGGTTTAAGGGCATCTTGACCATTTAATGTGCAACTCAATTCTTTTATTTATCTACCACATGATCCCTGAGGAGCTTCTCCTACACTCACAGAAATATTTAGGCCTAATTCATAAGATTTATGTATTTCAATTGCATATAAAATTTACATCCATTTTGAATTACTACAGACCAATAAACTTTATGTGCTGCATATTTGTCAGTCAAGTGTAAATGAGACAATTAAGAATGAGATTTATGTAATAATACTAATAAACCCAATGTGTTTCCAATAAACAATGACTGAATGATTTTAAGGAATCTGAATAAATACATTCTTAAAATTTTATTATTTAAATAAAACCAAAATAGATGCAAATACTTACTTAAAAATAAACTATGCCATGATTCATTTTTCCTAGTGTACAACAGGGGTGTCAAACTCATTTTCATTCAAGGGCCACATACTGCCCAATTTGATCTCATGTGGGCCGTATCATTAAAAAGAAGGAAGGAAGGAAGGAAGGAAGGAAGGAAGGAAGGAAGGAAGGAAGGAAGGAAGGAAGGAAGGAAGGAAGAAAGGAAGGAGACAGGAAAGAAGGAAGGAAGGAAGGAGACAAGAAAGAAGGAAGGAAGGAAGAAAGAAGGAGGGAAGGAAGGAAGGAGACAAGAAAGAAGGAAGGAAGGAAGGAGACAGGAAAGAAGGAAGGAAGGAAGGAGACAGGAAAGAAGGAAGGAAGGAAGGAAAGAAGGAAGGAAGGAAGGAGACAGGAAAGAAGGAAGGAAGGAGACAGGAAAGAAGGAAGGAAGGAAAGAAGGGTTTGGAGGGAAGAAAGATATGATGGATGGACAGAATGAAGGAAGGGAGAAAGGACAGAAGGAAAGGAAAGGAAGTAAGGAAAGATGGAAGGAAGGATAAAAGGCACGAAAAGAAGACAGGAAGGAAAGAAAGGGAGGAAGGACATATGGAAGGAAGGACAGATGGAGGGACAGAAGGAAGGAAGGAGGGATGAAAAGAAGGAGGAAGGAAGGAAGGAAGGAAGGAAGGAAAGTGGGCAGGAGTGGACCCCTCGGCGGGCCGGTTCTGGCCCACGGGCCGCATGTTTGACACCCCTGGTGTACAATGACAAAGTTAAAATATCTGCTGTTAAAAAGGTTTATTATTTCTTTTCAGGAGCTCATTATATACACTTTAAACAATATATACATATAGAAAAAGACATAGAAACTCAGCCTTAACCTTTCCCCCCTCCACCCCCCCCCCCAACAATATCTTTATTTACTTTATAACAGTTTAACACACATAACAACAAGAACATAATACTCCCACACACACCCATGCAAAGTATATATCTGTCTCCCCCCCACCTACATATACAGTAAACAAGATATAAAGATTAAACTAAGTGCAAAAACCCCCAGAGGAACAAAGTAAATGAGAGAAAGGAAACAGTTATATATATATATATATATATACACATATATAACTACACATATGTTGGTTGAGGACTATATTAAGTTGAATTGGCATCAGCTTCATCCCTTAACCCCATCCCTTCCTTAATTCTCTCCTTCTCTTTCTTTCCTCTCTCCTTTCCTTCCTTCTTTCCATCCTCCCTCCTCTCTTCTTTCCTCCCTCCTTTTCTTCCTTCCTTCCTTCCTCCTTTCCTTCTTCCCTCCCTCCTTTCCCTCCTTCCTCCCTCCTTTACATCCCTTAACCCTTGTGTTGTCCTCCCGGGTCAAATTGACCCCGTCTGTTTTGACTGTGCCCTCTTTCCTTCTTCCCTTCCTTCTTCCTTCTTTCCTCCCTCATTCACTGCTTTCCTTCATTCCCTCCTTCTCTCTTTCTTTCCTCCCTCCTTTCCTTCTTGCCTTCCTCCTTCCCTGCTTTCCTTCATTCCCTCCTTCTCTCTTTCTTTCCTCCCTCCTTTCCTTCCTCTCTACTTCCTTCCTCCCTCCTTTCCTTCCTCCTTCCCTCCATTCCTTAATTCTCTCCTTCTCTCTTTCTTTCCTCCCTCCTTTCCTTCCCCTCTACTTCCTTCCTCCCTTCTTTCCTTCCTCCTTCCCTGCTTTCCTTCATTCTCTCCTTCTCTCTTTCTTTCCTCTCTCCTTTCCTTCCTTCTTTCCATCCTCCTTCCTTTCTTCTTTCCTCCCTCCTTTTCTTCCCTCCTTCTTTCCTCTTTTCCTTCTTCTCTCCCTCCTTTACATCCTTCTTCCTTCACTCCTTCCTCCCTCCTTTCCTTCCTTCCTTCCTTCCTTCTTTGACTCAAGGACAACAGGAGGGTTAATCAGGTAAAATAAGTAAAATACCTGGGAATTATGGATTTGTGGAAATGTGTTAAATAGCTCAAATCAGCTCATTCTCAACCAGCTACAGGTGAATTACATTTTAATGCATCAATACACAATAATTCACATTAAAGATATTCAACACGGAGCACTCAAAGTCTCTCTCAAATGATGAGTTTGAGCTTTAAACTTGAGCACACGCGATAAAAAAAAGATTTAAAAAAACGTGTCATCTTTTAGGACTTTCAGGATTAATTTAACACTCTTAAGAGAGAGAGAGAGAGAGAGAGAGAGAGAGAGAGAGAGAGAGAGAGAGAGAGAGAGAGAGAGAGAGAGAGAGAGAGAGAGAGAGGCAATTCTGCATTATAAATACTCTACGTTTGACACTTTTAAAGACGCCTCCAGATATATTTTAAGACATACAGTATATATATATTTTAAAAAATGGGCTGCTTGGATTGATAATATTGCTTTTTCCATAAAAACTGCATATGCTCGTCTTTTATCTTCCTCCACTACCTCCAATGGAAGACACAGCAGATACAGTATGAGCCCTACATTATTAAATCTGTGAGTGCAGCTTTGCTTTGCTTTGCCTTTTTTTTTTTTTTTTTTTTTTTACTCCCACTACTCCTCATTTGTTCCCTCTTTGTCTCCTTAAAACCCTCCCCGTCTCCTTGCTTATCTCTTTCTCTTTCTCTCTCACTCTTTCTCTTTCTCTCTCTCTCTCTCTTTCTCTCTCTCTCTCTCTCTCTCTCTGTCTCTTTTTCCTTCCTGGAGGTCAGATTGTTGCAGCAGTGATGGTTGTTCAGCCTCTGAGTCAAAGCAGGGTCAACACTTCGCCGGCATGCACCAACCCTCCTCTCGGGTTTTTATGTGTAGTTATGTGGCGGAGGAGTCAGTTACTCCATCCTGTGACATTGTGAAATGACTGCAGTACGTAGGAATTGTGTGTACGTGTGTGTGTGTATGTG
Organism: Scomber colias; assembly: GCA_021039105.1. NCBI lineage: Eukaryota > Metazoa > Chordata > Actinopteri > Scombriformes > Scombridae > Scomber > Scomber colias. Next base: position 11,350 of record JAJDFG010000925.1, on the reverse strand, counting down.
TGTGTGTGTGTGATTGTACTATGCGGCAGGTCGTGGGGGAGGAAGCAGCAAGACAGCAGCAGCAGCAGCAGCAGTGTGTGTGTGTGTGTGTGTGTGTGGAGTGGAGAGGTGGTGGTGGTGGTGGTGCTGGGAAGGAGGGAGGGAGGAAGAGGAGGGGAGGGAGGGAGGAGGAGGTGGGGAGGAAGAGGAGGGGGGGGTGATATGGATAGTGTAGAGAAAAATGAAGAAATGGGAAATCTCGGCACCTGTTTCCAGGGCAACAGAGGTCTGAAAAACACAGGCAGGTTGGACTTTTTATTCTCCACGCTGCACTGCCCCTCTGGCAAGATACTGCAGACACCTCTAATGACTCCAAAAAAACACTCGGCTTGTCCTGCTGCTCTAAAACACTACCTGGTTTCAAGTGACACAGACACTGACATTACCTCTCCGTGTGTGTGTGTATGTGTGTGTGTGTGTGTGTGTATGTGTGTGTTTTTATGGGTGGGCGGGAACCAACATACATGTGTAAGTGTTGCAGGCGACATGTGCTTCCATGCATAAAGGCTTTTTTTTATGAGAGGAAATCACAGACCCATATGTGTGCATGCACGGATCATACGTGATCATTCACAGGTGACGTCATTCCAGATGCCCCCCCTCCCTCCCTCCCTCCCCAGACACACACACACACACACATATATATAGGCTACACACACACACTCACACACACAGATCTCTCTCTCTCCTCCTCTTATTCTAAAATGATCTGCTGCTCTGGTCTGCAGTCAGTCAGCCGCCTGACTTGTAGGAGGAGGGACAGGAAAATGCCTTTCTCTCTGTGTGGGAGACATTAGCCCTGTGATCTCATGAATATATTATTATAGAGAGAGGGTCATATTGTGCAATGAGGAAGGAAAACTGAGCGTTGCCAGGTCATGTATGCATGTATGACCTGTGCACACACACACACACACACACACAGAGAAAAAACCAACACAAAAAAAAAGCCAGCAACAGTGCTTGGCTGTTAGTTTTAATCAAGCTTGCTCTTAGTTATTATTAGTTTAACATTTGAGTTGGGGTTTCTAATTATATTAAAGTATCAGATAAGGTATTTAACTCTTTTATTTTTAATGCTGCTGCTATGTAAGGAGGAGCAAATGTTAGTGAGAGTGTGCAAGTGACACAGCTCGACTACACGGCTATCAAGCAGCCTCGTCTTGTCTTGGTGGAGGAGGAGGAGGAGGAGGTGGTGGTGGAGGTGGTTGTGGTTGCTAATAGCTTCCCTGACTGCGACACTGGCGAGCTAAATGTGGCTAAAGCTCACATAACTGTCTGCAACAATCAAGCAGCTTCTCCCGTCGTCGTCTGGACAGCTGGAGCCTGGAGCACCGACAGAGAGAGAGAGACAGAGAGAGAGAGAGAGATAGAGGGGAGAAAACGAGAGGAGAGAAAAGGTAAGGTGGAAAGAGGAGAGCTGGTTGGAAAAGCTAGAACCGGTGTTTTTGGGTGTTTTTTTTTTTACCCTCCTTGTTACCGTGTTTATAGTGTACTCAGTGTAATGTTGCAGCTAAGTTAGCCTTGGTGGCTAACAGTGCTCAAGCCTCAGCGTTGTGTTAAAGAGCCTCCACACTGCTCCGGTGGATATTTATCATAATACACTTTAAAAACGCGGCAAAGGATAGCGACACACTTAATGCACATTATTCCTCAATATCTTAGTATTAATATGCAACTAATGCATGCGTTTAAATCGTTTAACAGCAGCCATTTAACTATCATATTATCTGCGTTTATGATATAAAAAGAAAGAAAGGGGAAGAGACGAGGAAGAAGCAGCTCAGACAGGTAGGTGAAAGAAAAGTATTCTTATATTTTACTTTATTATTAACACACACATACACGCGCACACATGTATATACACACACACACATTGAGAGAAAGATAGAGAGAGAGAAAAGAGGATGGACTCCTCCACAGCTTTGCTGAAATGCTTTGTTCTGCTCTGCTGCATGTTTTTGTTTTGCTGCAAGATAGTGTGCAGATATTTTCCCCATGCTGCAGTTATTGCATGTAAAAATATGTTTTAAAAAAAAATCACTGTATTATCATGCAAATCGTAGCATTAGTAGCTGGACTATAGCTATGTGATTGCCTGTGTCTGTGTGTGTGTTGCAGCTTTGTTGGAGTCTGCAGAAATCATATTTTAAAAATCTGCTAAAACTTTGCAATGAAAAAGAGTTTAAATGCAGATCTAATGTAGTGTTTCTAATATTTTGTCCACCCTATTAATTTACACAAGGGGGGTAAAATATTAGGAACACTTTTCAATATAATGTTTTGTGTTGTTGCTGCTAGATAGTGTGCAGATGTTTCCCCATGCTGCAGTTATTGCATGTATAAAATGCAAATCTCACTATTAATAGCTGAACTATAGTAAGCTGAGTGTCTGTGTCTGTGTGTGTGTGTGTTGCAGCTTTGTTGGCCTCTGCATAAAAAATATCAAAATTCAGCTAAAACTTTGCAAGGAAACTGAGTTTAAATGCAGATCTTTGTCTTGTTGATTGATATTTTTGTAAATTCATGACCTCTTCCTGATGAAATTGATTGCTAGAGTGCAAGAACTTTTTGTTTTGTGTTAAATAAGTGGAGAAATTTTTAATAGATACACCTGTGCAATGTAATGCAATCCAATACAGCAGCTCTGCCTTTAGTTATACCTTTAAAGAAGCTTATACATGTTCCAGTTTTTGTTAATATTGAGGTCATAGTGGGTGCTGGTGGTGTGTTAGGGTACATTATATTGACTGGTGTTTCTAATATTTTGTCCACCCAATTAACTTAAACAAGGGGGGTAAAATATTAGGAACACTTTCCAATATAATGTTTTGTGTTGTTGCTGCAAGATAGTGTGCAGATGTGTTCCCCATGCTGCAGTTATTGCATGTATAAAATGCAAATCCCACTATTAATAGCTGAACTATAGTAAGATGATTGTCTGTGTCTGTGTGTATGTGTGTGTGTGTGTGTGTGTGTGTGTGTGTGTGTGTGTGTGTGTGTGTTGCAGCTTTGTTGGCCTCTGCATAAGAAATAATATCAAAAATCAGCTAAAACTTTGCAAGGAAACTGAGTTTAAATGCAGATCTTTGTCTTGTTGATTGATATTTTTGTAAATTCATGACTTCTTCCTGATTAAATTGATTGCTCGAGTGCAAGAACTTTTTGTTTTTGTTTTAAATAAGTAGAGACATTTTTAATAGATACACCTGTGCAATGTAATGCAATCCAATACAGCAGCTCTGCCTTAAAGAAGCTTATACATGTTCCAGTTTTTGTTAATATTGAGGTCATAGTGGGTGCTGGTGGTGTGTTAGGGTGCATTATATTGAATGGTGTTCCTAATATGTTGCCCACCCAATTAACTTAAACAAGGGGGGTAAAATATTAGGAACACTTTTCAATATAATGTTTTGTGTTGTTGCTGCAAGATAGTGTGCAGATGTTTTTCCCATGCTGTGATTATTCCAGGTAAAAAAAAAGAAGATATGATTAATATTATATCCTGCAAATCCAACCTTTAGTATATACACCTGTGCAATCTAATGCAATCCAATATGACAGCTTTGCCTTAAGTTATACCTTTTTAAAAAAGCTCATACATGTTCAGTATTTAAGGCAGAGCTGTTGTATTGGGTTGCATTAGATTGCACAGGTGTATCTAATGAAGGTATACTGGGCATCTTTTCCACAAACACTACTAACAATCACCATCAGAGCTGAAGCTGACAGCGAGGAAGAAGGTGAACATTACAATTAAACACCTGTAAGTTGCCTAAGTGGGATAAGTGGCTTCTGTTAAAGGGAGAGTTCACCCCCAAAATCTTAAATATTCCTTCTACCTGTGGAGCTTATTTATCCTTTTAAATCATTTCTGGGTGGGAGACGTCTGCCTTCTCTACAATCAGACTGGATGTGGTACTCAGCTTGTGGTGCAGTTGTGGCCTAAAGGTTAAAGAGGCGAGCTTGTAACTGGATGGTTATTGGACCAAATTCTTCAATATTGATATTTCATCAGTATTGTAGGGATGACTAACGGTGCTTCCACATAATATTTACACAATGAGATGTTTGATGAAGATGTGGCTATAGTGACAAAGTGGCTAAAAGGTAAATAATAGAATAGCTGGAACAGTTGTGTAAGTTCATTAATACAATTTTACCTTTTTAAAACCAAGAAAATACAACACAATATCTAGTCTCATATCATGATATTGATATAATAATGATATATTGTTCAGCCCTATGGATCGGCAGCTAAAAGTGAAGAATCAGCACTAGTCCCTCCCTCATTACCAGCCACTGAGGTGCCATTGAGCAAGGCAAATAAACCCCCAACTGCTCCATTGGATTGGCGCCAGTTGCCAGTAGATCAGACTGTGGTTGTAATGGGACAGCTTCCTGGTGTAAATGGGATCAGGGCGTCCTCTCAGTGAATTTCCTCGGAATATGACGCTGTTACTCAAGATAATCATGTAGTTTCATTTAGGAACTGGTTTAATTTCTACTAAACTACACCTGCCAACCATAAAACCATGCAGAAGAAAAGTTTTAGTTCATAAATCTCAATTTGATCTCAAGTGGGCCAGCCCAGTAAAACCATTGCATTGTAACCCATTACTAATAATATATATAGGGTATAATATAACTTTAATATAATAAACCACCAGAAAAAGATATATAGTCCCAACCATGCATAACATTCTTGCAGCTATAGTTGCTATAATTGTATGTGTATCATTGTAAGAGATACTGATAAACATTGCCAAACACATCAAGGCACATTTGTCCTTCAAATCTGAATCGATTATCTTGAGCTGCTGGAGGCCTTGACTGTGAATAGTGAGTGTGTTTTATTGAAAAAAAAGGAAAGTTATCCAGTGGGTCGTATGTTTGTCATGATCTAGATGGGTAGATATAAATATGTGTGGTTTTAAGGCTGGGGGATTAATCAATGTTATATCGATTATCGTGATATTTTATAGATATAGTCTTAGATTTCGTGACTCAGGCAAATACCTTGATATCGATATTTTGACAATGTTGTAGGGATGACTATTGGTGCTTTTTGATAAATAATCATCAGCAATGTAGATATAATGACTAAGTGGATAAAGGCAGATAATACAACAATCTGTCAAAATATCGATATCGAGGTATTTGGCCAAAAGATATTGTGATATTTGATTCTGCCCATATCACCAAGCCCTGGTGTATTATTGATGTTGGGTGTGAAATGTCCCTTTTTTAAATATAGATAAAGTCCTCTTCAGAGTAGTCAAACAGGAGCCTAAGTTGAGTCTGTATTTAAATATATAACGGGACTGAAAGTATAATGATTATTTTTTTGATTAATAGACTAAAAATCGGAGAAAGTGGTGGAAAATGACCTTTACGACTTCCTCAAATCCAACAGTTTAAACCCAAATATTTTAATTTTACTATCACATAAGACAAATAAGTCATGTCAGTATTATCAGGGCTCTAACTAATGACTATATTCTTCATTAACAGACTGTTTAGTGTGTAAAAATGGGTGAAATTGGTGGAAAATAACCATCACAACTTCCTTAAAATCCTTGGTTATAACTATCAGTTTAAACTGAAATATATTAAATCTTATATCCCATAAGACAAGAAATACTAACGCTGCAACTTATGATTATTTCCTTCATTAACAGACTGTTTGTTTGGGTTAAACCAACAGTTCTCTGGTTATTCTGTCTCTTTTGGACCAGTAGAAAGCTTCTTCTTCTTCCTCTCTAAAAACAGTGATACACAGTAATGATGGCAGTAGAAATAGTCTGCAGTATATTGTCAGCATGGTATCATAAAAATATTTGCATGATTTTGAAATATCAGATTATGATTAACATGCTTGGTTAGTTGTATTGCAGTCTTGTTTTGTATTGCAGTTTATTTTTTTTTTAATTTAAGGTTAGTCAGTGTCTGTTTGTCCCTTTGGCCCTGACCTCCTGAATGTATCATGGGTACAATAACATGCTATCTTGGCTGGTGGCCAGGCTGAGTTAGTGTTTATATGAGGAAGCAGAGAGCAGTCTTACAATGAAGAAGGTGGTGAAAGTTTAAAAAAAAAAAAAAAAAAAAGACTGAAGTTTATTTAATGCTTCCTCAGCAGAGTGAAAGTGTGTCTCAGCTTGTTTTTGGACACTTTTTAAAAAGCTATTAGGTTGGATTTCAAGATGTTTTTTATAGATCAGGCCACAGCCGATACTCACGATTACTTTCATTATCAGTAATCAGCTGATTGTTTTATTGCTTTGAGTCTCAGTCGAAGTCTTCAGACAGTTCAAAACTCCACATGTTCAATTCACACACCCAAGAAGCTGAAACATGCTGGATTAGTTCCCTTAAAACAAAAAGTTCCTGTTGTCTTCCTGTTGAATGTGAGACTTCTGTCCAGTTTGACTGTTTATAAAGTATAAAATATCAATTCTGTGTCACATTTTTGGAAATTGGGGTCAGAATAGGCCTCATTTAAATGAAATTATACCTCATTTTTTGGTTAAAATTAAGCAGAAATTATAAATTATTTCATATATAAAATCAGAGGATTATCACAGACTGGTAGATGTAAAGTTTTAGTCATAATACTGATCTGATTAATTCTCTGATGATCCACTAATTCATATTTTGACTGTTGTCACAGCTCCATATCAAACATATAGAGGTAAATTAGGTTTCTTTGTGTCCATGTGGTTTAGTTAAATTTAAAGGGTTAAAATGTGAGAATAAATGTATGAATAACTTGCACACATTCTTTTTTTGTGGACTCAGCATCAAATTTCTGCTTTTAATCCATTTAGAGAGAATATATTAGAGGATTATGGCAAAAATGTCTAAGTGGTGTAACCATAAAAACTTTGTACCAAATAATTCAACTTGCTTAAAAACAGTAAATAATCAATAAAACACCATATCAACTAGTTTGGCATGATCTTACATTATAACTTTTATATTAAATAAAGCTAATGGAATACTATTGTTCTAAATATTACATTTAATCTGGGTAACCATGGAGACCAGGAAACATTTAGTCATTATTAGTATAAGTCCACTTAAATACACTGTAGGTGATAAAATATTTAATATGTATCATTCTACTGTGGTTACACCATTTGACATTTTCAGGAGCATTCAGTCTTACTTTTGATTTAAAAATGGTTCAAATGTCATTTCAAATGATATAAAACCAACAAAAATACTAAATGTACATTTTAACAAGCCTGATGCTGCTTTTAAGATATTTTTGAATTGCTATAACACTTTATTATCAACTACTACTAACAACATTTACCACTTTAAGTTTGTTATAATAAAGTATTTGTATTTGTCGCTGACGCATAACTTTATTATTTGCATAAAACAACAGATTTCAGGTTGATTTCTGGCGTTCAGGCGCTTCTTATCAACGCTGCGAGCTAAATTAAATGTGAGGTTAATTTAAATCGGAGCTGGCCTCGTTCTACGTCTCCATCGCACTAATCGAGCACCTGTAGCGCGCCACGCTTCATGCCAGCACTCGTTTAGTGTAATCGCTCCCTTTAGACCTTTATTTTATTATTATTATTATTTTATTTATCTGACTGACTTCACAGTTTCAGGTGTGAGACAGTCTCGTGTTACCTTTCCTCTTCCCTTTCTTCTTCTCTGGTTTTTATTATTGTTGCGAGCTGACATTCGCCCTGCTCTCACAGACGACTGCTTGCTTGCTTGCTGCTCTTTTGTATTTAAGAGGCTATTGGTAATCTCTCAGATCCAATTCAGACTTTTAATTAGAGGTTTAATAAAGACAGGTGCAGTGCAGGTCGGCTTGTGTTTAAAGCGGCGGCAGCCAGAAAGAGTTTGTCAGACGAGCGACGGCCTTCCTCAATCATTTATTATTTATTCACAAAAAAAAACAGCTTTTTAATTCATTTTGCAGACAATATTGTGAATAGATGTCAGCAGTTAAGCACTTTACTAAGCCTTTACTTTGTGTTTGATTGAAAGGGAAAAACAGTTTCTTTCAGTTCTGTGTCAAATAAGTTGAGTTTGTATTTAAGTATATAACAAGACTCAAAGTATAATGATTCTTTTTTTTGATTAATAGACTATTTGGTGTGTAAAAATGGTGAAATTGGTGGAAAATGACCATCCCAACTTCCTTCAATTGTTAAACAGTTTAAACTGAATATGTAAGAACTATTAGCGCTGCAACTTATGATTATTTCCTTCATTAACAGACTGTTTGCTTGGGTTAAACCAACAGTTTAAACCCAAATATTGTCAGTTTACTATCATATAAGACAATTAAGTTGTGTAATATTAATGATCAATATTAAGGCTCTAACTAATGATTATTTTCTTCATTAACAGACTGTATGTTGTGTAAAAAATGGGTGAAATTGGTGGAAAATGACCATCACAACTCACAAAACAATCAACAGATTTCTGATACTGACAGTAATCATTAGTTTAAGCTCTACTTTGGTCTATGAAACGTCAGGAAATAGTGATAAATGTTCAAATCTCAAGGCTCGCCAAGCATTCAGGTGTGTTTTTGGTTTGACAGACTAACAATTAATCAATCGATATTTTATTTTTAAAAGCATGAAAGACAAAAAAACCTCATTTAGCTTCTCTGTTTTATGGATTTGCTGATTTTCTTTGACTTATATGATAGAAAAATATCTGAGTTTTAATTTGCTAGTTTGGACTTGAAGTCGTAAAAGGTAATTTTCCACCAATTTCTGACATTTTATACACCAAACAGTCCTGTTAATCAAGAAAATAATCATGAGTTGCTGTATTAATATTGATCCTAATAATCACTGTTTCATATTGAAGCAACTTATTTGTCTAATGTGATAAATGAAAAATGAAAATATTTGGGTTTAAAGACGTCACCATGGAGTTTTGATGGTCATTTTCCACCAATTTCACCCATTTCTCCACAATAAAACAGTAGTTGGGAATATAAAATTAATATATTTGGGTTTTGAACCTGATGTGACGTAAATTCTCATTATGAGGGTCACCAAATTTAACAAAATGATCATTTTGGGAGAGCAGGAAGTTAATCGATTGTTAACTCTTGGTTCCTTCTCTACATCCAGTTGATATAAAATAGTTATAAATATGGTATAAAGTATATTTAATGCTCAATTTGTCATTTTTAGTCCTTTTAATCAAGAAAAACTGTCAGATATTCTTTAGTTCCAGCATCTTTGCTTCTTTTCTGTGATTATTTTCATTGTAAATTGATATTTTGGGGTTTTTTAGACTGTTAGTTAAATAAAAACACTGTAATATTTAATTTAAATGATTAACAGTAAAAGCAACTGGTAGATGAATCAGTAGTGACGATAGTGATGAGTACCACACCCTCTTACTCAGCAACCACAGACATTTTCTTTTTGACCTAAATGATTGTATTTAAGATAACAGTGTGTTTCCTCAACGGCTCTTTCAGTTTCCTCCTGTTTTAATCTGATAAGATGATGCACAAAGACACATTTGTATTTTCCAGCAGTAACGAGTTGCATTGCATTGTTCTCAGATACGAGCCGAGCACCAATCAGACGTCACTGTTGTGTCAGAGTTATTGATAAAGACGCATTCAGGAATCAGCTGCTGAAAGATTAATCCATCACCAGGAAATTAATCTGCTGCTACTTTATGAAAGCCAACATAATCATTTTAGTCTTTATTTTTTAAGCAGAAAATCTGGTGTGAGAATTTAAAGCTTTTCTACTTTAATAATAATAATAAACTGAATATGTTTGGTTTTTAACTATTTGTGAGATTTTTGGGGTCAATTTTGACAGGCGATGATCAAAAATGAGGTATACTTTCATTTAAATGAGACTTATTGACCATAATTACCAGTTTAAGTTGGCTAAAATGGTCATTAACACAGAATTGGGTGATAATTTATACCAGTCTGTCATAATCCATCAACATATTTAGTTATATATGTAGTATGTAGTTGAATTAATTCATAATTTCTGCTTCATTTTAACTCAAAAATGAGGGTATACTTTCATTAAATGAGGCCTATTGACCATAATTATCAGTTTTAAGTTGGCTAAAATGGTCTTAACACAGACTTGGGTGATAATTTATACCAGTCTGTCATAATCCATCAACATATTTAGTTATATATGTAGTATGTAGTTAAATTAATTAATCATTTCTGCTTAATTTTAACTAAAAAATGAGGATAGTTTCCATTTAAATGAGGCTTATTGACCATATTTACTAGTTTAGGTTGGTTAAAATGGTCCAACACAGTATTCATACCAGTCTGTCATAATCCATCAACATATTTAGTTATATATGTAGTATGTAGTTGAATTAATTTCATAATTTCTGCTTAATTTTAACTAAAAATTAGGTAAAGTTTAATTTAATGAAGCCTATTGACCTTATTTCCATATATATGTGTAAAACCTGTGATAAAAAAGTTGAAATGAAGTTGGCTATAAAGGTCTAACACCAGTATGATTGATAATTTAAACCTTAGGTGTGATTATTTATCGCCATAAAATACATCTGAAGTGGTTTCAAAACTGCATAATGACTAAACTTATGACATATACCAGTCTGTGATGCTACCTCTGATCTTAAATGTATTCAAATAATTCATCATTTATGCTTAATTGTAACAAAAAAATGGGGTATAGTTTAATTTAAATGAGGCCTATTGACCATAATTTCTATAAATATGTGTAAAACCTCTTGTAATAAGTTGAAATGAAGCTGGATAAAATGGGGCTAACACAGAATTAGGTGATAATTTAAACCTTATACTTTATAAAACAGTCAATTTAATGTACGTTTTTCTGTATTTTCTGACATTTTATAGACATAAAAAACTAATTGGACATTAACCGATGATGGAAATAATGGTTAATTGTAAGCAGTTGATGCTGTTTTCTAATAATATTCCTTCAGGGCTCAAAATTAACACCAGACGCCTGCTGAACGTTTGGTAAAATATGATAAATTAGCTTCAATCATAAGCCCAAAAAAAAAAAAGTTGCTGGTAAAGTTTAAACAAGAAGGAATTATTTGGTTAGAGGGTCAAAAAAGTCTTCGTATTATCATTAATTGGACTTCGGTATTACTTCTGTTTTCTTTTGAATTATAGCACAAAATCATGATAACCGACTATTTCCATCATCATTTAATCATCTGCTGATTATTTATCAATGGAATCAATCACTTGAAGACGATGCATTCAAATGTCTCTAAATACGTCAGACATTTGAGCGCTCGAGAAGTTTGTGTCAGAATTAATAATCAT
>JAJDFG010000924.1:27500-62678 GCA_021039105.1 Scomber colias | reverse complement strand
GAAGGAAAGGAGGGAGGGAGGAAGAAGGAAGGAAGGGAGGGAGGGAGGAAGAAGGAAGGGAAGGAAGGGAGGAAGAAGAAAGGAAAGGAAGGAAATAAGGAAAGAAGGAAGGTAGGAGGGAGGGGAGGGAGAGAGGAAAAGAGGAAGGGTGGAAGGAAGGACAGAGAAAAGAAGGAAGAGAGGAAGGTACGGGGAGGAAAGAAAGAGAGAAGGAGGAAGGAAGGAGGGAAGGAAAGAAAGAAGGAAGGAGGGAAGGAAAGAAGGAGGGAGAAAGGACAGATGAAAGGAATGAAGGAAGGAAGGAAGGAAGGAAGGGAGGGAGGAAGAAGGAAGGAAGAACGAAGGAAAGGAGGGAGGGAGGAAGAAGGAAGGAAGGGAGGAAGAAGGAAAGATGGAGGAAGGAAAGAAAGAAGGTAGGAGGGGAGGGAGGGAGGAAGAAGGAAGGGAAGGAAGGGAGGAAGAAGGAAGGAAAGGAAGGAAATAAGGAAAGAAGGAAGGTAGGAGGGAGGGAGGGAGAGAGGGAAAAGAGGAAGGGTGGAAGGAAGGACAGAGAAAAGAAGGAAGAGAGGAAGGTAGGGGGAGGAAAGAAAGAGAGAAGGAGGAAGGAAGGAGGGAAGGAAAGAAAGAAGGAAGGAGGGAAGGAAAGAAGGAGGGAGGAAGGACAGATGAAAGGAATGAAGGAAGGAAGGAAGGAAGGAAGGAAGGAAGAAGGAAGGAATGAAGGAAGGAAGGGAGGAACAGTCAAAACAGACGGGGTCAACTTGACCCATGAAGACAACAGGAAGGTTAAATATAGAAATAAAAATGAACTCATCTGTGTTTTTTCTTCTTCACTTCCTCTTTCTGAGTCGTACTGACACACTTTACTCTTCCTCTCCTGCTGAGACCTCCAGATTATTGTTTGTCTGACTCCAGTTTTATAAAACCACAGAAACGTTTTCTCCCTAAATAACTTCCAGTCATGTTTCTCACGCTGCCTCTGAGAGAACTAACACTTCATCATGTTGTCCATCTCGAAGAAGAAGGAAAGGAGGTAGGGAGGAAGAAGGTAGGAAAGGAGGGAGAAGGAAGGAAGGGAGGGAGGAAGAAGGAAGGAAGAAGGAAGGAAAGGAGGGAGGGAGGAAGAAGGAAGGAAGGGAGGAAGAAGGAAAGATGGAGGAAGGAAAGAAAGAAGGTAGGAGGGAGGGAGGGAGGAAGAAGGAAGAGAAGGAAGGGAGGAAGAAGGAAGGAAAGGAGGAAAAGAGGAAAGGAAGGAAATAAGGAAAGAAGGAAGGTAGGAGGGAGGGAGGGGGAGAGGAAAAGAGGAAGGGTGGAAGGAAGGACAGAGAAAAGAAGGAAGAGAGGAAGGTAGGGGGAGGAAAGAAAGAGAGAAGGAGGAAGGAAGGAGGGAAGGAAAGAAAGAAGGAAGGAGGGAAGGAAAGAAGGAGGGAGGAAGAAGGAAGGAAGAACGAAGGAAAGGAGGGAGGGAGGAAGAAGGAAGGAAGGGAGGAAGAAGGAAAGATGGAGGAAGGAAAGAAAGAAGGTAGGAGGAGGGAGGGAGGAAGAAGGAAGGAAAGGAAGGGAGGAAGAAGGAAGGAAAGGAGGAAAGGAAGGAAATAAGGAAAGAAGGAAGGTAGGAGGGAGGGAGGGAGAGAGGAAAAGAGGAAGGGTGGAAGGAAGGACAGAGAAAAGAAGGAAGAGAGGAAGGTAGGGGGAGGAAAGAAAGAGAGAAGGAGGAAGGAAGGAGGGAAGGAAAGAAAGAAGGAAGGAGGGAAGGAAAGAAGGAGGGAGGGAAGGACAGATGAAAGGAATGAAGGAAGGAAGGAAGGAAGGAAGGAAGGAAGGAAGGAAGGAAGGAAGGAAGGAAGGGAGGAACAGTCAAAACAGACGGGGTCAACTTGACCCATGAAGACAACAGGAAGGTTAAATATAGAAATAAAAATAAACTCGTTTTTTTTTTCTTCACTTCCTCTTTCTGAGTCGTACTGACACGCTTTACTCTTCCTCTCCCGCTGAGACTCCAGATTATTGTTTGTCTGCTGACTCCAGTTTTATAAAACCACAGAAACGTTTTTTCTCCCTAAATAACTTCCAGTCATGTTTCTCACGCTGCTCTGACAGAACAAACATCTCATCATGTTGTCCATCTCGTCCGACGTGCCTCTTCCTCCCAGGTAATTTCACTTCCTGTCTTCCTGTCAGAGATGATGAACTGTCTTCAGGCTCCGAACCCGACGAGGATAACTGATGTTTACTCCACTTCTTCATATCACAGAATACATTTTTAAACATCACAACTAGTTTTTAATATTTATATATACAGTATTCAGTCATTTTTATAATAATACTAGACTGAATGTTTTAGTATAATAAGTCATGGGTTATTCATAGATGTTGGTTTATATACACTCTTATACTTCCTGTCGTCCTCCTGGGTCAAACTGACCCCCGTCTGCTTTGACTGTTCCTTCTGTCCTTCCTTCCTCCCTCCTTCTCTCTTTCTTTCCTCCCTTTCTATTTCCTCCCCCCACCTTCCTTCTTTTCTTCTTTCCTCTGTCCTTCCTTCCTCCTTTCCTTCCTTCCTTCCTTCCTCCCTTCTTTCCTTTCCTTCCTTCTTTCCTACATCCCTTCCTTCCTCCCTTCTATCCTCTGTCATTCCTTCCCCCCTTCCTTCTTTCCTCTTTCCTCCCTTTTTCTTTTCTTTTCTTTTCTCCCTCCCTCCCTCCCTCCCTCTTTCCTTCTTTCCTCCCTTCCTCTGTCTGTCCTTCCTCCCTTCCTTCCTCCTTTTCTTCCTTCTTTCTCCTTTCCTACCTTCCTTCCTCCTTTTCTTCCTTCTTCTGTTCCTCCTTCCCTCCCTTCCTTCTTTCCTTTTCTCCCTCCCTCCCTCCTTCCTTCTTTTTCTCCCTCCCTTCTTCTTTCCTTCCTTCCTCCTTTCCTTCCTTGTTCCTTTCCTCCCTTCCATCCTTCCTTCCTCCCTCCCTCCCTCCCTTCCTTCTTTCCTTTCCTCCCTTCCTCCTTTCCTACCTTCCTTCCTCCCTCCCTTCCTTCCTTCCTGTTGTCGAGGACAACAGGAGGGTTAAAACACAATTTAATGTATTATTAAATATTTAATTTAATAATTTTGAACATTAAACAAATTGAAGAAAATGAACACAGCACTAAAACAAATCAGAGACAGCTATCCTCCATGTTTGAAAGAAGCCCTGAATTCATAAATAAGATATAGAGTATATAATGTAGTCAAAGCTAGAGGCTGATATGAGTTTAATCCCTAGGGGGTTAAATCTAATGTTCTTTATCTTCTCTGCTCCGTCCTGCAGCCGGCTCGCTAACCCTACCCCTCCCCCCCCCCCTCTCTGTGCTGTGAAACTCAACTTTCTCTCCTTCCCAACCACAGATCTCACCCTGAGCCTGAAGGCACCGCGCTCTCTGATGAGCCCGCTCAATAACAGTAGAGTCAGTAAACTGCCTGGGTAAGTTTTTTAGGCCACTGGGTCTGGTCCTTCCAGAGTTCACTATAAAAGAACAATCTCCACGGTAACGACTTCTACTCCCCGAAAAGCTCAGAGTGCTTCAGGAGGCGAAGAGAAGAGAATCAGATACAGTGTTATGTTAGTAAAGTATTAACCTACATTTTGTCCTTCTTTCCTCCCTTTCTTCCTTCCTTCTGTCCTTCCTCCCTCCTTCTCTCTCTTTCCTTCCTCTCTGTTTCCTCCCTCCCTCCTTCCTTCCTTCCTTCTTTCCTCTGTCCTTCTTTCCTTCCTTTCTCCCTTCCTCTGATTCTTTCTCCCTCCCTCCTTCTTTTCTTCTTTCATTCTTTCCTTCCTACCTTCCTTTCCTTCCTTCCCTCCTCTCTTTCTTTCCTCCAACCTACCTTCCTCCCTTCCGTCTTTCCTCTGTCCTTCTTTCCTTCCTTTCTCCCTTTCTCTTTTTCTTTCTTTCTCCCTCCTTCCTTTCTTCTTTCATTCTTTCCTTCCTACCTTCCTTTCCTTTCCTCCCTTCCTTCCTGTCTTCTTCCTTCCTTCTCTCCTTCTCTCTTTCTTTCCTCCAACCTACCTTCCTCCCTCCCTCCTTTCTTCTTTCATTCTGTCCTTCCTCCCTTCCTTCTTTCCTCTGTCCTTCTTTCCTTCCTTTCTCCCTTCCTCTTTTCCTTTCATCCAAAAAGTCTGAGCTGGGTTCAGTCATGCTTTAATTTCTCTCTGATCCCGTCTCTCCTTACTTCCCACTTCATCACACTCATCCAACCACTGCACCAATTCAGACATTCAATTGCCTCTCTGCTCATTCATAAAACGGTCCATTTCCTAATTGTCTGTCTTGCTCATCTCACAGGAACAAAACCTTCCTAATAAATCGTGTTCATTTCATATTTGAGTGGTGAAGTCTCGTCTGGTTGAATTACAGTCCGACTTGAAAGGCGACTCTGGTGATTTAGGACTGAGCCACCATTAAATTGGGGGACATGTGAAAAGACAGGAGATAGATTTAATAGACACTACAATCTGTAGTAAATCCAGATCCATAAACACTGAATCCTACATATCCCAGAATGCAACATAACCTCTTAAATTGGATCCTAGTGTTGTAGTACTCCAGATCGGTCTTGGTCTCGGACTGGAAGGGAGGAAGGAAGTTTGGAAGGGAGGAAGAAGGAAGGAAAGGAGGAAGGAAGGGAGGAAGAATGAAGGAACGGAGGGAGGGAGGAAAGAAGGAAGGAAATGAGGGAGGGAGGGAGGAAAGAAGGAAGGAGGGAGGAAGGAAAGAAGGAAGGAGGGAGGGAAGGAAGGAAGGAGGGAGGGAAGGAGGGAAGGACAGAAAGAAGGAGGGAAGGAAGGAAGGACAGGAGGGAGGAAGGAAAGAAGGAAGGAGGGAGGGAGGGAGGGAAGGACAGAAGGAAGGAGGAAGGGAGGGAGGGAGGAAGGAAGGGAGGAAGGACGGAAGGAAGGAGGAAAGAAGGAAAGGAGGGATAAAGGAAGGAAAGGAGGGAGGAAGGACAGAAGGCTGGAGGAAGGAGGGAGGGAAGGAAAGGAGGGATGAAGGAAGGAAAGGAGGGATGAAGGAAGGAAAGGAGGGAGGAAGGAAAGAAGGAAGGAGGGAGGGAAGGAAGGAAGGAAGGAAGGAAGGAAGGGAAGTCACTCTCTTCTCTGCTCTGTTAAAGTAGCTGGAAAGAGTTTGACCTGCGAGCGCTGTCCATGGTGCTGAAACCATCTCTGGGTTGGTTTTATATGGTAACAAACAGCCTTTAGTGTTAATATGATATTCTATATGATATTACAGTATGTTCTATCTTCATTCACAGCAATGCTATTATCACTCAGCTACTTTCAAGTCAATAAAGTACACATTGAAATTGAAATCACCCCTATTTTAAACCAATGCCAGTAAATGCCAGTGGACCAAAACACAGCTGTCAACTCTTTAGCTTCTTCATCACAAATTGATTTGTAGTTGAATTATTTTACTCATACTGTAATAGTGCTGGAAAGAGCTTGAACTGTGAGCGCTGTCCATGGTCCTGAAATCATCTCTGGGTTGGTTTTATATGGTAACACACATGTGACAAACAGCCGGTACTCTCTGGTCATGGTAATGTCTTGGTCTCGGTTGGTCTTGACTACAACACTATTAGACCCTCCCTCTTTTGCTAAACGCCACAAGTTAACATCGACTTCCTCCAAGCTCAAGCTAAGACAAACCAGCTGTTTTCAGTGACTGAATAATACTCACAATGACGAGTGAAGCCTCTTTTAAGGGGAAGATTTTAAAAAGCAATGGTTTTGATTGGTTAAATATAGAAATAGCTCAACACTATGATCACAGGCACAGTTTTTTTCTTTCCTGCTTAAATACAAAGAAGTTTCAAAACTATCAGAGAATCACAAGGTTTCAAAGAGTCTCGTTCTGCTATGAAACTATCTAGGTTAACTCAGCTCAGTCTGAAATAAGTGGGACAATGTTGCTGAGGAAAAAATAAAAGATGTGACATTTGGAGACGGCTGTGATGAGTTCATTCTGAATGAGAATATACAGTAGAGTAAAAAGTGAACTTACTATAAATCAGTCTACTATTTTTGTAGTATTTGTCTTCTCTTTTATTTTTTTAGAGGAACTGGGGCAAGGGAGAAAGAAGGAAGGAAAGGAGGAAGGAAGGAAGGAAGGAAAGAAAGGAGGAAAGAAGGGAGGAAGGAAGGAAGGAAAGGAGGGAAGGAGGAAGGGAGGAAGGAAGGGAAGGAGGGAAGGAAGGAAGGGAGGAAGGAAGGGAAGGAGGGAAGGAAGGAAGGAAGGAAAGGAGGGAAGAAGGAAGGGAGGAAGGATGTTAGGAGGGAGGAAGGACACAAGAAAGGAGGGAAGGAAAGAAGGAAAGGAGGGAGGAACGGAAGGAAGGAAGGAAGGAAGGAAGGAAGGAAGAAAGGAAGAAAAGAAAGGAGGAAAGAAGGGAGGAAGGAAGGAAGGAAAGGAGGGAGGAAGGAAGGAAGGAGGGAGGGAGGAAATAGGGAAGGAGGGAGGGAGGGAAGGAAGGGAAGAGGAAGGAGGGAAGGAAGGAA
Organism: Scomber colias; assembly: GCA_021039105.1. NCBI lineage: Eukaryota > Metazoa > Chordata > Actinopteri > Scombriformes > Scombridae > Scomber > Scomber colias. The sequence continues at coordinate 56,154 of JAJDFG010000924.1, read as the reverse complement.
GGAAGGAAAGGAGGGAAGAAGGAAGGGAGGAAGGATGTTAGGAGGGAGGAAGGACACAAGAAAGGAGGGAAGGAAAGAAGGAAAGGAGGGAGGAACGGAAGGAAGGGAGGAAGGAAGGAAGGAAGAAAGGAAGAAAGGAGCGAGGAAGGAGGGAGAGAGGAAAGGAAGGAAGGAGCGAGGAAGGAGGGAGAGAAGAAAGGAAGGAAGGAAGGAAGGAAGGAAGGGAAGGAAGGAATGTAGGTAGGGAGGAAAGAAGGACAGAAGGAAGGAAGGAAGGAAGGAAGGAAGGAAAGAAGGAAGGGAGGAAAGAAGGAACAGTCAAAACAGACAGGGTCAATTTGACCCGGGAGGACGACACAAAGGTTAAAGGGGGTAAAACCAGTGTAATGAAATTGAAATAATAAATAGAAGTATTTTCTTCAAAGTTGGAGAAGGAGGTAAAGAAACATCCAGTGCTGGCCAGACTTCCTCTGCCTCAGGGCTCGTACACTGCTGCCATCATTATCCGTGCTATTAGCTGTGCTACTGTCCTGATCTCAACTATGATGTAACTTAGTTTGTTTACCAAGGAGAGCTTGAACTCACTTTCAAATGAAATCAATGCAGGAAGATCGCCAGGATTTCAGATAACTGGTTCAAGCTGCTGAAACCCCAAAGAAGCACAGTGATGGGCCGACTTGTTACGTCAAGTCTAGTACTCATCAGAGATCTGGTCATCATTTACAGTTTCTGGATCCTCCTATTTTATCTTTAACCCTCCTGTTATCCTCGAGTCAAGGAAGGAAGGGAGGGAGGAAGGAAGGATGGAAAGAAGGAAGGGAGGGAGGAAGGAAAGGAGGGAGGAAGGAAGGAAGGTAGGAAAGGAGGAAAGGAAAGAAGGAAGGAAGGAAAGGAGGGAGGAAGTAATCAACTTATTTTACAATTATGTTCTAATGTGTGTATTTGTACAATTATGATTCAGATTCATTTAACCTTTCTGTCGTCCTCCAACCTACTTTCCTCCCTTCCTTCCTCTGTCCTTCTTTCCTTCCTTCATGTTTTTCTTTCTCCCTCCCTCCCTTCCTCCTTTCTTCTTCCTCCATTCCTCCCTCCTTCCTTCCTCCCTCCCTTCTTCCTTCCTTTCTTCTTTCCTCCCTCCTTTCCTTCCTTCTTCCTTCCTTTCTTCTTTCCTCCCTCCTTTCCTTCCCTCCTTCCTTCCTTCTTTCCTTCTTTCTCCATTCCTTCGTTCCTTAATTCCTCCCTTTCTTCATTCTGTCCTTCCTTCTTTCCTTTTTTCCTTCCTTCTGTCCTTTTTTCCATCCGTCCTTCCTTCCTCCCTCTCTCCTTCCCTTCCTCCCTTCCTAAGATCTAAGATCAGCTATTAGAATGGGTGAAATAAAACTATTAACTCCAGTCAGGTATCATTACATCATAAACAACAGTTTGGGAGGCGGAAGAAGGAAGGAAGGGAGGAAGGAAGGGAGGAAGGGAGGAAGAAGGAAGGAAAGGAGGAAGAAGGAAGGAAAGGAGGGAAGGAAGGGAGGAAGGAAGGAAGGTAGGAGGGAGGGAGGAAAGAAGGAAGGAAGGAGGGAAAGAAGGGAGAAGGAAAGAAGGAAAGAAGGACAAAAGGAAGGACGGGAGGAAGGAAGGAAAGAAGGACAGAAGGAATGCTTGAATACCATTCCTCTTTAAACTCTCTCTAAAAGTCAGAAACTCAAACTCTCATGAAATCCTCGTCTTGAGTCCAAGCAGTCTAAAAAGTACAACCTCTTCAGTAACGTATTACAAAGACTTTCAGTAGCGTGGGAATGTCTGGAAAAAGAGTCGTCAATGTGCAGAATAAAGTATTAATAAGAACAATATGATTAATGGGTTAGGGTTATGATCTACAGTTCTTTATTTTCTATTTATATAAACTACAGATGGTGTGATAGGTACAGTAGGCGTTGATGACAGCCACTTCTGATTGAGCTCGAGACAGAGTAATGGAAAGCTCTGTAATAATCTATCACTGAGTGTTAAAGGTCAAGAAAGGGACTCTAACAACTTTCTGGTCACCACAGTAATCGTGTGGTGGAGTGATGGAGCTCAACATCTATCTGATAATGTATGACAACCATAGACTGCATACATATATATATATATATATATATATCTATAATGGACCTAACTGCTGCTTTGAGGCCAACAGTATCGGATCTGAGCAGCGGCATTTTGAAAATCTGAGGTGCATATCGGGGAAAAAAAGCACACAGCGCACTCTTGCTCGCTCGCTCCAGATTCTGGGAGATTGTGGCTGTGTCTCAATTGCGAGGCTGCATCCTTCGAAGTACGCGGCCTCTGCGGCCTTCGAAGGATGCAGCCTTCTGAGGAACCTCCGAAGGCTGCATCAACCGTTGTTAAATGAGACGGTCTAGCTTTCGAGGCATTTCCTGGTTGCGTCACCAGCTGTTCCCGCCCATAAGACGAGAAAGACGTCTCGCGCAAAGGATCTTGGGATCTGGGAGCATCTGGGAGGCCGGCGAAGGATAGTAGCGATGCATCCTCGAAAAAGAGGGAAAAGAAGGCCGCATTTCAAGGCTGCATTTGAAGGAGTCTTCGAATTGGGACAGCCTTCGCGCGGCGTTGTGACGTAATCGGCCTCTAAATGCGTACTTCGTAGGATGCAGCCTCGCAATTGAGACACAGCCACAGTCTCATTTGCGTCCTACTCTGTCTTTGGTTTTGCCCCAGTAATAGAGAGGAAGAACAAAGGTGTTGGAGTAGAGAGAGTTGTCTATCAGCTACAGTTGAAACCGAATCCAAGGACATTATGAAGCTGAGGGAGGAAGAGGAAGGTAGGAGTTCACTATGAGTTCAGGGTCGTAGCGAGGTCAGAGCTCAGGCTGAGACTCAACATTACGTTATTATTATATTTATTATTCATGTTTGTGCACGAAGAGAAGCACACAGCTCACCGCCTTGTTGCTATGCAGTTCAAACACTAAATAAAAGATGTTTGCCTCTGTAAGAACCATTTTAACCCTCCTGTTGTCCTCGAGTCAAGGAAGGAAGAGAGGGAGGGAGGAAGGAAGGAAAAGAGGGAGGGAGGAAGGAAGGAAAGGAGGGAGGGAGGGGGGGAAGGAAGGAAGGCGGGAGGGAAGAAGGAAGGAAGGAAAGGAGGGAGGGAAGAAGGAAGGAAGGGAGGGAGGGAGGGAGGGAGGGGGGAAGGAAGGAAGAAAAGGAGGGAGAAAGGAAGGAAAGGAGGAAGGAAAGGAAGGAAGGACAGAAGGAGGGAGGGAGGAAGGAAGGAAGAAAAGGAGGGAGAGAGGAAGGAAAAGAGGAAGGAAAGGAAGGAAAGACAGAAGGAGGGAGGGAGGAAGGAAGGAAGGAAAGGAGGGAGGATGGATGGATGGATGGAAGGAAGGAAAGAAGGGGGGAAGGAAGGGAGAAGGAAGGAAGGACAGAAGGAGGGAGGAAGGAAAGAAGGAGGGAGGGAGGGAGGGAGGAAGGAAGGACAGAACGAAGGAAGGTAGGAAGGAAGGAAGGATGGAAGAAACAGTCAAAACAGACGGGGTCAATTCAAACACTAAATAAAAGATGTTTGCCTCTGTAAGAACATGTTGATGTGGTTAAATTGTCCCAAAGATATCACCACACCATCACCATAGCGATACAGCTGATTCATCATTTCCTTATATATTTAGTGTAGAACTCATCTAGCAGCTGAGCCCACTCCTCCCTTCCTTCTTTCCTCCCCCTCCCTTCCTTCTTTCCTTACTTCGTCCCTTCTTTCCTCTGTCCTTTTTTCCTTACTTCGTCCCTTCCTCTTTTCCTTTATCCCTCCCTCCAACCTTCCTTCTTTCCTTACTTCCTCCCATCCTCTTTTCCTCCCTTCCTTCTTTCCTCTGTCCTTCTTCCCTTACTTCCCCCCTTCCTCTTTGCCTTCCTTCCTTCTTTCCTCTGTCCTTTTTTCCTTACTTCCTCCCTTCCTCTTTTCCTCTGTCCTTTTTTCCTTACTCCTTCCTACCTCCCTCCCTCCCTTCTTCCCTCCCTCCCTCCCTTCCTTCTTTCCTTCCTTCCTTCTTCCTTCCTTGATATATTTGGTGTAGATGTCATATAGCAGCTGAGCCCACTCCTCCCTTCCTTCTTTCCTCTGTCCTTCTTTCCTCACTTCCTCCCTCCCTCCAACCTTCCTTCTTTCCTCTGTCCTTCTTTCCTTACTTCCTCTTTCCTTTCTCCCTCCCTCCAACCTTCCTTCTTTCCTCTGTCCTTCTTTCCTCCCTCCTTCCAACCTTCCTTCTTTCCTTACTTCCTCCCATCCTCTTTTCCTCCCTTCCTTCTTTTCTCTGTCCTTCTTCCCTTACTTCCCCCCTTCCTCTTTGCCTTCCTTCCTTCTTTCCTCTGTCCTTTTTTCCTTACTTCGTCCCTTCCTCTTTTCCTTTATCCCTCCCTCCAACCTTCCTTCTTTCCTTACTTCCTCCCATCCTCTTTTCCTCCCTTCCTTCTTTCCTCTGTCCTTCTTCCCTTACTTCCCCCCTTCCTCTTTGCCTTCCTTCCTTCTTTCCTCTGTCTTTTTTTCCTTACTTCCTCCTTTCCTCTTTTCCTTCCTTCCTTCTTTCCCCTGTCCTTTTTTCCTTACTTCCTCCCTTCCTCTTTTCCTTCCTTCCTTCTTTCCTCTGTCCTTTTTTCCTTACTCCTTCCTACCTCCCTCCAACCTTCCTTCTTTCCTCTGTCCTTTCTTCCTTCCTTCCTTCCTCCTTCCCTCCCTCCCTTCTTCCCTCCCTCCCTCCCTTCCTTCTTTCCTTCCTTCCTTCTTCCTTCCTTGATATATTTGGTGTAGATGTCATATAGCAGCTGAGCCCACTCCTCCCTTCCTTCTTTCCTCTGTCCTTCTTTCCTCACTTCCTCCCTCCCTCCAACCTTCCTTCTTTCCTCTGTCCTTCTTTCCTTACTTCCTCTTTCCTTTCTCCCTCCCTCCAACCTTCCTTCTTTCCTCTGTCCTTCTTCCCTCCCTCCCTCCAACCCTTCCTTCTTTCCTCTGTCCTTCTTTCCTTATACTTCCTCTTTTCCTTTCTCCCTCCCTCCAACCTTCCTTCTTTCCTGTCCTTCTTTCCTCCCTCCCTCCAACCTTCCTTCTTTCCTCTGTCCTTCTTTCCTCTGTCCTTCTTTCCTCCCTCCCTCCAACCTTCCTTATTTCCTCTGTCCTTCTTTCCTTACTTCCTCTTTCCTTTCTACCTCCCTCTAACCTTCCTCCTTTCCTCTGTCCTTCTTTCCTCCCTTCCTCTTTTCCTTTCTCCCTCCCTCCAACCTTCCTTCTTTCCTCTGTCCTTCTTTCCTCACTTCCTCTTTCCTTTCTCCCTCCCTCCAACCTTCCTTCTTTCCTCTGTCCTTCTTTCCTCCCTCCCTCCAACCTTCCTTCTTTCCTCTGTCCTTCTTTCCTCACTTCCTCCCTCCCTCCAACCTTCCTTCTTTCCTCCCTCCCTTCCTTCCTTCCTCCTCCCTCCCTTCTTTCTTTCTTTCCTTTCCTACCTTCCTTCCGTCCTTCCTTCTTTCCTTTCCTACCTTCCTACCTTCCTTCCTTCTTCCTCCTTCCTCCTTCCCCCCTTCCTCCCTTGATATATATGGTGTCGTTCTCATATAGCAGCTGAGCCCACTTGATCCTGTATATGTCCCAATGTGTCCACATGGGTAATCATAATAAATGTCTCACTTTTAAAAGCAATGAAACTCAAAGTGTTTGTGTTCTAGCGTTTCTCATTCTGGATCTCTGCTGCTCTTTAGACGTTAAATCAACTCAAATTGAAACACGCCTGGCTGGCAGCGCACTCCTCCCTTCCCTCTTTCCTCCCCTCCCTTCCTTCCTTCCTTCTTTCCTCTGTCCTTCCTTCCTTACTTCCTCCCTTCCTTCTTTCCTCTATCCTTCTTTCCTTCTTTTCTTACTTCCTCTTTTCCTTTCTCCCTCCCTCCAACCTTCCTTCTTTCCTCTGTCCTTCTTTCCTTACTTCCTCTTTTCCTTTCTCCCTTCCTCTAACCTTCCTTCTTTCCTCTGTCCTTCTTTCCTTACTTCCTCTTTCCTTTCTCCCTCCCTCCAACCTTCCTTCTTTCCTCTGTCCTTCTTTCCTCCCTCCCTCCAACCTTCCTTCTTTCCTCTGTCCTTCTTTCCTTACTTCCTCTTTTCCTTTCTCCCTCCCTCCAACCTTCCTTCTTTCCTCTGTCCTTCTTCCCTTCCTTCCTCCCTCCCTCCCTCCCTCCAACCTTCCTTCTTTCTTTCCTTCCTTCCTTCCTTCTTCCTCCTTCCTCCCTTGATATATTTAGTGTCGTTCTCACATAGCAGCTGAGCCCACTTGATCCTGTTTATGTACCAATGTGTTGGTTCCTCTGTCCTTCTTTCCTTACTTCCTCTTTTCCTTTCTCCCTCCCTTCCTTCTTTCTTTCCTTCCTTCCTTCTTATTCCTTCCTCCCTTCCTCCCTTGATATATTTGGTGTAGATCTCATGTAGCAGCTGAGCCCACTTGATCCTGTATATGTCCCAATGTGTCCACATGGGTAATCATAATAAATGTCTCACGTTTAAAAGCAATGAAACTCAAAGTGTTTGTGTTATAGCGTTTCTCATTCTGGATCTCTGCCGCTCTTTAGACGTTAAATCAACTCAAATTGAAACACGCCTGGCTGGCAGCACACTCAATTCTCTTTGCTGATGAACGTTGGGCCTCATCTTTCATTTCATCTCCCAAAGCTTTTCTTTTCTGCTTCACATTAACGGAGCCAAACATTCACACCTGCTGCCCTGCATTGTTGGCCACTGGAAGTTGACCAGTTGAACCAGAGCACTGTTGGCTCGTAATCATATCTAGGGATCATTGTGTTGGTTAAATGCTCGACTGAACTGGAGAGACAGGGAAATATTACAGAGGAGAAAAAACTAAATAAACTGTTTGACTCTCCTGTTGTCCTCGAGTCAAGGAAGGAAGGGAAGAAGGAAGAAAGGAAGGAAGGAAGGAGGGAAGGACGGAAGGAGGGAAAGAAGGAAGGAAGGAAGGACAGTAGCGGTGGTTCCAGTGTAAATGGACTCAGGAAGGAAGGAAGGACAGAAGGAAGGGAGGAAGGAAGGACAGAAGGAAGGAGGGAAAGAAGGTAGGATTGAAGGAAGAAAGGAAGGAAGGAACACTGCTCAGAGAGTCACAAAACCTTACAAGTCACTCTTACTACACAGACACAAGCTCTTCCTCTCCCCCCAAAAAAACTCAAATCCAGCCTCCATCACTCTCCACACACACACACACACACACACACACACACACACACACACACACAACCTCCATCTCCCTCCAAACACACACAGACAGCTTCTCGTCCCATCGGAGACAACATGTGACGTTTCCCTCTCCTGCTGTTAGTCGTTGACCTTTTCCTGTTCCTCATCACTCCCACTCTGAGAAACCGCTCTGTCCGTTTTCTCCACATTCACGTCACAGTTTCAACACTGACCACTGTCTCTTGTCCTCTTTCTCTTTCCTATAATCTACCTAATTGTATTTTTAAAGGGGAGCTATCATGCTTTTGGGTGTTTTTTTTTAATATTATTATTGATCATTACTTTTTAATCCAGAGGTGTCAAACTCATTTTCATTAAAGGACCACATACAGACCAATTTGATCTGATGTGGGCCGGATCATTAAAAAGATGGAAGGAAAGAGGGAAGGAAGGAAGGAAGGAAGGAAATAAGAAGGGAAGGAAGGAAAAACAGGCAAAAGGAAGGAGGGAAGAAAGGTAGGAAAGAGAGATAGTGAAGGACGGACAGACAGAAGGAAGGAAGGGAGAAAGGAAGGAAGGCAGATGGAAGGAAGGAAGGACAGAAGGAAGAAAGGAAGGAAGGACAGATGGAAGGAAGGACAGATGGAAGAAAGGAAGGAAGGACAGATGGAAGAAAAGAAGGAAGGACAGATGGAAGGAAGGAAGGAAGAAAGGAAGGAAGGACAGATGGAAGGAAGGAAGGACAGATGTAAGAAAGGACAGAAGGAAGGAAGGACAGATGGAAGGAAGGACAGATGGAAGGAAGGAAGAAAGGACAGAAGGAAGAAAGGAAGAAAGGACAGAAGGAAGAAAGGAAGAAAGGACAGAAGGAAGAAAGGAAGGAAGGACAGATAGAAGGAAGGAAGGAAGGAAGGAAGGACAGATGGATGGAAGGAAAAGAGCACTGGATGGCAAGTGGGCCGGATCGCACCCCTCGGCGGGCCGTATTTGGCCCGCGGGCCGCATGTTTGACACCCCTGTTTTAATCTATGCCTACGTACCGGACCAAATTCTGTTCAGTGTCAGCTTGAAGTCATCTTAAAACCCCCTTTTTCCCTCATCATCTCCTTTGAAAGTAGCATCATGTGTGTCAGACTTCAGCTGAGGGAATACATAGATTATATGAACCGTAGCGTTTAATGATGCAGTTACAGTAGCGCTCACTGTATGTATCACGTTGCCAAGGGAACCTATAGCCCATCAGTGATCAGAATCTAGTTTGTATTGATTTGCAGGTTGTTGTTGCTCTGACTGAATAAAAAAAAATCACATTATATATATTATATTTCCTCTTTCTATTGTTATTATGGGAGGACTTAATTCATCTAGAAGCTCTGATTTACACTTTTACACAGTTTACGAGACAATTACCACCAATTTACCAGTTGACCTCGCACTCCTTCATATAACTCACTCAAACCCAAACTGAGAAATACACCATTTTCCAGCTGAGTACCACGATTTATTTTACACTAGAAAACGACTGAAAACACCTGAAACAGTTGAAAAAAAGAGAGTGAGTGATGGTGGTTGGGAGTTTTTGAGATAAAGCAACATCTTAATTAGTCATGTGCCTCCCAGCCGAGAGGAGGAGAGTAGTTTTTTACACGAGGGGTGTTGTTGTAATGGATGAGTGTAGGGAAGCCAGCCCAGTATAATAGAGCTTAGAGGAGAAGACAGAATGACAGACACATGAGTTTGGAGGCCATCCAGTGTGTGTGTGCATGTGTGTGTGTGTGTGTGTGTGTGTCTATGCATGCATGACTTAACTAATCCTGTGTGTAAAGATGGTGAAGTGTCTTGGCTTTGGATGACATAGCAACAGACCACACAGGCTGCTGCAGAGCGACATCTCCATCCAGAATCTACCTCCCAGCTGCAGCATGCCGAGCCAACGTCGTCCCGCTCCAACGTGTCCCTCCCAGCTGTACGGTTCGGGGGGCCAAAGTCATCACAATCCAATATGGCCCCTTCTGGATGCAGCGTCTAAATGCCAAACATATCAAAACACACAACTTGTACTTTCCAAGCTCGAGCATCTTAAGAGACACTTCAATCTAGTGATTACCCTCCAGCCGTCCCTCTGTTTGGCCGACAAAAGCATATTCTACTCAGCGTCGCTCACATAAAGTGTGAGATAATGAAACGGCGGTCATTACCCTGCAGTCATTTCATCCAAACACACATAAAAATATCATCTGAGTTGTGAATGGAGAGCAAGAAACAGTTTATTCCAGTAATTACAAACCAGCTATTTCATGTGAAGCCAAAGGCACAGGAAGCTGGAGATGGCCTCTCAGTTCCATCTCAACACACACGCGTAATTGTTGCTTGTGGAGAAAACATCTGTGACGCAAGGAAGGAAAGGAAAGGAGGGAGGGAGGAAGGAAGGGAGGAACGCAAAAGTCATCACAGTCCTAACGCTTATAGAAAGTATGTTTCTGGAAGGAAGGAAAGAGGGAGAGAGGAAGGAAGAAGGAAGGAAAGGAGGTAGAAAGGAAGGAGTGAAGGAAGGAAGGGAGGGAGAAGGGAGGAAGGGAGAAGAAGGAAAGGAGGGAGGAAGGAGGAAGGAAGGAGTGAGGAAAGGAGGTAGGAAGGAAGAAAGGGAGGAAGAAAGAAGGAAAGGAAAGAGGAAGGAAGGAAGGAAAGGAGGGAGGGAGGAAGAAGGGAGGAAGAAGGAAGGAAAGGAGGGAGGAAAGTTGGAAAGGAAGGGAGGAAGGAGGAAGGAAAGGAGGGAGGAAGGAAGGAGTGAAGGAAGGAAAGACGTAAAGGAGGGAGGAGGAAGGAAGGAAAGGAGGGAGGAAGGGATGGAGGGAGGGAGGAAGGAAGGAGGGAGGAAGGAAGGAAGGAGGAAGGAAGGAAGGAAGGAAGGCGTGAAGGAAGGAAGGGAGGGAAAAGGAAGGAAGGGAAGGAAAGGAAAGGAGGGAGGGAGGAAGGAAGGGACGAAGGAAGAAGGAAGGAAAGGAGGTAGAAAGGAAGGAGTGAAGGAAGGAAGGGAGGGAGAAGGGAGGAAGAAGGAAAGGAGGGAGGAAGAAGGAAGGAAGGGAGGGAAAAGGAAAGGAGGGAGGGAGGAGGAAGGAAGGAAGGAAGAAAGGAAGGGAGGGAGGAAGAAGGAAGGAAAGGAGGGAGGAAAGACGGAAAGGAAGGAAGGGAGGAAAGGAGGGAGGAAGGAAGGAAAAGAGGGAGGAAGGAAGGAAGGAAGGAAGGAAGGAAGGGAGGTGGGAGAAGGAAGGAAGGAAGGAAGGAAGGAAGGACGGGAGGAAGGACACATAAAAATATCATCTGAGTTGTGAATGGAGAGCAAGAAACAGTTTATTCCAGTAATTACCAACCAGCTATTTCAAGTGAAGCCAAAGGCACAGGAAGCTGGAGATGGCCTCTCAGTTCCATCTCAACACACACGCGTAATTGTTGCTTGTGGAGAAAACATCTGTGACGCAAGGAAGGAAAGGAAAGGAAAGGAAAGGAGGGAGGGAGGGAGGGAGGAAGGAAGGGAGGAACGCAAAAGTCATCACAGTCCTAACGTTTATAGGAAGTATGTTTCTGCTTCTTATGTTTTATATAGATGGATATACAGGAAGGAAGGGGGGAAGAAGGAAGGAAAGGAGCGAGGAAGGAAGGAAAGAAGGAAGGTAGGAGGAAGGAAGGAAAGGAGGGAGGGAGGAAAGACAGAAAGGAAGGGAGGAAGGAGGAAGGAAGAAAAAGAAGGAGGAAGGAGGAAGGAAGGAAAGGAGGGAAGGAAGAAGGTAGGAAGAAGGAAGGAAGGAAGGAAGGGAGGGAAGGAGGGATGTAGGGAGGTAGGGAGGAGGGAGGAGGAAGGAAGAAGGAAGGAAGGCAGGAAGAATGAAGGAAAGGAGGGAGGGAAGAAGGGAAGTAAAGGAGTGAGGAAAGATGGAAAGGGAGGGAGGAAGGAAGAAGGAAGGAAGGGAGGAAAGAAAAGAAGGAGGGAGGGCAGAAGGACAGATGGCAGGAAGGAGGGAAGGAAAGAAGGAAGAAGGGCGGAAGGACAGATGGAAGGAAGGAGGGAAGGAAAGAAGGAGGGAGGGAGGGAGGGAGGGAGGGAGGAAGGACAGACGAAGGAAGAAAGGAAGGAAAGAAGGAACAGTCAAAACAGACGGGGTCAATTTGACCCGGGAGGACGACAGAAGGTTAATACATATATAAATAAATAAATGTCTTGGCCAATGACACAGAGATAGGAAACAGGAAGTATGTTTCTGTTCATGTTGTATATCTGTTCTGGGTTTATTATCATTTTACATATTTGCCATAAAATCACCAAAAAAAGAGCATAAACTAAATCATTAATAATAATATCAACACTAATCCAGTTTAAACCTCTGATTCTATTAAACTAATACAATCACTTCACACAGAATTATAACTGCTGTATTTCATTACTGATAATGTTCATTGTTCATTGTGTTTGATTTGAATCTTCACACAATCCTCCATGAACCCGATCCCTCATCCCTCCCTTCATAATCACCTGAATATTAAATACTAACATCACTCAATCACTAGTCTGTCCATTACTAGGCTTTGAGGATTTATTAAGGATAGTTTATTCCTTATAAACAAATATTATTATTCTACTTTTATTCTCTTATTTTAACAAATCCCATAAAAAGACCAAAAGCTAAAATAAATTAATCCTACTTATAATAATTGTGTGTGTGTGGATCAAAGCTTGATAATATCTAATTCCTCTGAGCTGTAGACCACACACACACACACACACACACACACACACTCACACACTCCTGCTGCCAGAAATACTCACTAGAGCCCCAAATGTGTATTAATCCGCAGCTGAAAATAGTCCCTTGCAGACTGTTTAAGTATTGTTTGTTAAAATTTAAAAGGACGGAGGGAGAAAGGAAAAGAGGAAGGGAGGAAGGAAGGGAGGGGGGAGGAAAGAAAGAGAGAAGGAGGGAGGGAGGGAGGGAGGAAGATAGGAAGGAAGGAAGGAAGGAAGGAAGGACAGAAGGACTGAGAAAAGAATGAAGGGAGGAAGGTGGGGGGGAGGAAGGAAGGAAGAAGGATGGAGGAAGAAAGAAAGGGGGAAGGAACGAAGGAACGAAAGAACGAAGGAACGAAGGATGGAAGGACTGAGGAAAGAATGAAGGGAGGAAGGTAGGGGGGAGGAAAGAAAGAGAGAAAGAAGGAAAGAAGGAAGGAAGTAAGGAAGGACGGATGAAAACAAGGAAGGAAGGAACAAAGGACGGAAGGACTGAGGAAAGAATGAAGGGAGGTAGGGGGGAGGAAAGGAAGAAGGAAGGAAGGAAGAGGGAGGGAGGAAGGGAGGAAGGGAAGAAAGAAGGAACAGTCAAAACAGACGGGGTCAATTTGACCCGTGAGGACGACAGGAAGGTTAAAAAAATAAACCGGTGTGTTTAGTACTGAGATCCACAGAGGAAGCAGACAAGTCTAAATATTGAGAGATGCCCTAAAACACATTGTTGGTTTTACTCTTTAGATTTTTTGCCAGTAAGAATTTGATTTACACTTTAAAAATCCAACATTTGTGTTTCACTAAAAACCTCCCCGGACCTTAACCATAATTTATTAGCAATGACTCTAATCTCTAATCTCTCCCTTAACTGCTGACAAATGCCCGACTGTGTCACTGAGAGCTACGAGGACTTCCTGGAAGTTTATGAATTCCCAAACACACATAAAACTGTCTCAGCAAATCTCAGTCAGCTGTGATATAAAACACACCTCGACGTATATATAAAGCTTCATCATAAAATTATAAAACACATCCTTCACAGAAACAGCAAAGAGAGCCTCAGAGAAGGAAGGACGAAAGGGGGATGGAGGAAGGAAAGAAGGAAGGAAGGGAGGAAGAAGGAAGGAAAGGAAGGAAGGGAGGAATAAGGAAGGAAAGGAAAGAAGGAAGGAAAGGAGGGAGGAAGAAAGGAAAGAAAGGAGGAAGGAAGAAGGAAGGAAAGGAGGGAGGGAAGGAAAGGAAGGAGGGATTAAGGGAAGAAGACGGAAAGAAAGGAGGGAGGAAAGAAGGAAAGGAAGGGAGGAAGGAGGATGGAAAGGACGGAGGAAGGAAGGAAGGAAGAAGGAAGGAAAGGAAGGAAGGGAGGAATAAGGAAGGAAAGGAAAGAAGGGAGGAATAAGGAAGGAAGGAAAGGAGGGAGGAAGAAGGAAAGAAAGGAGGGAGGAAAGATGGAAAGGAAGGAAGGGAGGAAGGAAGGGAGGAAAGAAGGGAGGGAGGAAGGAAGAAGGAAGGAAGGAAGGAAGGGAGGGTAGGGAGTCAGCTGTAATATAAAACACACCCAGCTGATAACGGCTCGGAGAACTGGTACAAGATGAGGAGCTGAAATCCTGCTAATCTATAATCAACTATCAAAGAGATTCAGTGTGTCATAAAGACTCAGAGAGCCTCAGAGAGCCTCAGAGAGACTCAGAGACCCTCAGAGAGTAATAAAAGCCCATCTCTACTCTCTCCTAATGTATTAAAACCTAAAACATCAAAAACAAGCACAGATAAGCCTCCTGGAGAAACAGTCGCTTTCATTACACTCCCTCCAAAAAGCTTCAAAAGAGACTCGTAGTTATCATAACGCCTTCAACAATTTTTACACTTTATTATATTATAATATTTTATGTTATTTTATATTATATTATATTATTATAGGGAGTACATGAAATTTATACTCTGCTACATTTGAGTAACAACTGTCTCATTTATTAAAGACAGGATACTACATACTTCATACTACATACTAAACGACCAGATAGTAAGCAGACCATTACACTGTAGTAAACTAAGGAAGGAAAAGAGGGAGGGAAGAAGGAAGGAGGGAAGGAAGGAAAGACGGAAAGGAAAGAAGGAAGGAAGGAAAGAAGGAAGGAGGGAGGAAGGAAAGAAGGAGGAAAGATGGAAAGGAAGGGAGGAGGAAGAAGGAAGGAAAGAGTGAAGGAAAGAAGGAAGGAAGGAAAGAAGGAGGGAGGGAGGAAGGACAGATGGAAGGAAGGAAGGATGAACAGTCAAAACAGACGGGGTCAATTTGACCCGGGAGTACGACAGGAAGGTTAAAACATACACAAATAAATAACTGAATTTTGAAAAAAGCTAGTCTTGGCCAATGACTGCAGAGATAGGTGACAGGAAGGATGTTTAGTAACAACTGTCCCAACAGGAACAAGAGAAAGTCACACACAGTTTTTTTCTCAGCTTTAAATATAAAACTAAAAGTGTGACTCATAGAAATGTTCATATATATAATATCTGCTTCACTTCCTGCTTTTATATGCACATAATAATCAGATTATGATCAGAGAGAGGCATCGTGTAATTATGCGGTCGACTTATTAACTATAAGTTCAGTTATTATGGAATAAAGATGAAGTTTTGTCTACTGAACAGAATGTATAGATGTGATTCATTAGATAATATATTAAAATGTTTGTGCATTAGCTCTAAATGATCAAACATAAAGTGGGCTTTAAAGGTTAAGGTCACTATTTTTCTATTCTTCCTTCCTTCCTTCCTCCTTCTTTCTTCCTTCTTCTTCATCTTCCTTCTTCTTCTGTCTTTCTTCCTCCTTTCTTCCTTCTTCTTCGTCTTCCTTCTTCTTTGTTGTCTTCTTTCTTCCTTCTTCTCCTTCTTCTTCTTCCTCCTTCTTCTTTCTTCCTTCCTCCTTCTTTCTTCCTTCTTCTTTGTTGTCTTCTTTCTTCCTTCTCCTTCTTTCTTCCTTCCTTCTTCTTCTGTCTTTCTTCTTTCTTCCTTATCCTTCCGTCCGTCAGTCCTTCTCTTCCTCTCCTTATATTATTACCAGTGAGGTTCTCATATAAACACTAAAGTAGAGTTTCCTCTCTCTATAATAGTTGTTACTGTCATACTGACCATTAGAAGATTTCCTCTAAATACACTTACAATAGATAATAGAAGCCAATTTGGAGAAAACAAACATATTTAAAAGGTGTTCTAAAGATAATTTGAGGCTTCAGTTGATAAAGTGAATATCTTTAATGTTTGAAGTCTCTTTTAGTCAAATATTCCCTCTTACCTGTTCAGCTGCTGTGGAAAGATCACAACAACAGAAAAAGTGATTTGCACTAAAAAGACAAACTCTGAATACTTAATGTTATTATTTTGGATGGCTCAAACTTCATATTAGCTTCAGTTTAACTTTATTTTAGGGCTGTCAAACAATTAATTTTTAAAATCGCGATTAATCGCAGAATTTCCATAGTTAATCACGATTAATCACGTTTTAAATTGCATGATTTAAAATCCTGTTATTTTCCATTTGAAGGCAGTTTTAAGCCCATAATGTAAAGCATTTCTTACCAGAGTGTCTTAACTGGGAATCAATCACGGCTCTGCTGCGACTCCCACACTCCAAAATGGTCCTTTGGTGGAGCTGAGCTGGCTTGGCTGCACCTGGGTGTTTAGCGTGGAGGTGCTAACTCAAACTCCACGTACTCCGGTGGTAGTTAAACTCCGTTTGACACAGGTTGCATTTTACTTTTGACTTGTCAACTGAAGCGTCTGGAAGTGTTTTAAAGTTAAACAAGCCGTTCAAAAGTCCAGTAGCTCTCTTACTTTCCATCAGCGCGGTAGGTTTACTGCAGGAGGCCACTTCAAAGCATAGCGCTACAGCTAGAGGAGCCGTCTACGGGGGAGTAGAAGGGACAAAAAGGCTTGCAACGTTAAAATGCGATTAAAAAAAATTAACGCGTTATGGATTGCATTAATCTAATCACGATCAACGTGTTAACGCTGACAGCCCTAGTTTATTTAATTTTGTTCTTACATTAAAATAAAGAGATCTCTGATTGGTCAGTATGAGCAGGAGGAGTGCATGTGTCAATGTTCATTTACGCACCTGACCGTTGTTTTTAAGGTGGACTTGATAGATTGTGAAGTTAACCTTTAAAGTATTAAAACACAAACAAACTCAACTAGTTTGGGTCACAGATGTTCAGACGAAGCCATTCCTTCAGGCTGTGTTTGATCAGTGCGGTGTGCTGTGACAGAGCAGCAGCTGATGACCGCAATTGCTAAGAGACGAGAGGGCATAGCTGACAAGTATCCACACACACACACACACACACACACGTTTGGCTCTCACACTCACATCAGGTAAAAGCACCTTTAACTAAAGTAGACAGGTAGCCTTTTTACCTCCTACTCACTCTCTCTCCACACTTCACACTCCTGTGGACAACAACTTTGACTCACTTTTACACACACACACACACACACACACACACACACACACACACACACACACACACAAACAAAATATCCCAAATCTTACCAAAACAGACCCGAGCATCACAAACATGTAGACAGGTTTTGCTTCTTCGCACACAGCCGAGTGTGTTGGATGTCAGTGCTGCTAACGACAGGAGACGGGTTTCTCTTTCTCTCTCTATCTCACACACACACACACACACGCACACACACACACACGCACACACACACCACCAAGATGCAGCCGACCACTCTGGACAGGTATCCACTCGCTCGCCCTTTCTGTCATTTCCTCTAAATGTCTAAATGTCTCACACACACACACACACACACACACACACACACACAGGATGATATTTTTGGCCAACAGGAGCTGACAGCGATCTTCTCCTTCCTCTCTCTGCCTTTTCTTACAGGTTTTGTTTTTCTGTGTGTCACTTTAATTAATTTAAATTCACTTTAATTCATTTAAATTAAACTTTATTGGCATTTTTTTGTGCTACAGCATCAACATACACTCAGATTAAATGTGGGAAACATTCACTGGGTTTGAGACGTTTCACATGGCTGAAGAGCTCCGACTACTAAATGTTTTTTATTGATTAACCTTCGTGTTGTCCTCTCGGGTCAAATTGACCCCGTCTGTTTTGACTGTTCCTTCTTTCCTCCCTTCCTTCCTCCCTTCTTTCCTTCCCTCCTTCTTCTTTCCTTCCCTCCTCCCTTTGTTCTTTCCTCCCCTCCTCCATTCGTTCTTTCCTCCCCATTACCTTCCTTCTTTCATCTGTCCTTCTTTCCTTCCTTCCTCTATTCCTTTCTCCCTCCCTCCCTCGCTCATTCCTTCCTTCTTTCTCCCTTCCATTCTTCCTTCCTCCTTCCCTTCTTTCCTTCCTTCTTTCTCCCTTCCATCCTTCCTTCCTCCCTCCTCCCTCCCTCCCTTCTTTCTCCCTTCAATCCTTCCTTCCTCCCTCCCTCCCTCACTCCCTTCTTTCCTTCCTTCCTCCCTTCCTCCGTCTCTTCCTTCCTTCCTTCTTCCTCCCTTCCATCCTTCCTTCCTCCCTCCCTCCTTTCCTTCCTTCCTCCCTCCCTCCCTTCCTTCGAGGACAGCAGGAGGGTTAACTGCTCATTTTGCCTAAAACACCAACTCTTACATCTGCATTACCTTTAGCAGACTCATCTAAAAACACTCACACACTTCAGATTCATACCAAACAGTCACAGCAATGAAACTAGAATGGCTTCAACAATTTAGCAGAGCAAATGAAATGACCGCAATAAAACTGCAGCTACATTTCGGCCTAAATGTGCACACTCAGCTGGATCACACTCGTTTTCAAATGCTCACATAGCAGCGAAGCTATAAACAATTAATGTACTGGAAAAAAACTACTCCGAGTGAATCACCTAGTGTAATAGAAATATGTACTATTATGTTTTATTGTCTTATATACACTAAGCCTGTACTGTCTTAGGGCAGAGTAAGGCTTCTCCTCCTCCTCCTCCTGTGTGAGCGTGATCAGCTGCAGGTTCCCAGCCATGCTAACAGGAGCGAGCCGCGAGCCGTGAGCTGTGGGATTCGGCCTTCAGCTTCTTACTCCTCGGCAGCCGGAGGCAGAGAGAGAAACTCCCCCAGGAAGAAAGATAGTAAAGCTATGAATGAACAAAGGACAACTGTGTATTAATTAAAGACACCTGTAAGTCTCAGAGGGGGACGAGATGCTCTGTGATGTATGAGAAGTGTATGAGGAGAAGTATGAGAGCTGAACTTCAATGCCGTCATGTTTCAGCCTGGAACATGTGATCCATATGCTAATGCTGATGGAGACATGTAGCTGTTTGTGAACGCTCCTTTATAAGAAAAAAAAAATCCCACGATAGTTCATTATTTTTTCTTTCCTTCCTCCCTTCCTCCCTCCTACCTTCCTTCCATCCTTCCTTTCCTTCCTCCCTTCCTTCCTCCGTCCTTCCTTCCCTTCCTTCCTTCTTCCCTCCTTCCTTCCTTCCCCGTCCTTCCTACCTTCCTCCCTCACTCCTACCTTCCTTCCTCTCTTCCTTCCTTCCTTCCCTCCCTGCTTTCCTCTGTCATTCTTTCCTTCTTTCCTTTCTCCCTCCCTCCTACCTTCCTTCCATCCTTCCTTTCCTTCCTCCCTTCCATCCTTCCTTTCCTTCCTCCCTTCCTTCCTTCCCCCGTCCTTCCTTCCCTTCCTTCCTTCTTCCCTCCTACCTTCATTTCCTTCCTTCCTTCCTTCCTCCCTCCTTCCTACCTTCCTCCCTCCTTTTCTTCCTTCCTTCCCTCCCTTCTTTCCTCTGTCATTCTTTCCTTCTTTCCTTTCTCCCTTCTACCTTCCTTCCATCCTTCTTTCCTCCGTTCACCCTCCTTTCCTTCCTCGACTCGAGGACAACAGGAGGGTTAAAGACTGTTGGAGACAAGTAGCTGTTTGTGAACGCTCCTTTATAAGAAAATAAAAATCCCATGACAGTTAATTATTTTTCCTTTCCTTCCTCCCTTCCTCCCTCCTACCTTCCTTCCATCCTTCCTTCCCCCTCCCTCCTTTTCTTCCTTCCGTCCTTCCCTCCTTCCTTCCTCCCTCCCTTCTTTCCTCCTTTCCTCCCTTCCTTTTTTCCTTTCTCCCTCCTTCCTTCCATCCTTCCTTTCCTTCCTTCCTTCCCCCGTCCTACCTTCCTTCCATCCTTCCTTCCCCCCTCCCTCCTTTTCTTCCTTCCTTCCTTCCCCTCCTTCCTCCCTCCCTTCTTTCCTCCCTTCCTTTTTTCCTTTCTCCCTCCTTCCTTCCATCCTTCCTTTCCTTCCTTCCTTCCTTCCTTCCTTTCCTTCCTTCCCTTCCTTCCTTCCTCCCTCCTACCTTCCTTCCTCCCTTCCTTCCTTCCTCCCTCCTTTTCTTCCTTCCTTCCCTCCCTTCTTTCCTCTGTCATTCTTTCCTTCTTTCCTTTCTCCCCTCCTACCTTCCTTCCATCCTTTTTTCCTCCGTTCACCCTCCTTTCCTTCCTCCCTTCCCCCGTCCTTCCTTCCCTTCCTTCCTTCTTCCCTCCTACCTTCCTTTCCTTCCTTCCTCCCTCCTTTTTCTTCCTTCCTTCCCTCCCTTCTTTCCTCTGTCATTCTTTCCTTTCTCCCTCCTACCTTCCTCCCTTCCTTCCTTTCCTCCATTCACCCTCCTTTCCTTCCTCCCCTCTTTTCTTCCTTCCTTCCTTCCTTGACTCGAGGACAACAGGAGGGTTAAAGACAGTTGGAGACAAGTAGCTGTTTGTGAACGCTCCTTTATAAGAAAAAGAAAAATCCCATGACAGTTCATTATTTTTAGATAACCAACACAATGTGCCCACAGATTTAACTGTAGGACTCACAGGTCTGCACTCTAAATAGTTTCTGCTTTGCAATCATCTCTGCAGATATTTATTATTCAGATCCCAGAAGATACAACAGAATTACAGGTAATGCTGACACATTTAAGATAAGATAAGATAGCCTTAATTGTCATTGTACAGTCACCTATACAACGAAATTGGGAGTGACACAACTGACAAGAATGATGGGTTCAGTAGTCGTGTTTTTCGTTAAAGGTGAGATCCTATGGCCTTTTTGTGGGCCAGTGTGGGTGTCTTTCCCCCTTTTTTCTGTTTCTGTTGGTTTGTTTTGTTGATAAATCGGTTAATTTTGATATAAACCTGACTCTTGTTATTATATTTGGCCCTCTGGAGGATCATGACAAGACAGTTTGGTATTTTTTTTTGAATATCTCCATGTGTTGCATCATCAGGTCAGATGATGACACAAACAGGAGGAATGACCACTAAATCTGCACAAACTGAACTGTCACGCAGAACAGGAGCCACTGAAGCTGGGTTTGTGTGTGTATGTGTGTGTGTGTGTGTGTGTGTGTGTGTGGTCGCCTCCAGCATGTTGCATGTAAAGTCACAGACAGCACATAGCAGAGATATCACAGGGCAGCATGTTCACTGTGTGTCCTAGAAAACATGGCCTCGGCCCTCGGGCGTCTACGAGCACCAGTCACATTACATCACACAGTATCGCTGGATAAACGCTTCAGCTGCCTCCACTGTAAATACATATATACACATGGTACTGGTACTGGTACTGGTACTGGTACTGGTGGTATCATGTAGAAGAATAAACAACATGTGGAGCTTTATTTTTACACTGCAAAAATTTAAAATCATTTCACTTGTTTTAAGAAATATTTTTTTTAAATAATCTTAATAAGGTATTGTAACTTGTTATTGAGATTTTATTACTGCTTATGAGCAAGTTCATGCTTATAATGAGAATTAAAATAATACTGAACGTGTTACATCAACACTTATGCCCCTTTTCCACCGAGCGGGAGCTGGAGCTGGATCGGAGCCAGAGCCTGACTAAACACTGGTTCTTTGCTCCAGCCCCGAGCCTCAGAACGGGAGCCAGAGCAAGGACCAACTCTTTGCTGGTCTAAAGCAAGAAGCGATTACGTCAGCAGACTGGGGGCGGGGCTAACGTTTATTAGCCGGCTAGCGGCGCTAACGTTTATTAGCCGGCTAGCGGGGGTTAACATTTATTAGTAGACTAGCGGGGCATTTACAGAGGGTTAAATATTTGTTGATTAAAAACTACTATTTTTTATCATTTTTTTGCCAGAGCTGTCGTCTTCTTCTTCTTTTTTCTTTTCATCTGCTATTGAAATATAATGTGTCAAGACCATAGACTGTATAAAAGAAATGGACGTAATATCCGTGACGTCACCCATTGGTTTGTGGACTGCTGCTCGGAAGACAATAGTATCGAATCTAGGCAGCGCCATCTTGAAAATTTCAGGTGCATGCTGGGAAAAATAAAAACACGGATTCTACTTATATGGGCATGAGGTAGTAGCCACTTAGCCACGCCCTGATGCATACCCTGCTTTATCGTCACATATAAAATCAGGGAGGCCAAAATGTCCCAAATGAACATCATACTGCATTGAAGAAGGCTTTAAACTAGCGATTGAGACCATAAACACATTTTGAAAAACGTTTACTGAGGTTAGAAATCAAGTGAGAAGTTGGTGAATTCTCCATTGACTTGTATAGAGACGGTCGCCCCCCTGGTGGCCTTTTGATAGAATGCAGCTCTAAGTTACTTCCACGTTGGCCTCATTTCAGAGGACCAGAACTCCCCGCCTGATCAAGACCCTTCATTTTTACTCTAGTAGTCATTTGAACTACTGTGCAAATTCATTACATCCAACAACATAGTATCTTATTTATACATACTGTAAGTTTGCTGCTCTTGCTGCTGATTGTGTAATGAGAGGTAGAACCAAGCAGCCTCTGCAGCAGCTAACTCAGTGGCATCATGTGTTGCTCTCGGTGGAATCAGCTCACTGTCAGCTCGTGTTAATGCAGAGCTTTTAATGCTCTTTTTCTTTGTTACAGATACACATACAGTATATAAGCCTGGAGACAAGCTGCCAGCTACTGATGGAGTTACAGGGTGTCAGGTATCTCCATCAAGGACATTATGAGTAGGGGATTAGACCCATTTTTGTCTCATCTGATTAAAAACAAGAGGTGTTAATGGATGTGAGCTGTCATCCTCTGTGTGTGTGTGTGTGTGTGTGTGTGTGTGTGTAGGCTTTATACATGAATGATTAGTATAGACTTTATATACTCATGATGCTGTTTATTCATATATACTTTGACCTAAATCTATATGCACACATGTCCTCCTCATTTTCATTCAAGGGCCACATACAGCCCAATTTGATCTCATGTGGGGCCGGACCACTAAAAGGAAGGAAGGAAGGAAGGAAGGAAGGAAGGAAGGAAGGAAGGAAAAGGAGGAGGAGAAGGAAGAGAATACAGGAAGGACAGATGGAAGGAAGGAAGGGAGGGAGAAAAGATGTAAGGAAGGAAGAAAGGGAGCAAGGACAGATGGAAGGAAAAGAAGACTGGAAGGAAGGAAAAGAAGACAGGAAGGAAGGAAGGAAGGAAGGAAAGAAGGAAAAATAAGGGCAGATGGAAGGAAAGAAGGGACAGAAGAAGGGAAGATGGACCGATACAGATGAAAGCAAAGGATGAAAAGAAGACGGTGATGAAGGAAGGAAGGAAGGAAGGAAGGACAGATGGGAAGGAAGAGAAGACAAGAAGGTAGGAAGGAAGGAATGAAGGAAGGGAAGACAGATGAAAGGAAAGGAGAAAAAAGAAGACGGAGGAAGAAAGGTAGGAAGGACGGATGGACGGACGGGAGGAAGGGAAAGAAGGAAGGAAGGAAAATAAGAGAAGACAAGGAGGAACGGAGGAAGGAAGGAAGGAAGGAAGGAAGGATAGATGGAAGGAAGAGAAGACAAGAAGGTAGGAAGGAAGGAATGAAGGAAGGGAAGACAGATGAAAGGAAAGAAGGAAGGGAGAAAAAAGAAGACGGAGGAAGAAAGGTAGGAAAAGACGGACGGAAGGAAGGGAAGAAGGAAGGAAGGAAAATAAGAGAAGACAAGGAGGAACAGAGGAAGAAAGGTAGGAAGGACGGACGGAAGGAAGGGAAGGAAAATAAGAGAAGACAAGGGATGAACGGAGGAAGAAAGGTAGGAAGGACAAACAGAAGGAAGGAAAAGAGGAAGAAGGAAACTGGGCCAGATTGGACCTCTTGGCGGGCCGTTTCTGGCCCTCGGGCCGCATGTTTGACACCCCCTGAGTTAGAGGAAAAAAAAGGTTTACACTTGTGTTGAAGGGATGTTGAAGATGCATGCTGGGAAATGTAGGAAACCACTGACTGACTTAGAGGTAGAAGAGGGTTGACTAGATATACATTAATCATGTCTAATTGTATCCTGAGGGGAATCATGTCTTAAATTTCAGTTTTCAATTTTTATTTTATTTTATTAAAGCAGAAGGCAAAGCTACTGAACTTTACTTCACCTTCAAAGAGCAAACTTTACTTTTTTTTTACTTTGAGTTTTTAAGTTAAAGTTAAGAATAAAAACATCCATTCCCAAAAAATCCCCTCCAGATATTTGTTAAAACATAAAAACATACTCTGCGTGGATTAATAATGTGTGTCTGATACATTTTGGGGAGGTAGATAGTTACAATGTTAAAAAGTCTTAACATGGCATCTTCTTCTTCTTCTCCCCCATTAAAGATAGTTTAACTCCTCAACATGGCATCTTCTTCTTCTTCTCCCCCATTAAAGATAGTTTAACTCCTCAACATGGCATCTTCTTCTTCTTCTTCTCCTCCATTAAAGATAGTTTAACCTCCTCAACATGGCATCTTCTTCTTCTTCTCCTCCATTAAAGATAGTAGAGGCTATACTCAGATATATTTTTTATTTCTAAAGTTTAACTGCTGGACAGAAGACAAGATGTCTCCTACTTCACTCTAAAGCAGGGGGTGTCAAACATGCGGCCCGTGGGCCAGAACCGGCCCCGCCAAGGGGTGCAATCCGGCCCACTTTCCTTCCTGTGTTCTTTTCCTTCCTTCCATCTGTCCTTACCTTCCTTTAATCCTTTCTTTGTTCCTTCCTTCCTTTCTTCCTTCCATCTATCCTTCCTTCCTTCTGTCCTTCTTCCCTTTCTTCCTTCTGTCCTTCCTACCACCTGTCCTTCCTACCTTTCTTCCCTTCTTCCTTTTGCCTCTCTTTCCTTCCTTCCCTTCTTATTTCCTTCCTTTCTTCCTTCTTTCCCCTCCATCTTTTTAATGATCCGGCCCACATGAGATCAAATTGGTCTGTATGTGGCCCTTGAATGAAAATGAGTTTGACACCCCCTGCTCTAAAGTCTAAAGTTGATTCTCAGTGTTTGTGCACTGCAGGCTTCTCCACATCACACTTTGTCTAAGTTGAATATTGGACCAAGATCAGCTACCGAACTAGATATGATGTCATAGATCTTGCTCATAGGTCAAACCCTGATGAGTATACAGAGAAGATTTTTCACTTTAAGCAGATGTGACGAGACGACAGCCTTTACTGTTTTAAACTACACGTACATTATTCTGAAGAATGAGGCTCAAACATTGAACAGTAGTCAAGAAGAAAAGTTCAACATTTAATATAATCATAGCAAGAGAAAACAGCAGCAAATGAAGAAAAGACCCTTTAAAACATTTTACACTACATAAAGAAACGCACAGTCTTATATGAAACAACAGAAGTTTGTAAGGAAACTAAAAACAATATAACTAACGCTGGATTTATAGCAGATATATCTCATAATATTAAATAAAGCTTCATAAATCATGAATGTGTTGGTGAAGCTTTCTTATTTCCTGCTCGTGCTGGGGTGCTTATACCGGTTCACACTGAATACCGGTGTATATATTTCGTTATGATATGAATTTTTAATATACCGTCATACCGGTGTATTTCATCACACAACGTCAGAAAGGCTGTGCCACGCCACTCTGTTTCAGATGGGACCCTTTTCAGTGTTGCTCTTCCTGCTGCTCAACAAACAGCTGAGAAAAGATGTTTGCCTGCCGAGTGAGTTACCATGACGACAGTTCACACATCACATCCTGGTTTTTCATAATTAGTCAGTAAACTCAGCATCGTCTGACGCAGGCTGGAAACTCTGCACTTTTATTTACAGTTAAAACATTTCACCGTGTGTTTCAGCTTCTGTTGAACTAACGGAGCTGCGGTGGCTTCCTGTCTAAGCTTTTCAAAATAAAACCTTTGTTATTGTGGTCTTCTTATTGTCATTAATAAATAAAGTTGGGGCTGTAAATTACGGTAGATTCCCGGGAGAAAAGACAAAAACGGGAGAGTAGAAGGCGAATGAGTCTAAAATACGGGAGAAACAGGAAGTGTTGGCAGCTCTGATATTACTAATATTCACTCATCATGACAGTAAAATAGTCCATCCTAAGTCAATCTACTGCAGTAGAGTAGTAGTTCCTCTCTCAACTAGTAGAAGATGTTGTGAACAGCTGATTATGCATTGAAAACAAAATACCGTCATATACCGTGAAACCGCTTTTAATTTGAAAAATACCATGATATACATTTTTTGGTCATACTGCCAACACTATTTCCTCCATTACCTTTTAATCTGAAACCAACTGACTTCACTCTATATATAATATGTGTTTGTATCCTGACTTCATCCTTAGTGTTGATGACTCTAATAGGATTATAATGTCTGTGCTGGTCAACTGTGTTCACTGTTAGATGAAGAAACATAGAGAAAGAGTGACATGCATGCAGCATCATATCATACAGGCAAAGTCATGATGTCTTCGGTGCATTGAGCTGAACTGATATGTGAGCTGACAGCCGGTTTACTTTACCAGCAGCAGACATGATACTCACGATGCATAAAAGATACAGACATGATTTATGATGTCTGCAAACAGACTGACAGCTCAACAAGCATGTGAGGGAGAGGATGCAGCGCTAACAGCTATACATACAAACAATCATATCACGTACAGATCAGCTGACACGTGCACTGAGAGGGTTTGTTTGTTCCTGTCAGACTCGGATGGTTTAGCTTGTGTCTTCACATTATTTAGATTTGACTCCTGTAACTTCCTCTTCGACCTCTCATACAAGCTTCATGTATTGTTCATGACGCTCGGAGCTGAGATAGAAGAGGAGATGCTGAGATGCTTACTCACTGTGGAGTCTGTTTATAGTCTGTGTTTTTCTTGGTGAGAATAAATTCCATCAAAGTCTCTGTTGTCCAAATACCCAACACACACACACACACACACACACACACTTCATTGAGTCACACCATTTCCTTCATTACACACAACGTCCTGCTGCCTGAAGTTCTCATTAAAGCACCAAATGTGGATTCATCATTCGTCTCCAACAAATACACCACTTCCTGTGTGCAGCTGTTTTTAGGGAGTAAAAAAAAAATACTTTAGCCCTTCTTAAAAAGTTTAACTATATATGTATAGATTCAGTTAGAATTTAAGATTATAGCACAATTATAAATAATTATAGTTAATGTAAAATAGAATACAATACATTAGGACTGGGCCAAAAAATCGATTTTTTTATATTAATCGCAATTTTTTTCTGGCGATTTTTATTTACTTTTTTCTTTTTTCTTTTTTTTTTTGATAAGATGTCAGCTGATGAGAATGTTTTTTGTGAGAGCAGGTGCACAGTTTTAAAAATAAATCTCACAAACTGATGTGATGTGTGGATTATTGTTTTTTGTAAATATGACTTATGATATTTTATCAAGTGTTTGGTTCAACCTGTTCTTGTTTATGAAAGAAAATCACAATAATTGAAATATAAAATTTCAATACTTGTTTAATCAGAATCGCAACTTAAATCAAATCGGGACCCAAAAAGCATATCGGCCCAGCCCTACAATACATGCTGTATAAATATGGAAAATAGATGGCAAATTCAGGAACATAGTCACACATAGACACATCAAATAGTAAAAAGCTTGCTTGTGATGGTCATTGTTTATATTAATGTGTGACATTTTATGGACTGAACCATCAACTGACACATTCATTGATAAGGAAATATTTAGTTTCTGTCATAAGTATTCATATTAAATCAAACCCCAGTGAAATGAAGTTGTATATCAAAGACTCAGACCTCCATTATTTCTGTACAAGCACTGTTTTAAGTCACACCCTTACCCATCCGACTGCTTTTACTGTTATAAATGTTGAAACTCATATATAAGTTGGCGTGGTCTTATTAAAAAGTGTCTTTCTTTTGATTATATGTATTAATTAAGAACTATTTGGATAGGTTAAAAAACATTGTTGGGGTGTTTTTTTAACAATAAGGAACATCTAGAAATTAAAAAAAAAAAAGTATTTCTTAGAGACAATTAAAAAATTTAAACAGTATGAACAAATATTTGAGACAAAAGATATGAAACTTACAAATACAAAAGATCAGATACAGAAACGGCACAAATTACATGCTATAATTTAAATCTTTTATTATATGTTTAGCGTATATTTAATATTTGTTAGTCACACTGTACAGAATGAAGTTCCCTTTTCCAGCAGCTCTAAAACGTCCTTTCTCACGACAGAAAATCATTTGTTACCCATTTCCGGAGCTAATTGTGCATAAAGTGTCCAGATATTCACCAGGGACTGCTGGAGAGAAATATCTTGAGCACTAACTACAAACTCTGATCCTCTTAATGTCTGTCTGATGGATTAATTGGAGCTAAACGCTATCACAAGTCTGTTCTCTGTTTCTGAGCTAAGAAGGGATAAATAATAAAAAGGTGGCTGATCATGCTTCTCTTCTCTTTTTTTTTTTTTTTTGATCTTGGTGACGGGCTCGAAATCCCAAGAAAACAGAAAACAACAGCTGTTTGGTTTTAAACTTCCAAAAAGATGCAAAGATGGATGAGAAATGTATGTTTGTGTATATTTGATGGGTGTGCAGACGGAGGACAGAGAAACAAAGACACAAAAAAAGAGATTTATGTCTATGTGGATGGTGCTTGTGTATGTATATGACTGTGTGTGTGTGTGTGTGTGTGTGTGTGTGTGTGTGTGTGTGTGTGTGCAGAGCCGGTGGGAGTTTTCTAGGTTGGAAGCTGTCGCTGTTTGACATGACAGCGCTGTGATAACTACTAATGAGGACACAGGAGAGAACATGTCATTAGACTCAGAATAAACACATCAACACACATACTGCAGATAAAATCCAGGCTTAAAATGCAGCATGAACACACATATACACACACATACACACTATTATATATATGTGCATATACACTACATGTTCCCATAAAGTATTTAAAACACTTTCCTGCCACTAAAAAAAACCCTAAAGATTTCAAGAAGGGAGTGAATAAAGGGAATAGATAATATTAGTGGATGGATTTATTCACTCAGACTCTCAAGCTAGTTGATTTAATTCAGGTTATTTACATGAAGCTTTGATATCACAGGATTGAGTTTCTTTGTTGCATGAATAAACCAGCTCCGTCTTTATCTGAGGTCTAACAAAGGGAAGGAAATCGGAGTAATGTTAATGGTTAAAGTCAGTGTAAAGTAAGAATAAATATGTGTTCTGAGTTTGTCATACCACAGAAAAGTGTGTTGTTAACCACCCTGCCAAATTTGAATGATTACAAAAAATCGCCAAATATATGAAATTAGGCTTCAAAGTTGTGTAAAAATCAGCCTCTTTCTCTGCTCCCAAACGCTGTGGGCGTGGCCGCCGAGTCCGCTGA